>CM056055.1:180713516-181206016 GCA_029574335.1 Rana kukunoris | reverse complement strand
TGCCATTCTGCCAACGTAAATGTGCAGTAGGCGGCCCTTAAGTGGTTAAAAAAAAAATTTGGGTGAACCCCCGCTTTAAGATAAAATATATTACATTTTTGTTATTGGCCAGTGTTTGTACATCAGCACCAATCATTACAATGCCTTCCTCTTTATACAGATGTATGCTGGATATACAACACAGCAAACTCTTCCCGATCAGGAAAGGGTGACGAGAGATTTGACTAAACATGACATTTCACTACAGAACTTGATAATATTTCTATGTGAAATCACAAGCAGTGCAACGCAAACAGCTTAAACAAGCACAGCGCTGATCCGAGGTCTCGGAAAATGATTGCAGAGAAATGGTTCTGCTCACACACTGAGCCCCGGAAAATGAAAGACAAACTGCATAATGGTCTGTGTCACGGAGCACTGGTACCACATGTGGGAACCAAGATCTTGTTATGTCTCCGGGAATAATACCTGTCTTTCTCCACTAAACTCTGCTCAATATGCCTGCTTGCCTGCCACAGACCTGCTTGTCCGTTATCTGAACACAAAGCTAAAAGGCGGAGGAACAGATACATGTCACAATCCATTTTTCTGCACCGAGATCATTCCTTTCAGCTTTCTGACATACATTCTCTGCGGATCGGCTGACAACATAGAAGAGAACTCCATACAAATTTACAAACAAATGTGCAAAGCTCTGCGGTTTTGCTTTTTGGGTGCATTATTTTTTTTATTTTTGAAGCTGAACTACAGTCATTCCATAAAACACACACAGCAAGGGTTAAATGCATCTTTAACCACTTCAGCCCCGGAAAAATGTACCCCCTTCCTGACCAGAGCACTTTTTGCGAATTCGGCACTGTGTCGCTTTGCGACGTGGCACCCAAACAAAATTAATGATGGTTTAGAAGATCTGGAGCAAACCTCTCTAGGGCTAATGCGATCGCTCTTAATTCTCTCCAATTTGAGGACCGAGCTGACTCCTCCTCTGTCCATCGGCCTTGAATGAAGTCTTTCCCTAAGTGGGCTCCCCATCCCCACGCACTGGCATCTGTTGTTAATCTCTTTTCCACCGGAAAAGACCATTCCAGACCCCTTGAGAGGACCTGCTGCTCCTTCCACCAATATAGGGACCTTTTTACACGAGATGGAATTTTTATGTGCTTGTCCAGAGAGTTGAGGCTGTGATCCCACGACCTCAAAAGAAAATTCTGTAGGCCCCTGAAATGCAGTCTCGCCCACTGGATTGCTGGCATCGTTGAAGTCAACAATCCTAATGCCGACATCATGGTGTGGCCTAAGCAGTGGTACGTCATCACGTCCACCGGATACGGATTACACAGCACGGAGCCCCAACACGGAATAGAGGAGACGCCGCAACTTTGCATTTTCATACCGCGCTGTTATTCACAACAAAGTGTGAGTGCATTTCCATTTATTCCTATGTACAATAAACCCGGTATCTTTACATACTACACTATGGGTCTTTTTGTTTTCTCTCCCACGGGCCTTTGAAAACAACCCCATATCTTGCTTGAACAACATCGTGGAACCATCTTATGTTCAATTTGTTGCTCTGGAGAAGTCTGTCTGGGAAGACTATAATTATCCCTAGGTTCATCTGACCGGTGCATATACGGTCTATCTTTGTGGTAAGGAGCCAACCTTATTCACTGGGTGTCGTTTGGTGGAAGAAGATTTTATGTTCAATCTCACTTATTATGGACTATAATTATTGAATCACTTTTGAATTTCACTTCTTTCAATCACATCACTCCCACTTTATTCTTAAATTTTTTATTTAATATTTGTTTTCATTTTCACATATGTCATGATTTTTTTAGCGCTGTACCTATAGTTTTTTTGTTTTTTTTTTGCCTTATGGTTATGGGCTGTTTGGACTGGAGCCGAATGATAGTCTCCAGGACCTTGGTCTTTTTTTCTAGGGGCAGAAACGTTCTTTGGCTCAGAGAATTCACCTGAAAACCCAGGAAAATAATCTCCTGGGCAGGTACTAGTGAAGATTTCTGAAGGTTCAAAATCTACCCTACTGATTCCAGGTGAGCCTGAGCCTTGGACAAGTTTTCCAGTAACTTTTCCCTTGAGGGGGAAAAAAAACAACAGGTCGTCTAAATAGGGGATCACCGCCACTCCCTGTAGACGAAGAGGAGCCAAAGCCTCCACCATCACTTTGGTAAAAATTCGGGGTGAGGATGAGAGCCCGAAGAGCCCTGTACTGTAGGTGTTGAACCACCCCCCCCTTCTCTTACCGCCAGTCTGAGGAATCTTTGGGATTGTGGGGAGATCGGAATGTGCAGATAGGCATCCCTCAAATCTATTGACGCCATGAAGCAACCCTGGCGTCAATAGATTTTTGACCGAAAAAATCGAGTCCATTTTGAACCTCCTGTACTTGACAGATTTATTCAAGGGTTTCAGGTTTAAGATCATCCTGAATTTCCAGGTGTTTTTTTTTTACCAAAAACACATGGGAATAAAAACCCAGCCCCTGTTCTGCTTGGGGCACCTGCACTATAACTCCCTGTTGAATTAACTCCTTTAAGGAGGATTTCATGGCCAGGGATTTTAATGGATCCTTTGGGGAACTGGTTACCAGAAATCTTTGTGGCGGAGTTTCCGAAAATTCTATATCGTAACCCAGAGACAGGGTAGTCAGAATGTAACCATTGGGAGTTATCTCCGACCATCGCGGAAGAAACTTCTGTAATCTTCCGCCGACCCTGACAGCCGAGTCATTGTGACTTCTGGGACTGCGCAGGAGGATTGAAAAGGATTCCCTTCTTATCTTTTGCCTTCTGTGTTGCCCAACCTCTCCTACCCCCTTGGGGTTTGTTGCCCTTGTCCTGTACCCTTTGCTGACGAAAAAAAACGTCTGGGGGGGCTGCCTCTTTCTCTTAACCGGGAAGGACCTTTTTGTATCTGCAGTCCTGTCTAGGATACTATCCAATTCTGGACCAAACAGGAGATCCCCTGGCCAGGTTTTTAGCCACAGAGCCCTTCTGGCAGAATTAGCCAGGGCTGCAGACCTTGCTGTCATCTTAATGGCTTCTACGGATGCATCCGCAATGTAGGCCACTGCTGTGGTTAAAGTAGAGAAAGAGTCCAGGATCTCTTCTTTAGAAGAATCAGCCACAATATGAGCTTTCAACTGATTCGTCCAGAACTCAAGATTCCAGACAACACAAGTTGTAGCCATGGCGGGCTTTAACCCATTTATGATAGACTGCCATGACCTCTTGAGGAGAAGATCCATACGTTTATCCATAGGGTCCTTAAAGCGGATCTCCACCCTAAAGTGAAGATCCGCTGATCCGAACACTCCCCCCCTCCGGTGTCACAATTGACACCTTTCAGGGGGGAGGGGGGTGCAGATAGACATGTATCTGCACCCACTTCCGGCCCAGCATTCACGGGCAAAAGACGGGCATTACATCACATCCCGTCTCCCGCCCGTTGTGTGCTGGGAACACTCGGCTCCCAGCACACAGCTGGAGCCAATTCGCGGGCGCAGCGCGACTCGCGCATGCGCCGTAGGGAACCGGGCAGTGAAGCCGCATCGCTTCACTTCCTGGTTCCCTCACCGTGGATGGAGGGGGGAGCAGCAGGGTGACGAGCGATCGCTCATCCTCTGCTGCGGACGCCGCTGGACTCCAGGACAGGTAAGTGTCCTAATATTAAAAGTCAGCAGCTGCAGTATTTGTTGCTGCTGGCTTTTAATATTTTTTTTAAGCTGAACCATCCGCTTTAAGAACACCCATGTCCTCAAAGGCCAGGTCCGTAGATCTGGAAACCAGGCCGCATCCAGCCTAGGGACCTTGTTCCATACTGCTGCTGGATCCTCCTCGAAAGGAAAGCGCCTCTTATGTGCTTTAGGGAAAAAGGGCTTCTTCTCTGGATCCTGACATTCCCTAACTATGGTCTCAGAAATTACTGAATGGACCGGAATGACTCGCCCCATTGATTCACCCAGACCCGCATACATGCGATCATGTAGGGTTAGATAATTTTTTTCCCTCGCTCAGGCCCAACGTAACGTGTATGGCCCTGATTAAACCTTCTACCTCCTCCAGGGATAGCTTAAACCTCTGAGTCATCATTGCCGGGTACCTGGGAGGAACCTTCCCTGGGTCCTGAATCATCTGCTACCGTGACCAACTCTGGAATAATCACCGATTCTTGAGAGGATTGAGAGGTAGAGGCCTGAGGGGTGGAAGGTAAAACTAATGACTCCCTCAAAGTTTGAATTGTGGCCAATAGTTCTTTGTTTGCAGTGGAGATCAGGTCTTCCGGCATGGCGTCCGATTCCTCCCGAACCAAAGAAGCAATACAAGTTTTACAAGTGCTTTCTTCCAACTTTCGCTCATCTTAACTCTACATGATGGGCATTTTCTTTTAGTGTCAGACTTGACCTGTAAAAAGAAACACAGAAGAAAGCAGGGGGACCCTAGTAAGAACCCTGTTCCCGCTTAAGATCCCCTCCAAAGGTGCACTAGGAAAGAAAGCAAACGCAATCCAGTGCCCAGACAGGCCCCCAAGCCACTGGGGGGGGAAGCAAAAAAACTTTTTGAGACCGACCCTCCACCTGAAAGAAAGAGGTAGAAAACTCATAGGGAAAAAACAGACTCACTGCGCTGCTTCCCGCCGAGGTCTTGCTGGTGCCTGTGCCTGTCCCCACCACTGGACTTTCTGTTTCCATCGCAGAGCGTCCGTGCTTCACCTTGTGGCTTCTCACACCTGCTCCCGGAGACCTATAGCGCCGCTGCGCCGGACAGGAAGCGGAAATCGGCACCAGCTCCCGCCCTGCCCCTTCCTCTAGTCAAGCGCCGGAAATGACGTAATCACCCGGCGACCGCGCTAAAATTAAAAAATAGTGGCGCGAATCGCGCGCGCGGCCGCAAGACACCATCCCCAGCCATTCATGGCTCCATTGAGCACACTAGCCTACGGAAAGGGGAGCCCGGCTACTACCTCCACCGAACGGGTAGCACGGGAAGCGGATGTCTCAACAGGCTGAGCCTGAAGAAAAAAAGGTAAGGGGGAAGCAATCCAGGACTCCTGGACTAAAAAAACAACTCCCCTCTAGAAGATGTTCCCTCCGGGTCGGAGGAAACATAAAAACTGAAGTGTGCTGGGAGGGACCTCCCTTTTAAAATTTGTGAAGAAGGTGTTTCCTGTTGGAGAGGGAGGAGTCACTATCTTTCGATGTGCTGTCCTGAAAGACGTCCTGGGAAAACGCAATAAGCGGTTATTGATTGGTTTGTGCAAAAGTTATAGTGCCTACAAAAAAAGGGAAATATTTTTATTACACTTATTTCTTTTATTTTTTTTACTAGTAATGGCGGGCAATCTGCGATTTTTGTCAGGACTGAGATATTGCGGCAGAGAAATCAGACACTTTTGACACTATTTTGAGACCATTTACATTTATACAGTCAACAGTGCTATAAAACTGCACCGATTACTGTATAAATGTGACTGGCAAAGAAGGGGTTAACACTAGGGGGCAATCAATGGGTTATTGTGTTCCCTAGGGAGTGATTCTTACTGTGGGGGGAGGGGATTGACTGGGGGAGGTGACCAATCGGTGTCCCTATGTACAAGGGACACACCATCGGTCTCCTCTCTCCGACAGGACGTAGATCTCTGTGTTTACACACAGAGATCCATGTCCCTGGCTCTGGAACAAGCAATTGCGGGTGCCTGGCAGCCGCACGCCCATCGGATCCCCAGTGATGCGGCAAGCGTGCACTCCACACTGCGGGAATCCCAAGACGTCATATGCAGCCACCCAGAGGGACGAAGTGTTCATGCGGCCGTCATATAACTATAGGCCGGGGCGTGAAGCGGTTAATGCATTTAGGAATCTTGATGTGGTGAAGACGACTTTCTGCAGTTTAAATCGATCATCAGAATAGGAAAAAAAGGCAATTTAAGCGACTTTGAACATGGTATGGTTGTTGGTGCCAGATGGGCTAGTCTGAATATTTCAATAAGGGCTGATCTACTGGGATTTTCATGCACAGCCATATCTAGGGTTTACAGAGAATAATCCAAAAAAGAGAAACTATCCAGCGAGCAGCCGTTGTGTGGATGAAAATGCCTTGTTGAGGTCAGAGGAGAATAGGCAGACTGGTACGAGATGATAGAAAGGAAACCGTGACTTAAATAAGGACTCGTTACAGCCAAGGTATGGACAACACTATCTGAACGCATCATGACTTGAAACAGATGGACTACAGCAGCAGGAGACCACATCGAGTGCCACTTCTGTCAGCTAAGAACAGGAAACTGAAGCTACAAATTGCACAGGCTCCCCAAAATTGGAAAATTGAATATTGGAAAAACATTCAGATGGTAGAGTCCGAATTGGCCTTGTATCAATGGTTCAGGCTGGTGGTATAATGGTGTGGGGGGATATTTTCTGGTACACTTTGAGCCTCTTTGTACCAATTAAGCATTGTTTACATGCCACGGCCTACCTAAGTATTGTTGCTGACCATCCCTCTCTGACTACAGTGTCCCCATCTTCTGATGGCTCCTTCCAGCAGGATAATGCTCCATGTCGCAAAGCTCCAATAATCTCACCACTGGTTTCTTGAACATGACAGTGAGGTCACTGCACTCCAATGGCCTCCACAGTCATCAGATCTCAATCCAATAGAGCACCTTTGGAATGTGGTGAAACGGAAGATTCGCATCATGGATGTGCAGGTGACAAATTTGCAGCAACTGCGTGATGCTATCATGTCACTATGGAGCAAAATCTCTAAAGGAATATTTACAACACCTTGTGGAATCTATGCCATGAAGAATTAAGGGTTAAGAGTTCTGAATGCAAAAGGGGGTGTACCTAATAAAGTGGCCAGTTTGTGTAAACTCACTTTGTGTGCACCATCTGCCTTTGCAAGCTAAGTTTTTACTGTGTAAAACTAGCAGTGAGATCAGCACTGTGCTGTACATAGCATGTCAGACAGCTGATCTGTGGGAGGGACACAGCAGACTCCACCCACTACAGGCTGTCTACAGAATACTACAGGGGAGGGGGGCGGCGACAAGACCAGTCACTCTGCACAAGGAGAGAGAGCAGCAGTGATCAGTCTTTATTACAGGAATCTCCTGCACAGAATCAACGTTTCTTTTTTTTTTTTAACAGAAAGGTAGAATCAAAGTTTCTTAATGGATGACTCCAGATAAGAAATACACAAAGCACACAAAGATTCAAGGAAGAACACACAACTCTGTACTTAGACAATATTTACTTTTCCTTGAGTTCAGCTTTAAGCTAACAATACACCTATAGATTTCTTTTGTTAAGCCTGCGGGCTGTAATGTGCAACGACTATCAAATCCCATCCAGCCGTAACTTAATACTTGAAAAATAAAAATAAAAAAAAATAAACGTTTAATCCATATTTTAAAGCGGAGTTCCACCCTGGGAAAAAAAAATTCTTCCAAAAATCTAAAAACAAATAAAATAAAAAAATGGAAAAAATGTTTTTTTTTACTTACCCTAAATAGCTGTTGCTATGCGGAAGTCCCGAATCTGCGCCTTATCTTCCGCGGTTGATTCTCCTCCTCCTCTTACACTCGGTGTATTCTTGTGAATGGGTCGCGCTGCATTCTGGGAACTGTGTGTATCCCAGAAAGCAGCCTGCCCATTCACAAAGCACCGCGCTGCTCGCGCATGTGCAGTAGGAAACGGGCAGTGAAGCCGCACGGCTTCGCTGCCTGTTTCCCTTACTGTGGATGGCGGCGCCTGGAGCTGCCAGGATCGAGGATTGGCATCAGGGGGGCCATCAACGTGGGCAAGTAGGACAGGTAAGTGTCCTTATTCAAAGTCAGCAGCTACACTGTTAGTAGCTGCTGACTTTAAAAAAAAAAATTGCGGGTGGAATCCCTCTTTAACAAAGCTCTACAATAAAGCACATAGCAGTCCGATTACCATTTGTGGGGTGCAGGGTAAACTAGATCTAAAGCTTTTTCTACATTTTAGATTTAAGTGGAAATTTACCTAAAAAATTGCTAGAAGTGATTTATTACGTCTCTTCTGCGATACATTCCTGCTCGCATGCACAGCTTGGTGAACAAATTTGGCATGCTGGCAAACGGACATTTAGGAGCAGTTGGGCATTTTTTCAGCTGCCCAGTAGTGTATTTAGGTTTTGTGCGGCCCTAGGCCGGACTAAACTCGTGCACCCCCTAATTTACATATGACCAAATCCTTCCTGTAAAGGCCACACCCCTTTCTGGTTAAGACCCACCCTGAAATTTTCGAGTGGGGACACCAATTCTGAGGGCCTGGGAGGCCCTCAATTTGCATATATTTCCTCTCACTTCCTGTTTGGCTATGGGGCAGGAAGTGAAGGGAAATCTCCGCAATGGGACAGGGATGGTAAAAATAAACTGACAGGGGCTATAACCCTCCCTTACTCCAAGCACACATTTTTGTTCATTTTATGACGAGGACCAAGAAGATATAACCATGCCAATGGTGCAGCAGAAAACATAGCACAGTGAGGAAGGTTTGTGGTCAAGGATGATAGGACAGTCAAAATGAGAAAACCACCAAACCAATGCATTGACCATCACCTCTCCAAACCATCTTGTATAATCAGACAAGGACCCAGAGATGGGGGGGGGGATCTGCTGACACTTTTCAGTTCTCCTCTGCACTTATTTTATCTGAATTTCACAATCCGGCCCATTCAACATTACATGGCACATCATCCAGATGTGGGAGCCAAGGAATTATTCCAGAAACATAGTGAAACAGCTTCCACTTTAATAAAGGCGCCACTGTTTGGCCTCCCTCCATTCAGCGCTCTGCCCCGGGGGAATGGTTTTACCATTTACAACACAGAATCACGTAAAGTACAGCAGACATAAAGGGCTTGACGTGAGAAAGTTTTTATTAAAGTTTAGTTTTGATTAAACTGGCTCGGGTGCAAGTGGGTGTACCCAGAATATTTAACACTCCCCTCCCCCAGACTGACAATGCTGCTGTCCAAAAGGTACCCCCTATTCTCCCTTATCCAGATTGGGGGCATTCTAATACAGGAGTTGTGTTACTGGTTAGATCACCAGGTGAAAACAGAGCTGAACGTCATACAAGTCTCTTCAGCAATCCTGGCGCCCTAGAGGGGCACCCCACCCTACATTAACCAGGGGTTCTACACAATTTTTTTTAATAGGAATTTCTATGGTTTATTACGGCTACCACCTACGATCAGCATTTTCAATACCTACATCTTGAGTGAAAAGCTTTCCATCTTAGATCGATGAACCATCATTATCATCACATGTGACATTACTGTTTGACCCGCCACTTCCAACATATGTTAGGCAATACTACAGCTTTATGCGTCATGCCCATTATGTCATACTTCCACAGATACAACAATAATCAATAGTACGGTTATGCCCCTTAAATCGGTTCCCGACCAGCTCACGCAGATATACTGCAGCAGAATGGCTCCCCTGGGCGAAATCCTGTATAAATACGGCTTTACCCAAGAGAGCCACCAGAGGGCACACGCCCCCTGCACGGCAGGAAACCTGATGCGCGTGGCAGGCGGGCACGTGTTAGATGATCCTGAAGGTTAATAATTTGGGGTTGATTGATTCTAAAACTGGAGAGTGCAAAATCTGGCTTCCAGGTTTAATTGTCAAAGCTTAAGAGTGCTTTCACACTGAAAGTGCCTGGGCGTCGGCGGTAAAACGCTGATATTTTTAGCGGTGCTTTACCATCATTTTTGCTGCCGTTAACGGGGTGCTTTTAACCCCCGCCAGCTGCCAAAAAAGGGTTAAAAGCGGCCACAAAGTGCCGCTTTGCAGCACTGCCCACTGATTTCAATGGGAAGGGGCACTGTAGGAGCGCTGTATACGCCGCTCCTAAAGAGCTGCAAAGAAGCTGCCTGCGGAACTTGATGCCCTGCCAGCGCAGCGCCCCACTGTGAAAGCACTCAGGCTTTTACATTGCGATTGCAGCCGAGGCTTTTTTCAGGTGCTTTCGGGCGTTTTTTAGCGCCAAAGCGCCTGAAAAACGCCTCCAATGTGAAAGAGTTCTTACTGAACTAAAGTTAGAAGTCAATTGGCTACCATGTGCAGCTGCACCAGTTTTTGTACGCTCTAGTTTTAGTAAATCAACCCCACTATGTTAAAGGGGTTGCAAAGGTACAATCCTCCTTCACTCACCTCATCCTTTGATTTTGCTTTTAAATGTCCTCATTTCTTCTGAGAAATCCTCACTTCCTGTTCTTCTGTTTGTAACTACACACAGTAATGCAAGGCTTTCTCCTTGGTGTGGAGTATCGTGCTCAAAGCCTCCCTTGGACTACAGGAGAGTCAGGATGCTCTCTACGTTGCAGATAAAGGAGCTGTGTGTTAGTGAGCGTCCTGACTCTCTTTTGGTCCAAGGGAGGGGGCGAGCACGACACTCCACACCAGGGAGAAAGCCTTGCATTACTGTGTGGAGTTACAGACAGAAGAACAGGAAGTGAGGATTTCTCAGAAGAAATAAGAACATTTAAAAGCAAAATGGAAGGATGAGGTAAGTGGACTGCACTAAGGTAGAGGAAGCTATTTAGGAAAAAAAAAATTGTACCTTTACAACCCCTTTAAATCTTCACCAAGAGTGCAAAATACTAAAAGAGACTATTTAGGTGCCAATAGTATTCTCAAAATATAAATACCCAATAAACGAACGGTGGCCATACACGCTTCAATAAATAATTGATCCATCCCAATAGGATCAACCCACTCTCAGTCTACAAAATTGATTGATATGCCGCCATATACAGAAAAGTGGACTTCAATCTATGCTTGGAGATTATGATCATACGTTATTAATCATATCTCCGTTTCCACCAGGCAACCTTGAAATACGATTAAATTCATGACTGAAGCACTGACAACTGATGCAAAACAATGGATACATTTCAGCCCTCACCGATCGACTCGACAGATTAAATCCAATCTTAATCTGAGTATAGATCAGAAGGGAAGTTATGTCTATTCACTTGGTTACATATTTGATCTTTTTAATTGAAACTCATTGATTGGATAATAAATTTGAAGCATGTATGACCATCATAACAGCAGCATAAGGCACATGAAAAATACATTTTAAAGCGCTCCTACTTTTATGATGAGGTTCTTGTACTTGTCCAACATTTCTTGGTCCTCATGACAGCCAGCGAGTAGTTGCCAAACTTCTGCTCTTAACGCCTCGGGTACTCCCCCTCGCTTCACCAGTGATGACAGTCCCTTTGGCCTGACGCTCAGATTGCTGTGCCTGCATGATGACAAAGGAGCTGAAAGTTCAGGAGAAGAAGGACTTCAAGGTAAACAAACACTGCTAAAAAATATGTGCAGCTTTCCAGGGCAAAGTAAATATTCCAGTGTATTAATCCAAAAGGATTATACAAACCCGCAGTATAAATATCACAAATTAAACATCAAGTCAGATCGCTGCTGGACTTCAAACTACAGCAGAGCGGCTGCTTTACTCCGCTAGATAACATATAGTCTTATCGCTGTGCAAGTAATCCAACACTCGATGGTATACATACACGCGGACAAAGCTGGAGGATTCAGCCGTTCCAATGGTTTTCATAGTAACATGAACACACAAAATGACTGGATTTGGGTAAAAATGTTTGCTGCGGGTTAGAAGCGCTTGTAACATTGTATACAGGTGACAAAACGTATGGATCTCAGATGGTGCATTGCATTCTAGCTTTCAAAATATGATTGCCACTATGGGGGAGATGCAATAAAAACTGGTGCAGCTGTGCGTAGTAACCAATAAGCTTCCTAGGTTTGAGGGTCGGCTTACCGCACAAAAAACACACTTCAGATACGTTTCTGGCAGGGAGTTATTAACCACTTAAGCCCCGGACCATTATGCAGCTAAAGGAGCTGAACCCTTTTAGCGATTCGGCACTGTGTCGTTTTAACTGACAATTCCGCAGTCGTGCAACGTGGCTCCCAAACAAAATTGGCGTCTTTTTTTCCCCACAAATAGAGCTTTCTTTTGGTGGTATTTGATCACCTCTGCGGTTTTTATTTTTTGCGGTATAAACAAAAATAGAGCGACAATTTTTCACTTTTTGCTATAATAAATGTCCCCAAAAAACGTTTTTTCCCCCCCTCAGTTTAGATAGATACGTATTGTTCTACAAATGTTTAGGGGAAAACATATTAATTATTTTTTTCTAGTAATGGCGACGATCAGAGATTTTTATCGTGACTGCGACATTATGGCGGACACATCGGAAACTATTTTGGGACCATTGCTATAAAAATGCACTGGTTACTGTAAAAAGTACACTGGCAGTGAGTGAAGGTGTTAACCAGGAGGGGGTTAAGTGTGCCCTAAGGGAGTGATTCTTACTGTGGGTGGGGGGGGGGGTGCGTGGCTGTGCGTGCAACGTCACTGATCGTCGTTCCCTATGACAGGGAACAGACGATCAGTGACAGGCTCACTAGGAAGCACGGGGAGAGGTTTGTTTACACGTACCTCTCCCCATTCTTCCTCTCTGCCAGTGTCCCGCGTTCTGGTCCGCTGTTCCCCTGGGGACGGTCACAGAGAAGAGGACTGGGTCGCGAGCGACCCATGGCTGGGATCTTAAAGGGGACGTACATGTACACCCTTGTGCCCAGCCGTGCCATTTTGTCGACTTATATTGTCGTGCGGCGGTCCTCAAGCGGCTAATGTGTTCCAGTGTATTTTTTTGCGTTAATGGATGCATTACAGGTGCTTTCTTCTTTTTTCTTCCTGTGGTGCCCAGTGTGTTTTTGATGCATTATTTATTGTGTTCCAGTGCAGTTTTGATACATTTTACTGTAATCTATAGATCAGGGGTGCCGAACTAGTGGCCCGGGGGCCACATGTTGCCCACGGAGCCCTCTGATGTGGCCCACGACCTCCTGCTCTGGAATAGCAGGTTGGCATAAGCCGATGCTTCATGTATATCGCCAACTCCTGTCACAGGTGGCGTGATACCAAATGCACTCCGCCTGGGACAGCAATAGCTGGCGATACTTGAATAGAAGACTTATTAAAGGCAAGTTCAATACTAAAATTACAGTGTATATGGGCATATCTCTTCTGCAGTGGTTACTGGGCTGTTTTCAAACTGATTTGCATGTGCAGCGCAGAACACCCGCGGGTTACCTGCACAGAGCCGTAGACTTCTGTTATTACCTGTGGGTTGGTGCATTTCAGAAAGTGCACTACACCTGTAGGATATAATAGAAGTCTTTGGCAATGTGCAAATAACCTGCAAGAAAGCCACGGGTGCACTGCGTTGCACCCCGGGTGTGGGTATATCGTAACGCATCAGTGTGAAAGCAGCCTTAGGCCCCATTGATATGATCAGTCTGACCAAATCGGACCCTATTGAGCCACAGATGTAAACAGACATTAAAAAAAAAACAGAAGGAGGGGGGATTACGTTCCCTTCTATCTGGGAAGATCAGATTGGAGGGCCAATAGAGTACAGTGGGCTGTGCCCCTGTCTGCTCTGCATATGCAGAGTGGACATGGACTTGTCATCTGCCCGCTCTGCTCATTGTGACCCGTGACCAGTTACCAAGTCGCTTAAGTGGCCCTCGCTCTTCAAAAGGTTGGGCACCCCTGCCATAGATGTTGGCTGTTTTCTGGTGAAGCAGCCCATACCAGATGATATTCGGTCCTTGTTTATCAGGCTTAAGCGGGAAAGGAGTTAATTTTTTTTTTTCCCCATTCAACCTGCTGGTTAAACAAAAAAAAAAAGTCATGTATGGCCAGCCTTTAGCCAACCACAGACTGGTAGAAATTTGTCTAGTTCAACAGGAACCAGGAGAATTTCCATCCATCTATGGACATGGTAGTAGTACTGAAGTCAATCTATTGACTGTGTTGATGGGGAAATCAGACAATTTTCTTACCTTCAATCCGTGGTTGAAGGAAAGAAAATTGCATAAGGTATGGCCTGCCCTATACTCCATTGCCCCCCACATTAACCCCCGATCCCGCCGATGTAACACATATGCGGTCCCAACGCACTATGCTTTTTTTTGTGAGGCTGTATGTATTCATATCTCCTTTTGTGCTGGGAGCGCACTGCACAGCGCATTCCCATAACGGGGGTGTCTCCGAGAGCCCTGGGCCCCGTACTAACAATCGGGATCTGGATCGCATGAATCTGGGTCACCTGATCACTGTGGTAGCCTGTGATTGGCTACCACAGTGATCAGTCGCTGCAAAGCCCTGTGCCCTGTGTTCCTGGAGAGGAAAGGTGCAATATATCTTTTGCTGTCTTTGCTGAAAAAAAAAAACAGTGTGTGTAAAGAAAAAAAAAGTACCTAGATCATGACTTGATCTAGGACAGTGCCAGGGCTAGTGTTTGGGTCATGGTCATAGTCAACATATTTTGGTCAGGATTTCTTTTTACTTATTGGCATCAGTGCCAGTGTTTAGGTAGGACACAAAAGAAAAAAAAGAAAAAGAGCACTATTTCTGGGCTGTACTACAGGCACAAACAACTGACATATATGTGGTATTGCTGCGATCGTCAGGAGCAGGATAATTTATTTGGGGTTGTTTTTTGATGGTAGGTTATGGTTTATATATATATATATATATATATATATATATATATATATATATAAAATATAAAATTCCTACTTTGGGCCAGTTTTCCTTACATAATAATAAGAAAAAAATATTAAAATCAGGAGCTATCCATAATTTTAGAAGGGGGGGATTTGGGGGCTTTGAATAAAGCACAATTCAGTGCCTCCATCCCTGGTACAAGTAAATGAGGAAAGGGAATTTCGGGACTTTGAATGAAGCAATTGATATGAAGAGGTACATTAGTTAAGAATTTGTTCAATTCAAAACGTGGATATATATCCACAATATAAATTAAATTAAATCTTAACTAATGACACCTCTGCATCTCAATTGCTTCATTCAAAGTTCCAAAATTCCTTTTCCTCAAGATTTAATTTAATTCATAACGTGGATATATATCCACGTTATCAGAGCTTTTTTTCTCAGAAAATAGGTGCAGGAACTCAACCACGACCCATTCAGATTTCACAAACAGTAGAAGGGTCTTAAAGGGGCATTAAATACCAGAATTGCATTACATACAGTGTGCAGAGTTCAGGGGGTTACAAAGCAGTCACTTGTAAACACAGAAACCAGACTTCTGTGTTCACAAGTGATTGTGGTGAGCGGGCACCAAAGGGTCTGAGCCAAAGGTGGTGGAACTGAGTTCCCCCAAGTTCCCCCAGAAAAAAAGCCCTGCACGTTATGAATTAAATAAATTCTTAACTAGCCACTTGCTTACTGGGCACATATACCCCCCTCCTGCCCAGGTGAAATTTCAGCTTCCGGCACTGCGTCGCTTTAACTGACAATTGCGCGGTCATGCGACGTGGCTCCCAAACAAAATTGACGTCCTTTTTTCCCCACAAATAGAGCTTTCTTTTGGTGGTATTTGATCGCCTGTGCGGTTTTATTTTTTGCGCTATAAAAAAAAAAAAAAGAGCGACAATTTTGAAAAAAAAATACAATATTTTTTACTTGTTGCTATAATAAATATCACAATTCTTAAAAAAACAAATTTTTTTTTTCTCAGTTTAGGGCGATACGTATTCTTCTACATATTTTTGGTAAAAAAAAAAACGCAATAAGCGACTGGTTTGCGCAAAAGTTATAGCGCTTACAAAATAGGGGACAGAATTATTATTTTTTATTATTTATTTTTTTACTAGAAATGGCGGCGATCTGCGATTTTTATTGGGACTGCGACATTATGGTGGACACATCGGACACTTTTGACACATTTTTGGCTCCATTCACATTTATACTGCGATCGGTGCTATAAATATGTACTAATTACTATGTAAATGTGACTGGCATTGAAGGGGTTCACACTAGGGGGTGTGGAGGGGGGGGTGACTGGGGGAGGTGACCGATATGTGTCCCTATGTACAAGGGACACAGATCGGTCTCCTCTCCAGAGACAGGACGCTGTCTCTGTGTAAAACAGCAATGAGAGATGATCTCATGTGTTTACATATGAGATCATCTCTCATTCGCCGCACAGATCGCATCACAAACGGCCACTCTGATTGGCCGTTCGCCGCAATCTGTGATTGGCTGTGTCGAAGGGACACGGCTAACACAGAGCTTCCCTGCTGCGCGCTCTGGAGCGCGCGCGGGGAACGCCCAAAGGGGCGGCCGTCAAAAGACTGGGGGTTGGATATTCAGGTCGGCGCTGTAGCCGTCATTCGGCTATAGCGCGGGTCTGAAGTGGCTAATGTACCTCTTCATCTCAATTGCTTCATTTAAAGTCCCAAAATTCCCTTTCTTCATTTACTATCCATAACAATTTACTATCAAATAAAAGCCAAATTTTTCCTGAAAAAAAACAAGGTATAGTCCACCTGGTTGCACAAAGTAGTTATGATGATATGTACAGTTTCACTAACACATGGCAAAATTGTGCTTAAGCATTAAGATTTGTTTTACCCTTAGGCACTTTTCACACGGTCGGACGGAGTCCACCTCGTGTGGAAGAGGCCTTAGGCCTGAAGTAGTTAAGGTGTTGCCTGTGCTCCTTCATCCAGAGTGGGTGCACTCTAATACAGGTGGTGTGTTACTGGGCAGATCGCTGGGTGAAAACAGAGTGGGGGAGCCTAAAAAAGAAAACCAATGCAGCCACCACATTTAAGGAATAGTAAGCTGCTATATATTAGTTTTGGTTTTGGATTTAATACTGATTTCTTTAACCACTTAAGACCCGGACCAAAATGCAGGTAAAGGACCTTGCCCCTTTTTGCGATTCGGCACTGCGTCGGTTTAACTGACAATTGCGCGGTCGTGCGACGTGGCTCCCAAACAAAATTGGCGTCCTTTTTTCCCCACAAATAGAGCTTTCTTTTGGTGGTATTTGATCACCTCTGCGGTTTTTATTTTTTGCGCTATAAACAAGAATAGAGCGACAATTTTAAAACAAATGCAATATTTTTTACTTTTTGCTATAATAAATATCCCTCAAAAATATATAAAAAAACATTTTTTTTCCTCAGTTTAGGCCGATACGTATTCTTCTACCTATTTTTGGTAAAAAAAAAATCGCAATAAGCGTTTATCGGTTGGTTTTCGCGAAATTTATAGCGTTTACAAAATAAGGGATAGTTTTATTGCATTTTTATAAAAAAAATTTTTTTTACTACTAATAGCGGCGATCAGCGATTTTTTTCGGGACTGCGACTATATGGCGGACACTTCGGAGAATTTTTACACATTTTTGGGACAATTGTCATTTTCACAGCAAAAAATGCATTTAAATTTGCATTGTTTACTGTGGAAATGACAGTTGCAGTTTGGGAGTTAACCACAGGTGGCGCTGTAGGGGATGTGTGCCTATGTGTTGTGTTTACAACTGTAGGGGGTGTGGCTGTAGGTGTGACGTCATCGATCGCGTCCCCCTATTACAGGAATGACGCGATCGATGCTACAGCCACAGAGAAGCACGGGGAAGCCGTGTGTACACACGGCTCTCCCCGTTCTTCCGCTTCAGGGACAGATCGCCGCACTGCAGCGGCGATCGGGTCCGCGAATCTTGCGGTCCCGAAGCTTCGGACCAGGACGCGGGCGCGCGCTCGCGACCCACGGCTGGGTACTAAAATCAACGTATATATACACGTTGATGTGCCCAGCCGTGCCATTCTGCCGACGTAAATGTGCAGTAGGCGGTCCTTAAGTGGTTAATAATGGAATTACTTTTTACATCTCCATATAATCAGTTTACGTCAGTGAATATTTTCAGCGAACTCAAACACATTTCAGAAGGAGACAGAGCTCAGTGCGAACAGCGAACGCTCTGTAGCCTTCAGCATTCTTGATCTGTACCTCAGCAGAGATCTTTAAATAAGGCCCACAGCTATTTCCGTCCTCATACACCTGGGCAGCACCAGAACGTCTTCTAATAGTTTTATAAATCATATTGACATTTCATTTTCTTTCAGGCAGACTAGACTTAAAGCTGCATTAAAAAATGAGAAACTAAAAAGGTTTTTGCCTCACCCAAAAGATGAGGAAGCCTTCTGTGAGGGGATTAATGACTCAGGCGGCCATTTTGGGAACGGATGCGCTATGGAAAAACGAATGTGCCATTGATGACCAGTGGCTGCAAAGCGTTTACCTCAGTTGGCGATGTGTTAACGAACCATAATTACAGATTTTCCACTGAGACTCGCAAGTTGTACAGCAGATGCAGACAAATGATTTGTGGTAAATGGCAGAATGTTCAAACAAATCTACTCTGTATTAATAATCTGTTCTGCAAAAGTTTTTCAACGTGGCTGTAAACTCATACGGTCCCCATGGAAACTAGGAGCATTGGCCAAGAACAAAATCAGACTTCACTTGTTTATAGCGCGTCTCAATATCGAGCGGCATGTCCTTGGGAAAGCTTTAGTAAGTATAATGCAGGAAAATAAGGTGTTGAAAAAGGGGTGCATGCTGCCGCCCCAGAATTCTCCCCTCACACAGCTCTCTGTGTATTGGTGTTCACTCAAAGTGAACTGTTCAACCTTTTTAAAGGAGTCTGCAAAGACAGAAATCTAGACGCCATTTCTGCTTGGTCTTTCCTAATCCTGTATGCATTGCCTAATAAGTCAGTATCTAAGAACAAGCATGCAGCCAGTGAAGCATGAAAGCCTCACCTGCATGTTTGTTCCAGGTCAGTAACTTACTGGTTAATGAAGCCAGGGTCAGGTTGCTGACCATTATAGAGATACTGGAGTTAATTTACTAAAGGCAAATAGACTGTGCATTTTGCAAGTACAGTTGCACTCAGTTACCCCAGAGCTTAGTGAATGTGGCAAAGCTTCACTTTGTAAATAATACTTAACCAGGTGCAAGAAAAAAAGAAAAAAAAAAAAAAAGCACAATGATTGGATGATAGAAATCGGCAGAGCTTCACCACATTCAATAAGCTCTGGGGAAAATGAATGCAACTGCACTTGCAAAGTTCACAGTCTATTTGTCTTTAGTAAATCAACCCCATTCATTGCCTTTTTACCCATTTAAGACCCGATTATGCAAAATGACATGTCTCTTTAACTTGCCTCCCCCCACAGTAGTTATACCGTCATCGGGTTGCATCCGGGTCCGTACAGGTCACCCCTGATGACCTGTGCTGCGATTGGACACAGCATGAATTTGGCAGCTGATTTCAGCCAATCATTTTGAGAAATTGTGGCCAATCGCACACAGACCTCTTCACAGCAGGGAGAAAAAAAAACACATCAGTTAGCAAAGAAAAAGCTGCATACATTACACTTTGTTAGACACCTATGGCTAGATTCATGTAGATCGGCGTAATTTTGTGCGGACGTAGCGTACCGTAAATTAGAGAGGCAAGTGCTGTATTCACCAAGCTAAGTTACGGCGGCGTAGCGTAAATGGGCCGGCGTAAGCCCGCCAAATTCAAATGTGTTTGATGTGGGAGTGTTTTATTTAAATTAAGTGCGACCCCCACGTAAATGATTTTTTTTTACTAACAGCGCATGCACGTATCCCAGTGTGCATGCTCCAAATTACGCCGCTAAGACTCATTGGTTTCGACGTGAACGTAATTTACGTCCAGCCCCATTCACGGACGAATTACGCAAACGACGTAAAATGTGAAAAATTTGACGGGGTCCCGACGTCCATTGGCTGTGCCATCTTTTTAGTGGTTTATCTTTACGCCTGAAAACGCCTTGCGTAAACAGCGTATTTTTACTGCAACAGCCGGGCGTACATTCGTGAATAGGCGTATCTCGCTGATTTACATATTCTAGGCGTAAATCAGCGTACACGCCCCTAGCGGCCAGCATAAATAGGCAGCTAAGATACGACGGTGTAGGAGACTTACGCCGGTCGTATCTTAGCAACATTTAGGCGTATTATTGAGAATACGCTTAAAGATACGACGGCGCAGATTCTAAGTTACGACGGCGTACCTACTGATACGTAACTCTTTCTGAATCTGGCCAACAGTTAAAGTGGTTTTAAAGGCAGAAGGTTTTTTTATCTTAATGCATTCTATGCATCAAGATAAAAAATAAAAAACTTTAATGTGCAGCAGCCCCCCTAATACTTACCTGAGCCCCCTCTCTATTCAGCAATGTGCACGAGTGCCTTGGCCAGCAGTGGCACCATTGGCTCCCACTGTTGTCAAAGTCCGTTAGCCAATCAGGAAAGAGGGGACAGAGCCAAAACGTGGCTCTGTGTCCGAATGGACACAGAGCTGTAGCTTAGCTCAGATGCCCACATAGCAAGGTGCTTGATGTGGGGGCACTCGGCATAAGGGAGGGGCCAGAAACACCATTGAGGGGACCTGAGAAGAGGGGGATCCAGGCTGCTCTGTGCAAATCCACTGCACAGGGCAGTTTATTATTCTAAAAAAAAAAAAAACACCACTTTACAATCACTTTAAATGATACACCTTTAACGAAAATCATTCTGTTCGCCTACAAGAATTTTTTTGGAGTTTGTCCCTTCATAAATTTGCAAAGTCTGAATCTTATCTCGAAAGTCATATACACACTATGTTAAAATCAAACAATTGTTGCTTGTACTGAATTTTTCTTACAATTTTTAGTGTGTATCCCCTTAAGAAATGCCTGTGTCACGTTGATGGTCTGTTGGAGTAATAAATACCCCCCTGTCATTGGTCATTAAGAGTGATAAATGTCACAAAGCACTGCAATACCCAATATGCAAAAAAGGTGACCAAATGTGCTTAAGCCCAGAAAAATCACAGAAAAATATATACTACAGCCCTATAAAAGCACAAGCACTGTGTGAATTAACATTTAGGGATACAAAAAAAACAAAAAAAACACGACTATCCTAAAAATCGAAGTGCCCGCTTTCATAACTCGTTCACTTATAAAAAGGTAACAAAAAGCTGAGATGTAGAACATTTTAATTGCTCTTCCTCTATACCTATTATTGTCCTGCCTGTACAGCACAGGACCACGCGCGACTCTTTCATATTTCCAGAAAAGAGGAGTGAAGGTTTAACAAGCTCATTAGTTTTAATAAATAACATCCTAGGCTCTGAAATTTGCCAGCTAATTGCACTGGCAAAATTATCAAAGCATTGAACAAAGTAGAATGATAGTCAAAGGGTACAGCACATTTCAACGACACCTTGTTTGACAGAACAACATCCCAGAACTTAAACTGCTAAAAAATTATTAAAAAATAATAATCTCTAAACTAAAAGTGGTTTTAAAGGCTGATTTTTTTTTTTTTTTTAACCTTCATTCATCCCATTCATCCCATTCGCATTACAGCCCCTAAAACTCTGACCCCCCCCCCCCCATCATTTACATTGCAGCCCTGCCCCCCATTCACATTACTGCCCCCTACCTCTGTCCCCCAATTTTCATTGCAGCCCTGCCCCCTGTTCACATTACTGCCCCCTACCTCTGTCCCCCCAATTTTCATTGCAGCTCTGCCTCCTATTCACATTACAGTCCCCCCAATTTACATTGCAGCCACTCTATTCACATTACCACCCCCTATCCCTGTCTCCCCCTCACTTATCAATGCAGTCCCCCCAGCTCTCTCCAGACAATTTATATTACAGCCCCTGCAGCTCTCCCCCCCCCCCCCCCAATTCACACTACAGAGCCCTTGAAGCCTTGTCTCTTCACTCTCCAGGTTACTGGGTGCTGGGACCACCCTGCATCCTAACAACCAGTCACCGTCTGGTTAACTTTGAAGCGTTTTCTCCTGTAGATCCTGCACCCGCCCTGCATCCTTAGTAGCTTTGCCGCCCTGTGATCTAGCCTGCCTCTCTGCTTAGCTGTGATACTCTCAACAGTGAAGGCGGCCAAGACAAAAAAAAGGTCTCTAAATGGCGGGACTTCGGCAGGGGGGATGGAACAGTGACGCAGTCCGGACATTGACCACGGGCCACCATTTAGGGATGCATGATGTAGTGTATCCAGGTGAATTCTACCTTTTTTTCCCAGCACACATGGGGCTTTCATTTGGTGGTAAATGATGATAGATAGCTCCAGATTTTTTTTTTTTATCAAAGGAAAACAGTAACAAAATAAAAATAAATACATTTAGCTGTACATTTCTTGTTATTACCATAACCTACCACTAAGTAACAACATAAAATAAATTCTCCAGCTCCTGACAATCACAGCTATACCACCTATGTGTATGTTATTTGCTGTTTGCACCCGTAGTAGGGCCTAGAAACAATGGTGTTTTATCTTAACCTGACAACGATGCAGACATTGATACCAATTAAAAAAATAGTTTTTAAAAAGGATAAGTTCACCTTTTGTAACATGTTCCATCCATTTTCAGGGTGTAAGATGTTACAAACAGACCGGCCTCCGCACTTCCCTGATCTGACAGCTAGCAGGGATCTGCTCCCCCCTCTAGGTGTCACAATTAGGGTTTTCCCGATACCACTTTTTTAGGACCGAGTACAAGTACAAATACTTTTTCATGTACTCGCCGATACCGATTCTTTTTTTAATGCCATGTGACAGATTGACTGATGGGCACTGATAGGTGGCACTGACTGATAGGTGGCACCTATGGGGACTGGCACTGACAGGTGGCACTGATGGCACAGACAGGTGGCTGGCACTGATAGGCGGCAGTTATAGGCACTGATAGGTGGCTGGCACTGTTAGATGGCACTGATAGGCGGCACTTATGGGCACTGATTGCACTGACAGGTGGCTGGCACTTATGGGCAGGCACTGAAATGCAGCAATAAATTACATGAGGAAATGCTATGCTGCAGCACCCATCTTGGTACACCCTGCACTCGGCATCAGTAAGTATCTGCAAACATCTTGTTACACCCAGCCCGAAATACATAGGGTGGGTGTAACAAGATGTCAGCTGCTGGCTTACTGTGGCCAGATGCAGGGTGTGCCAAGATGACGGCGACTACTCCGCCCACTGAGGCTGCACGCCTACTCCGTCTGATCCGCCTACTGAATCCGTCCGCCCGCTCCGCCCACTGAGGCGACCCTCTCGTCTACTGACGCCGCCCACGCTCACCGCCTAGAGTCCACTCGCTGCCGACCAAGTATCGGGTCAGGCATCGGGAGCATTTGTGGGAGTACAAGTACTCGCACAAATGCTTGGTATCGGTCCCGATACCGATACTAGTATCGGGACAACCCTAAAGGAAGAACGTGGCCGAGTGGGACTCATTCCCACTCTCCTGTATACGGAAAACTACAAAGTGCAGCAGCCTTTGTGGCTGTCAGCTTGTAGTTTCAATGACCTACCATGGTGCTGACAGATTGTATCTGCTTGCACCAGTGATCTGTTGATCGCTAGTGCATTGCTTAACATGCTCCAAAAAATAATATTAAATAAAATGCATATTTTTTTGTCTTTTTTTATTTTATTTTTTAATTTTCCCTAATATAACCTGACCTTTGAGCCCAAGTTTGGAATATGACCCGGACAACGGCCTAGATCAATAGCTCCCGTTGCTGCCAAAAGCCAACCAGAAGTGCTATTCCATTGGGAGGCAAGGCTCTTGTGGACATTGCTGGATCGAGATGGGGCTCAGGTAAGTATTAGGGGGCTGCTGCAATTAAGAATGCAAGTAAAAAAAACTTGTATCCTTACAACCAATATAGGAGCATAGGTAAAACCCTATATGTAGACTATTAAAGCTGAACTCAAAGTAAACCTTCCAAAGGATTTGTATTGGACACTTCAATTTAGAGATTTACACAGCCGTGCCAGACCGCAGAGCTAGAAGAATGACATTACTTTCTTTGTTAACTGTTGCAGACTGTAGAAAAGGACACATCGATCTCCTCTCTCATCCCCAGGCTGCAGGAAGGGCAATGAATGAGCAGCAGGAGACTGATAAAGGCATCTCGATGCTCACTATTTTTACCAGCACATTTGCAGCAGTAAACCAAATTGACTCCCTGCCTTGACCCTCCCTCTCCCAGTATGTGACTCCCTGCCTTGACCCTCCCTCTCCCAGTATGTGTGCTGCTGTTTTAGGGAATGTAATTTGCTCTTTTTAGATTCATCACCTATAAAATGTAGAAGAAATTCCAAAAATATATTCCCAATTGTTTTATCTAGAAAGCATACGCCATACGTTCCTGATGTATTAATAAAGTATTAATAAGTGTTTATTTCAGAACCAATGACAATCCCCGCTGAACAGAGACAAGTGAGAGGGAAATCTAATTGTGCAGGTGTGATAAACAATGTATTAGTCAGAGTGTGCTGCAGGGGAGGTTAGTACTCAGTTAACATCTAATCAAAAGACAAAGTGAAAGAACGGCGAACATGCTTCAATATATGATTTCATTTCACACGCCGCAGGCTCAGTCTCACAGTGATTAACAAAGACGTTTTGTACTGTTGTGTTAATTCACTTCCCAAATAAAATACCTTCTTTGAATGCAGAATCTGAGGAAAAAGGAACAAATCAGCCATACTGCTGGTTTTTACGTAAAGCAGAATTCCACCTTCCTGGTGAATATAACACTTACCACGAGTCACATACGAATGGTATTTGTAAAACTAGACGGTTGCTTTATGTGTATATAACAACGTTTCTCAACCAGTGTGCCGCGGCACACTGGTGTGCCCTGAAGAGTCCCCAGGTGTGCCGCGGGAAAATTACCCCAAATATTGGCAGCTATGGCTGCTATCTGATGTAACACTACTGCTGGGCACTTCGTTATCATTTGTCTTTACATCGGTGCCGGTCCACTGTGTAAAACTCACTTCCCGGCACTCGGGAAGCTGTGCTGGCTGTGCGGGCCTCCCGACTGCATTATGCCAACCGAATACGTCATCGTTTGCTATGGGAGGCTTCTGTGACGTGAGAGCCACGGGTACCGTCCTGAACTCTGCCTGGCGCGCTTTTCCCTGAGGGGGAAGAAGAAAGGGTAGAGCCACCGTGACCGACACTGCTCCCCTGCCCGCAGACATGGCCACCCGCTCAGAGAGGGAGAAGGCCCTGAAGCTGAATGAGCAGCACCAGGCCATCCTGTCTCGTATGCTGAGGGAGGAGGACAACAAGTACTGCGCTGACTGCAAGGCCAAGGGTAAGGTGGTGGGGGGGGGGGGTTGGGGCTCTGCTATGAATAACCAGCTGTCACAGTCACTGACACCCCACATCCTCCATTCATGGCTACAGCACTCTGGATCTGATTGGTTGTTGTGCAGCTCTGACAGTTCTTCTTTCAGTGTATGTGTGCATGTGTACTCATGTCTGTTAGTGTGTGTGTGACAAAAGTAGTTCTGATGGTACAGGAATAGGGGGGTCAGGATTAAAAGTAACATACATACAGACAGATGCGCACGCACACAAACAGACACACGTACAAACACACACACTGGGTGTGTTTGTACGTGTGCCTGTTTGTGTCCATGCGCATCTGTCTGTATGTATGTTACTTTTAAGCCTGACCCCCCTATTCCTGTACCATCAGAACTACTTTTGTAGGGCTTGTTCGAGATAGCAGCAAGGACTGCTGCTCATCTGAAAAGCAATTTGTGTTCATATCGCTTTTCAGGGGCATTTGTCAGCCAATAAAGAGGCATATCTTGCCTCCTCACCACCTGTTTTAAGCCCCATTCACCCTGGGTATACCTCCAGCTGCAGCCACAGCATGTTTACACCCCCAGCTGTTGCCTCTGCAGCTAAAGGGGCTCCAGCCTGACATGTGAACAAGCTCTTGGTTCTGTGTGGGAAGCTAAGTCCCCGACCCTTTTTTTTTTTTATTGTGCCACAACAAAAGCAACCCATGTTTGCCAATGGATGGGGCACCATTAAGAATTAATGGCACCTCTAAAGAGCAGAGCATTTGTCTGTGTGTCAAGAACGAGTGCGATTTTGCGCATGCTTCGCAACACACAGCGACATGAACCAAGTTTTGGACAGGGGTGCCTCAAGACAAACATTTTTTCAAGGGCGCCCCGACTGAAAAAAGGTTAAGAAACACTGGTATATAAAGTCAAAAAAGTTTTTTTTGGTGAATAATTCCCGTGATTTTTGCGGTCCTTACCTTACTAGGCTACATAGTTACAGTGGGGCAAAAAAGTATTTAGCCACCAATTGTGCAAGTTCTCCCACTTAACCACTTGTCCACCGCCCACCGTCATATGACGGCGGGCGGAGGACTCCATTGTTCTGACATCACGTCATATGACGTGATGTCCCTTTAAAGCCGCGGGCGGGCGCGCGTCGCCGACGGGCGCGCGTCGCCGGCGGCGCGCGCGCGCACCCGCCGCTCCGCGGGGATCCCGTGCGAGTGCCCGGCGGCAACGATCGCCGCCGGGCACACGCGATTGCTCTGTAAGTGAGCTGGGACGTGCAGCTCTGTATGTAAACACAAAGCTGCACGTCCCTGTCAGGGAGAGAGGTGACAGATTGTGTTCCTTGTACATAGGGACACAATCGGTCACCTCCCCCAGTCACCCCCCCCTCCCCCTACAGTTAGAACACTCATAGGACACACATTTAACCCCTTCCCCGCCCCCTAGTGGTTAACCCCTTCACTGCCAGTCACATTTATACAGTAATCAATGCATATTTATAGCATTTTTCACTGTATAAATGTAAATGGTCCCAAAAATCTCAGAAAAGTGTCCGAAATGTCCGCCATAACGTCGCAGTCCCAATAAAAAAATCGCAGATCGCCGCCATTAATAGTAAAAAAAAATAAAAAAAAAAAAATGCCATAAACTATCCCCTATTTTGTAAACGCTATAAATTTTGCGCAAACCAATCGATAAACGCTTATTGCATTTTTTTTTTACCAAAAATATGTAGAAGAATACGTATCGGCCTAAACTGAGGGAAAAAAAAAAATTTTTATATATTTTTTGGGGTTATTTATTATAGCAAAAAGGAAAAAATATTGCATTTTTTTAAAAATTGACGCTCTATTTTTGTTTATAGCGCAAAAAATAAAAACCGCAGAGGTGATCAAATACCACCAAAAGAAAGCTCTATTTGTGGGAAAAAAAGGACGCCAATTTTGTTTGGGAGCCACGTCGCACGACCGCGCAATTGTCAGTTAAAGCGATGCAGTGCGGGAAGCTTATATTTTGTCTGGGCAGGAAGGGGGTCTAGGTGCACAGTAGGTAAGTGGTTAAAAACATGAGACGCCTGTAATTGTCATTATAGGTATACCTCAACTATGAGAGGCAAAATGTGGAAACACATCCAATCACATTGTCTGATTTGGAAAGAATTTATTTGCAAATTATGGTGGAAAATAAGTATTTGGTCAATATCAAAAGTTCATCTCAATACTTTGTTATATATCCTTTGATGGCAATGACAGAGGCCAACGTTTTCTGTAAGTCTTCACAAGGTTGTCACACACTGTTACTGGTATGTTGGCCCATTCCTCCATGCAGATCTCTTCTTGAGCAGTGATGTTTTGGGGCTGTCGCTGGGCAACACAGACTTTCAACTCCCTCCAAAGGTTTTCTATGGGGCTGAGATCTGGAGACTGGCTAGGACACTCGAGGACCTTGAAATGCTTCTTACGAAGCCACTCCTTCATTGCCCGGGCGGTGTGTTTGGGATCATTGTCATGCTGAAAGACCCAGCCACGTTTCATCTTCAATGTCCTTGCTGATGGGAGGAGGTTCGCACTCAAAATCTCACGATACATGGCCCCATTCATTCTTTCATGTACACGGATCAGTCGTCCTGTTCCCTTTGCAGAGAAACAGCCCCAAAGCATGATGTTGCCATCCCCATGCTTCACAGTAGGTATGGTGTTCTTTGGTTGCAACTCAGCATTCTCTCTCCTCCAAACACGACGGGTTGTGTTTCTACCAAACCGTTCTACTTTGGTTTCATCTGACCATATGACATTCTCCCAATCCTCTTCTGGATCATCCAAATGCTCTCTAGCAAACCTCAGACGGGCCCGGACATGTACTGGCTTAAGCAGGGGGACACGTCTGGCACTGCAGGATCTGAGACCCTGGTGGCATAGTGTATTACTGATGGTAGCCTTTGTTACGTTGGTCCCAGCTCTATGCAGGTCCTTCACTAGGTCCCCCCGTGTGGTTCTGGGATTTTTGCTCACTGTTTTTGTGATCATTTTGACCCCACGAGGGAGATCTTGTGTGGAGCCCCAGATCGAGGGAGATTATCAATGGTCTTGTATGTCTTCCATTTTCTAATTATTGCTCCCACACTTGATTTCTTCACAACAAGCTGCTTGCCTATTGCAGTTTCAGTCTTCCCAGCCTGGTGCAGGTCTACAATTTTGTTTCTGGTCCTTCCACAGCTCTTTGGTCTTCACCATAGTGGAGTTTGGAGTGTGACTGCTTGAGGTTGTGGACATGTGTCTTTTATACTGATAACAAGTTCTAACAGGTGCCATTAATACAGGTAAAGAGTGGAGGACAAAGGAGCCTCCTAAAGAAAAAGATACAGGTCTGTGAGAGCCAGAAATCTTGCTTGTTTGTAGGTGAGCATATACTTATTTTCCACCATAATTTGCAAATAAATTCTTCTCAAATCAGACAATGTGATTGTCTGGATTTGTTTCCACATTTTGTCTCTCATAGTTGAGGTATAACTATGATGACAATTACAGGGCCTCTCTCATCTTTTTAAGCGGGAGAACTTGCACAATTGGTGGATGACTAAATATTTTTTTGCCCCACTGTACATAGTTAGACCTCTTTCACTGGAAGTGTTTTTCAGGTGCTTTAGCGCTGAAGAATAGCGCCTGTACAGCGTCTGAAACAAGTCTCATCTGCAATCCTAGTGTCAATGTCTGAGTACTTTCACACTGGGGCGCTGCTCTAGCAGGACATCAAAAAAATCCTGCAAGCAGCTTCTTTGAGGCGCTTTAGGAGCAGCATATATACACACCACTCCTAAAGCGCCCCTTCCCATTGAAATCAATTGGTAGCGCCACCAAAGCATCTGCAAAGTGCCTACAAAGCACCTGGGCGCTTTTAACTCTTTATTCGGCCTCTAGCAGAGGTTAAAAGCGCCCTGCTAGCACCCAAAAAACGCCGGTAAAGCGCTGCTAGTTTTAGCAGTGCTTTACTGCAGTTTTTCGGGCACTGGCAGTGTGAAAGGGCTCTTAGGTTGGAAAAAGTCCATCGAGTTCAACCAAAAAAAGAAATAATTATAATCCCATGTACACAACCCTACACCCACAGTTAATCCAGAGGAGGGCAAAAAAAAACAACAGCAGAGCATGCTCCAATCTCCAATTTGCTACAGCAGGGGAAAAAATTCCTTCCTAAACCCCCAAGAGGCATCGGATTTTCCCCAGATCAACTATACCTATAAATGTCAGTACCCAGTTATATTATGTATATTGAAGAAAATAATTCAGGCCTTTTTTAAAGCAATTGACTGAGCTGGCCAGAACCACCGCTGGAGGGAGTCTATTCCACATTGTCACAGCTCTTACTGTGAAGAAACCTTTCCGTATTTGGAGATTAAATATTGTTTCCTCCAGACATAAAGTGTGCCCACTTGCCTCCGATGACCTTAAAGTGAACACCACCAAGTTCACAATACGCCCCATTTATAAGGCTGACAAACCCTCTCTTTGTCTCGATGACTACAGTTACCCGACTAAAAATGACAGCAAATACAACATTTTGAGTTGTCATTGTTAGTTTATTTAACTACATGTCATCTACATGCATAGTCACCTCCCCACCCCTCTTCCCCAAACTGGTCTAAGATGCCGCAACACATCTGACACTTCTGAATACAAGAGAGGCATAATGCAGTGTTTAGGCAGAACGCCCAACCGCCAGGCATGCGAGGATTACAGCAAACATGTGTAAGCCCCAACATCATCTGCTACAAAGGTTGCACAGGGTGGACTACCTGAGCAACAGAGTGGTAGGGAAGGAGGATTATAAAGAGACGGTGAGTGGGCTTTAACCACTTAAGCCCTGAACCATTTCGCTGGCCAAAGACCAGAGCATTTTTTGCGATTTGGCACTGTGTCGCTTTAACTGACAATTGCGTGGCCGACGGAGCTCGTGGCAGGGGTGCGCACACGCCCACATGGCGGGAATTTCAAAGTGGCGTATATATACACACACACACACACATTACTTTGCCCATCAGTGCCATTCTGCCGACGTATATGTACAGGAGTCGGACGGAAACCGGTTAAAGACAAGTGGCAAAGTTAAACAGTCTCTAGGTGAATCCGTGAGGAAAAGAATGGGAACGGTTACTGCTGACTTGGTTGCTATTCTGGTCATATTTCAAGGTAAGGTCACGCTCAGAACGAGCATCCAAAAGACTTGACATTTTTCAGCCCTTGCTGGCTGCTTGCTCTTCTAAGGTCAGCAACTCACTGTAGAGGAGAGTGGAGGATCATGATAATAAAACGGAGATGCCACTTGGTGCCTGAATGTTTTTCATAGCATTTCTAATAAGCTTGGGAGCCCTTCTATTGTCTAAGTCAGTGGTCTCCAAACTGTGGCCCGGGGGCCAGATGCGGCCCTTTGCTTGCTTTTATCAGGCCCTTGGGGCATTTCATCCACCAATACCCCACACACACACACTGAGACCATTGAGGGTCCACAATTCCTCACAATGACGCCAACAATTGGGCAAAAGGACACCAATGATGGGGTACAATCCCTACCACTGACACCAAGGATGGGGCACAACTCTTTCCACTGATGTTGGGCCCTTTTCTACTCCCAATGGCCACAGTCCGGCCCCCCTAATGTCTTAGAAACAGTAAACTGGCCCCCTGTTCGGAAAGTTTGGAGACCCCTGGTCTAAGTAATAGGGACGGAGGTCTTGACCTAGTCAATTTGAAGCCCCTCCCTGCACCATGCACACAGATAGCAGTCCATTCACTTGTTCTAACTATTAACTACACATATTTTTCTGTAAAAACAACAAGTGCAACAGGAAGATAGACTTCCTATCTTTTGCTGTCATACAAAAAACACAGTTACTTCCAGCTCCAATAGGTCTTCCAAAGTGTGGCGTAACAGATATCAGATAAAATGGTGGTGAGAAAGGTATATATGGCATCCCAAATCTAGGTGGATGCTGCCTTCCTCAGATCGGATAATCCGAAAGGAACTACAAGAAAAACAGAAATGGAAGGTGTGCACACCTAGAGCATTACCAGAGATATTTTAATAAGAAGAATTTTTTTGTGTAAAAGTGGGTACTCACCAAATGCAACTGACAAAAGGCCATAAACACAGTGTACAGAACACAGGGTACACGACGCGTTTCGGGAGCACACCCCCTTCCTCAGAGCTAGGCTAGCCTGATATCTGTTGGAAATAATGACATCCAGCTTGTTCTGGAAGGCAGGACAGGACACTGGAGCCCTTAAAATATACCCAGCAATTGTATGTGTATGTAGCGATGTGCTCTTTGCAGCACTGATGTCTAAGGCCACGGTCTGTGCGAGAACCTGGCATTGGGGAAACAGTTATTAACCACTTAAATACCGGGCTTTTATACCATCTCCATACCGGGCCTATTCTGACACTTCTCTCCTACATGTAATAATCATCATTCTTTTGCTAGAAAATTACGCAGTGCCCCCAAACATTATATATGGTTTTTTTAGCAGACACCCTAGGGAATAAAACGACGGTCATTGCAACGTTTTATCTCGCACGGTATTTGTGCAATCATTTTTCAAACGCCTTTTTTTTTGTAAAAAAAATTGTTTCATGAATTAAAAAAATAACAAAACAGTAAAGTTAGCCCAATTTTTTTGTATTATGTGAAAAATTATGTTACACCGAGTAAATAGATACCCAACATGTCACGCTTTAATTATGCGCACACTCATGGAATGGCGCCAAACTTCGGTACTTAAAAATCTCCATAGGCAACGCTTTATTTATTTTTTTACAGGTTACCAGTTTAGATTTACAGAGGAGATCTAGTGCTAGATTCGTTGCTGGCACTCTAGCGCACACGGCAATACCTCACATATGTGGTTTAAACGGCGTTTACATATGTCGGCGGGACTAACGTGTGCGTTCGCTTCTGCACGCGAGCTATCGGGGACAGGGGCGTTTTCATTTTTTTTTTTTTACTTATTTTTTATTTATTTTTCCACTTTTTTTCCATTTTTTTTTTCCACTTTTATTGCTATTACAAGGAATGTAAACATCCCTTGTAATAGGAAATGTGGGTGACAGGTCCTCTTTAAGGAGAGATGCGGGGTCAATAAGACCTCACATCTCTCCTCCAGGCTGGAAACCATTAGATCGGTGGAAAAAAAATTCACCGATCTCATGAATGGTTTGCTTACAGCCGCAATCGCGGCTTTGTTTACTTACGGGGACCCGGGCGTGACGTCATTACATCGCGCCGGGTCCTCCGACGGTCATAGAGAGTCATCTCTATGCTTCCTGCCGACGCCGGACGATTCGTTCTCTGTGCCCCCGAAGGCACGGGAGAGCCCGGAGAAGCACCGGATGGCGGCGGGAGGGGGGGGGGGGGATGTCCTGTAAGAACGATCAACCGCCGCTATGATTGTTCTTATGTCGTGCAGAATCGCCGGCTGAAGAAGAGGATATCTGGATGATGCCTCTGGCTGCAGGCATCATTCAGATATCCACCCGCAAAGTCCAGGCCGTCAATTGACGGCCACTTAGGATGGGAGATCCCATCTCTGGCCGTCAATTGTCAATGGGCTGGTATTGAAGTGGTTAAAGGAAAACTGTGCTGAGAAAAATGTATAGGCTTTCATCGCTAACCTCCGCCTAAAAATGCTAGTGGCTTGGCTCTCATTCTTCACTACTATATGACCAAGAACAAGCAGACACCAAGTGAAGTCAGATCTCCATATTTGCATTCTTGTTCTAGGTCGTGATTTAGAAAAAAAAATTAAACAATGAGATCAGCATTTTAAGGTCAGCGATGGCAGGAAATGTTGCCTTTAACCAAGACAGTTTGGTAACACAGTCACATAGCTCAATCACCCCGAGCTTCAAACATCGCTATAAAGTCATTGGCTCAATCCACAAACTACACTAACACACCAGAACAAGGATGTTGACTAGGGTTGTCCCGATACCACTTTTTTGAGACCGAGTACAAGTACCGATACTTTTTTTTACAAGTACTCACCGATACTTTTTTTTAATGTCATGTGACAGTGGCGTTTTTTTATTTATTTGTATTTTTTTTTACAATTTTTTTTTTTGACTGATTTTTTTTTTTTTTTTTTTTTTACAGTGATATTTTTATTTTTAGAGGGGGGTAGTGGATTGTCAGTGTGTTTTTTTATTACTATTTCCATTTCATTTTTTAAAGCGGATCTCCACCCTAAAGTGAAGATCCGCTGATCGGAACCCTCCCCCCCTCCGGTGTCACATTTGACACCTTTCAGGGGGGAGGGGGGTGCAGATACCTGTCTAAAGACAGGTATCCGCACCCACTTCCGGCCCGCAGTCTCGGGCAAAAGACGGGCTTTTCCCGTTGTGTGCTGGGAACTCTCAGCTCCCAGCACACAGCGGGAGCCAATCGCGGGCGCAGTGCGACTCGCGCATGCGCCGTAGGGAACCGGGCAGTGAAGCCGGAGCGCTTCACTTCCTGGTTCCCTCGCCGTGGATGGAGGGGGGAGCAGCAGGGTGATGAGCGATCGCTCATCCTCTGCTGCGGACGCCGCTGGACTCCAGGACAGGTAAGTGTCCTAATATTAAAAGTCAGCAGCTGCAGTATTTGTTGCTGCTGGCTTTTAATATTTATTTAAGGTGAACCATCCGCTTTAAATTATTTATTGCAAGTGAAGAGAGAAGGGTGAAGAGAGAAGCGGAGAAATTACTTTTAAATCTATACAGCGGTGATCGGTGCTTGTAACTTCCCCCACGCACTGATCACCGCTGACTGTAAAAAGTATCGGGTGAAGCATCGGGAGCATTTGCCCGAGTACAAGTACTCAGGCAAATGCTTGGTATCGGTCCCAATCAGTCCCTAATGTTGACTTCCAAAAATTTGCTGTTATTTTCAGCTGAGCCCAATGACATTTGAATATTACAGTCACTTGGATAAAATTAAGAACCTTGTGTTAAAGCTTTGTGAACTGAGACTTATAAACCTTATGTGATATGAATATAAAACCAACTGACCATTTGATAAGCAGCTGACCCCAACATCCCAATATCTTCTCTGGACACTCTTTGGAAACGTCACCGGAGCCACTCCAGAGTTCACTGTCACTTTCTGCAAAATAAGTTATTATGTTATATAGATATTATAAATATATGTATTTATTAAAATGGTTCATGGTGACTCGTATTGTAATTTTACTTAAAACGGAGTTCTGCTAAAAATAATTAAAAAAAAGTCAGCAGCTACAAATACTGCAGCTGCTGACTTAATACAGTGGAACCTTGGTTCATGAGTAACACGGTTAACGAGTGTTTTGAAAGACGAGCAACTTTTTTTTCAAAATCCTGACTCGGTTTGCAATTATCTCGCAAAACAAGCAGAATTCAAGCTAATGGTGTGTGCAGTACCGCATTTGGCCAGAGGTGCGGGGGCACAGGTAATTCTCGGAATTGTTTGCAGTCGTTCGAGTGTTTTTGTGTATTTCCGAAATACTCCATTCCCGAGTGTTTACGAGCCTTTCCAAAGGTTTCCAAGATCAGCCGCGCTGTCCCAGAGTATTTCCGAGGCTCTCCAGCACCTCTGACCAAATGCGGTATTGCATGCCATAGAAGCCAATGTGGAACGAATGATCATCGTTTCCATTGACTTCTATGGGGAAACTCGCTTTGGTATGCGAGTGCTTTGGATCCAAGGTTCCACTGTATATGGACACTTGCCTGCCTGTCCTGGGCACCCGGGACATCGACACCCAAAGCCGATCTGTCCCTCAGCTCTCGGGTGGAGGTGCCGCCATCTTCGGTAAGGGAATCAGGAAGTAAAGCCTTGCTGCGCGATCCCACTGGTCCCTGCTGTTTTCTGGGACCTGTGTGTATCCCAAAAGACAGTGAGGGGGGCAGAAGATGCATTAGATGTGACATAGGTTGTCGCAGGGACCTATGCCCTTATTTGGGAGTAAATACCTGGATTACACAGGTATCTGCTCCCTCCTCCCCCTTGAAAGGTGCCAAATGTGACACCAGAGGGGGGGAGGAATGCGAAAAGCAGAAGTTCAATTTTTGGGTGGAACTCCACCTTAAGGTTACATTTTTCAAAGCGTTAACACAATGGTAAGGGTCTTTATTTTTAGCCATGTGACTAATTTTCCAACCTCATTCAAAATGGCTGAAAATAATGGTCACCTTTCTTGAAAATACAGATCCTGTTGTGTTTTTTAGCTTTGTGAATGAGCCATTATTGCTTCCCCTGATGTCATCATGATGTCATCATGTGATCTGGGGAACTAGTAAAAAAACAAAGTAATCTGCATCTATTATTTTAAACTGACACGTGTGAATGTTTAAATGTGATTAAAAAGATCCCAAGCTTTTCCTGGCCATTAAAAGGGGAAAATTAGAGAAAACATTCTCCTTGTCACACAAAAGTTGACCATATAAAGCACATTTTACCATCCGACTGTACAAAGTTTGGGGTCGATTTACAGTATAAAACAGTGGAATGGGTGTGGTATAGTTTAAAAAATAAAATACAGCAATGTCAAATCCCATAACCAGCTCTCCTCCAATCATGCACGTAAAACAGGACAGAACAATGTGTGTCACTGCAGATTCCATAACGCAGGTTGTATCCAATCAATGTGCTGCCAAATGTAGGCTGTGGTAACCTAGTGTAGTATAATGGAGGGAAAAAAACAAAAAAATTGACTGTAATCTTAGAGTCCACTTAAACAATCTATTCAATTGGCATCCAATTACATAAGCCTGTGCAATACACACCGACTAGTAGATCTAAAAGGGATTGTATAGTCAGATTAGAACGTGTATAATCAGCCGAAGCATACTTTCCATGAGAGGAAGCAGAAAAGCCACTTACCTTCCTCTGGCTCCTCCTCTTCTTGTGGGGACATAACTCCTCCACCTGTGCTTGTTGGGCTGGTAGGGGCCTCAACAACTTCTGATTGCCGCTGCAAGCTCAAAACTTCATAGATTGCATCACCAGCTCCTTTACTCCCAGACTAAGGAAAGAAAGAGGAAATTGATTGCTTTAAAAGTATATATATATATATATATATATATATATATATATATATATATATATATATATATATATATATATATATATATATATATATATATATATATATATATACACACACAGGAGTGCAGAATTATTAGGCAAGTTGTATTTTTGAGGATTAATTTTATTATTGAACAACCATGTTCTCAATGAACCCAAAAAACTCATTAATATCAAAGCTGAATATTTTTGGAAGTAGTTTTTAGTTTGTTTTTAGTTTTAGCTATTTTAGGGGGATATCTGTGTGTGCAGGTGACTATTACTGTGCATAATTATTAGGCAACTTAACAAAAAACAAATATATACCCATTTCAATTATTTATTTTTACCAGTGAAACCAATATAACATCTCAACATTCACAAATATACATTTCTGACATTCAAAAACAAAACAAAAACAAATCAGTGACCAATATAGCCACCTTTCTTTGCAAGGACACTCCTGCAGCCTGCCATCCATGGATTCTGTCAGTGTTTTGATCTGTTCACCATCAACATTGCGTGCAGCAGCAACCACAGCCTCCCAGACACTGTTCAGAGAGGTGTACTGTTTTCCCTCCTTGTAAATCTCACATTTGATGATGGACCACAGGTTCTCAATGGGGTTCAGATCAGGTGAACAAGGAGGCCATGTCATTAGTTTTTCTTCTTTTATACCCTTTCTTGCCAGCCACGCTGTGGAGTACTTGGACGCGTGTGATGGAGCATTGTCCTGCATGAAAATCATGTTTTTCTTGAAGGATGCAGACTTCTTCCTGTACCACTGCTTGAAGAAGGTGTCTTCCAGAAACTGGCAGTAGGACTGGGAGTTGAGCTTGACTCCATCCTCAACCCGAAAAGGCCCAACAATCTCATCTTTGATGATACCAGCCCAAACCAGTACTCCACCTCCACCTTGCTGGCGTCTGAGTCGGACTGGAGCTCTCTGCCCTTTACCAATCCAGCCACGGGCCCATCCATCTGGCCCATCAAGACTCACTCTCATTTCATCAGTCCATAAAACCTTAGAAAAATCAGTCTTGAGATATTTCTTGGCCCAGTCGTTTCAGCTTTTGTGTCGTGTTCAGTGGTGGTCGTCTTTCAGCCATTCTTACCTTGGCCATGTCTCTGAGTATTGCACACCTTGTGCTTTTGGGCACTCCAGTGATGTTGCAGCTCTGAAATATGGCCAAACTGGTGGCAAGTGGCATCTTGGCAGCTGCACGCTTGACTTTTCTCAGTTCATGGGCAGTTATTTTGCGCCTTGGTTTTTCCACACGCTGCGTGCGACACCGTTGACTATTTTGAATGAAACGCTTGATTGTTTGATGATCACGCTTCAGAAGCTTTGCAATTTTAAGAGTGCTGCATCCCTCTGCAAGATATCTCACTATTTTTGACTTTTCTGAGCCTGTCAAGTCCTTCTTTTGACCCATTTTGCCAAAGGAAAGGAAGTTGCCCAATAATTATGCACACCTGATATAGGGTGTTGATGTCATTAGACCACACACCTTCTCATTACAGAGATGCACATCACCTAATATGCTTAATTGGTAGTAGGCTTTCGAGCCTATACAGCTTGGAGTAAGACAACATGCATAAAGAGGATGATGTGGTCAAAATACTCATTTGCCTAATAATTCTGCACTCCCTGTATATATATATATAAGAACTCTAACCTTAACAATTTTTTTTATTTTTATGGTTAGTAATGGCAGAGGTGATAAGATCAGTAAGTATACCTGACCGACAGTTTTGTCTTGTAGCTTGTAGGGCTGTCAATATGCAGATTAGCTGAACTCCTATGCAGAAAGACAAACACATTTCTCATCTGTGCCTACGCTTCATTAAAGTGTTACTAAACCCAGGAGCCTGCATTCATATATCTGGTCTCCCACAGTACACAGAACATGGAAATGAACTTATGTAGCGTCCAATACTCTCTGTAGGGGCGTTACACTAAAGTTAGTGGGGAATGGGAGAGTTATGCAGCTCCCATTCACAATTTGTCAAATTTCAGGCTAGAGGGGTTCTGGCAGACTCGTTTTCCTCAGCAGCCAATCAGAGGGGTTGGTTCCCTCGCTAGGGCATGCTGGGGGAGGCTATATCTGGGGCAGCCGCCTTGGCCTCGAGGCCGTCTTCTTCTTTTTCTTTTCTGCGGGGTCCAAATTCCAGGTGCGGCATCCACCTTCATGGTATGCGCATCCATGGACCCCGCAGCCGTGGCCTACCTGGCCGAAGTTGCGCACCATGCGGAGCTTCACCCTGACATAAAGAGGGGTCCCAGTAGCTGCTGGGTCCCAAACCTTTCCTAAAAGGATCCCAAGCTGGGAGCTGTACGGTGGGGGATCGGTTTGAGGAGAACCCGGAGGCAGGTGATCCAATAGGGCTTGAACGAACCATCGGGGATCTGGTGACCGGGAGATTGACAGGTACACTTCAACTGTCAACCGGTGACCCTGGCTAAATTCACTGGGAGGACTCGCTCATTCCGGATCACGCTCATTCAAGTACTAGGCCCGTGGCAGAGGCCCTAGCCAGGCCTGTGGCAGAGGTCTGGTCCTCCCAGCGTTTGCGAGTGACGCCTCGGCTGCCAGGCTTGTGGCAGAGGTCTGTCCGGGGGCACTTTACCCACTCGGACTAGAGTGGCGACGAACTGAGCTCACCATTGCTGAGAGCAGGATTGCTCTCTCTTCTTCATATCCAAGGACTGATACTCAAGTTCTCTCTCTGCTCATCAACTTTTCCTGTCCTGTACCATGTTAATGTTGGCCATGTTGGGCCTTGGAATAAAGCATTGAAGAAAACTCAACTAAAGACTGGACATTCGCTCTCTATCTCAACTCACAAGTATCACCCCTAGACACCTGCAAGGTAATTCAACACGCCAATCCCACTTATAATCAGCGGCTCCTCTGGGGGTAGCGCTACATTTAATAAATATAAACTGCTATATACCTTTTTTCATCAGCAGTTAGAGTAGTCTTGTGACTTCTATCAGTGTCTGGTTAAAGCTTGTAGGAGGAGTTTACATTCTGCTCTGACTGTCCTATGAGGCTGCAGGACCCCGACCCTGATTGGCCCTGTGCTGATCACATGCACTATTCCAAGAAAAGAAAAAAAAAAAACACCATACTGAGCATGTACAGCTTGTCCCATAGCCTCTGTTCTACCAGGAGGTAGATTGGGGACTGTGGAAGAAGATGGGGTTAAGAGAAGGCAGGATTAAACAGCCTTTTTACACAGAGGATTAACCCCTTAAGTTCCACAGCGAGTATAATAAGCATGTTTTACTGCATATAGAGAGACAGTTGTTTCACTGTTGCAGCTTTAGTAACATTTTAAAGCGGCGTTCCACCCAAAAGTGAAACTTCCGCTTTAAGCACTGTGATTTGGCACAGATGATCAGCTGACCTGCCTAAATCATTTTTCCGAAACCTGCTGAAAGCCGGTCTTGGCTTGTTCTCGACTATCCTTACCTGCTCGTTACCCTGACCTTTGGCCATCTCCTGACTTTCCTTTGTTGTTGCAGTTTGCTGCTTCCTTTCTACCTTCCTGTAGTCTACTGTAGCTGGGAGGTCCTAGGGGTCACAGCCTAGAGTCAGACTGCAGCCAAATCCATCCCGATCACTAGGGGCCTCTGGTGAACACCCGCTGGCTCTTAGATTTCAGGCCCTGGGAAATCTCATGCGCTAGCTCCCAGTGTCATACCATGTTGGTACTACAGAGTACCTGCTCTCCTGCATCACCTACAGCTCCATCCGCAGCAGTCAGACGTAGGGTCCACTACCTTGCGGTGCACTCCAGACCTCAACGGGGTGCATCTGTCACCTGTTCTCAGGTGACCCGACAATTGGTTTGCGCAAAAGTTATAGTGTCTCCAAACTATGGAATATTTTTTATTATTTTTTTTACTAGTAAGGGTGGTGATCAGCGACTTATAGCGAGACTGCGACATTGTGGTGGACAAATCAGACACCTAACCGACACTTTTGACAGTGATCAGTGCTAAAAAATATCCACTCTCTCTGCATTAATGGCTGGGAAGGGGTAAACATCAGTGGCAAAGGGTTTAAATGTGTGCCTAGCCTGTGCTTACTCACTGTGGGGGAGGTGCTTTGACTAGGGCAGGGGTAGGCAACCTTGGCTCTCCAGCTGTTTTGAAACTACAAATCCCATAATGCCTCTGCCTGTAGGATTCATGCCTGCGATTGTCGGGGTCTTGCAATATCTCATGGGACTTGTAGTTTCAAAACAGCTGGAGAGCAAAGGTTGCCTACCCCTGGACTAAGGCAAAGATCCATGTTCCTGCTTTGCAGAAACACAGGATCAATACCTTCCATTCTGACAGAACAATCTGCCTTGTTTACATAGGCAGATTATAGTTCTGCCTGTGTCCTGTGTAATTGCGGTACCCTCCGCTGAGCTCCTGCTGTCTGCGATCATAGAGGGAGCAGCCAACGGCCCCAAGACCCAGAAGTGTCAGGTCGCGTACTAGGTATGGGCAGTGGCACGTTTTTTGTATGCTTGATTTTAGTACCTTCAAGGAGGGCTGGGCTCCCTCCAGTTTATCTGCCTTCATCTATATCATCAGAATTCATGTGCTTTCATTGTGGAGCCTCTTATAAAAGTTAGAAGTAGGGTCTACAGATAACAGGGTGCCTTGCTGGGGCCTGTAGATAACACATGTATTTTAAAATGTGTGCAACTAAATCCCTGTTAACCTCTAACCCTGTCCTCAGGGCCCACTAACAGGCCGGGTTCGCAAGATAACTGAAATACATCACAGGTGATATCATTTGCTGCTCAGTGATTGCAGTGTTCTAATCTGCATCTCCCCAAGATAATACATACAATCTGGCCTGTTAGTGGGCCCTGAGGACAGGGTTGATGACCACGGCTCTAACGCATACTGTTAGACAGGTTAATCTGGTTGGTAGCAGGCTGGTTGGTAAGTAGAGCTTGGAATTTTTCCAAGGATTTTTCCTTGGCTTTGGTAGGTATGTGACAGCATGAGCCCAGCGGTGGGTATCGCGATTACACAGGCAGAACGACAATCTGCCTATGTAAACAAGGCAGATTGTCGCTCTGTCAGAACGGAATGCGCAGAGTGGCCGCCCTGCTGCAGTATATCTACGGTGTGCGGTCATGAAGCAGTTTATACTAGCTGGGTTTTGCCAAGAATTCTACCTTTAGGCCCCTATAAAGCCATTCAGGACTGCAAACTCAAACAATCAGTAATATCAATTCCTCAGAACACTCCCTCTAAACCTTTTCAAAGCCAAAAGCTTGTTATTCTTTATTAATATATAGCGATACCACACAGATACAGCCCGCGTACCCCGATTATATTTTCTACACACAATGTAAACTACAAACTGAGCATTTGAAAGAGATCTTGCCTATTATGTGCGCGTTACCATAAGAGCTGTATTAGCAGGTTGCCAATAATAATGGGAACCTTTATACAAAAACAAACCTTCAGATCATTTGCTATGTGAAATCAGATTGCCTCCACATTAACACCTGATCTGAAGCTGCAAGCTGCGCTGGTTGGAAATGTTCGCATAAAGAATGGGTATGATCACATCAAAGGTGAAACATAGAAAGAAATTGTGTGAGACTCAATACAACACAATGAGAAAGGTCTATTAAAGCTCCACGTACCTGTTTCAGCTTTAAATAGAAGGTCTCTGTGAAGGTTTTGCGGCTGAAATACCAGAATCGCTCGTTTGTGGGGTACACCCGGACCACAGTCTCCAGCAGGAACCGGACGGGCTCTACCACCTCTGTTACCACCATGTCTACGGCGACTGTCATGTATACTCGTTTATCTGAGGGGAAACGTTATATAGAGAGAGCCCCTGTGAAACATGCAGTTTAGCGTTTAGTGTATTTAAGCCATTACAGTCAATTTTATTTAATTGGTCCTTTTTGGTCTTTTAAATACACAATTGAAAGAGTTTTATTATATGTGTTTGAGAAGTGCACAAAAATACACATTGATTCTGCCAGAAATCCAGTGTGGCATCTGTGAGAGAATGGAAACTGGGGAAGAGGTGGTCTATAGTCCTAGCACACAAAAATACAGTACAATCAATAATGTCACCCTAGTGCAGGAAATGTGTTGCTGGCAGGGTCACTATGCATAAAATTAATTTAAAAAAATCTGAAAAAATAAAAATAAATAATAGAACAAATTCAGCCTTCTCACAGCCACTAGTAATCTTCAAGATGTTACATTTCTATGTTCTAAGGTTTAGATTCACTTTTATTACCACATTAAACCTCAATAAAGCACACATTTATCATCTAAAATGCTATAACAGAGTTCCAAAATGTGGCATGTTCTACTTTTTTTTTCTGGAACTGGAAGCATTGATGTGAACTATGCCATTGAAAACCACATAACCTACTTTCCATGCGTTTTTGATGCAGACACACTGGAATGTATGTGCTCGGAACTGGCCATAAATGAAACTCTTTCTCTATGAGAAGGCAATGCACTACATTAAGGATCTCCACACGTTCCAATACAAGGACCACACTGTATACTGTACAGATACAGCGCCAAAAATCCCCTTTAGGAGTCTCCCCTCACATCAGGGCCCCCTATCATAGCCCCCCTTATATCAGGGTCGGTAAAAAGTGTCCTTTGCGCCATTATGTACTAATGATCATATAAAGCCAAACAAAAATGTGAAATGCAGCAAAACCTAATCGTGTTTACAATACACAAGTAAATAAATAAATAGTAAGGCTCCTTTCACATGGGATCCCCGCTGAGCTGTCTCTCCTCCGCTATCCCCTATGGTGAATTGGATGAATACGGACCGTTTCAATTCCCCTTACATCAGGATCCCCACCAGAGTTACCCCTTACATCACAGTCCCCATCAAATTCCCACCTTATATCAGCGTCCCCATAAGAGTCCCCCCTACATCAGAGTCCCCCCATATAGAGAGGTTCACATTAGAGTCCCCCATACATCACAGCACCCCCTTATACTGGTGTTCCCATCAGTGTCCCTCATAGATCACAGTCCCCACTTATATTGAAGTTCCCATTAGACACCCCATACATTTTAGCCACCATTATACTAAGGTTCCTATTAGAATTCCCCACACATTATAGTCTCCCCAATATTGGGGTTCCCATTAGAGTCCCCCATAAAACATAGTCCCACCTCAAATTGGGCTTCCCATTAGAGTCCCCCACACATCATAGTCCTCCCTCTATATTGGGGTTTGCATTAGCATCCCCACTTATATCGTTGTCCCTGTGCGGGTTGGAGGGCTTCAAGTAGAGACAATGGGCAGGGTGGTCTGACCTTAATTCCCAATCTGTATACAATGAAAACATGTCACTGAATCTCCCAAAGGCCATAGTTTAAAGACCCCTGCACTAGATCAATGTGCAGAAATATGAAATCCAGTATGAAGAACACGTTCAGCTCTAATGAACAGGATTCCTCCTGTATTTATTTGTATTGCAACTGTACTGTCTGCCCTTACGTTGTAAAGCGCTGCGCAAACTGTTGGCGCTATACAAGTGCTGTATAATAATAATAATTCAATATAGGTTAACAGAATATTTCTTGGGGTGTTACCCTATTCATATGTCATTCATAAGCACTTGTTTGCAAATACTGTTCAGTATGTTGTAGAACAACTGACACATTAGTTGATGTAAAACACTGGGAACCTCTAGAGAAAAGCTTCAACCATGAAAATTGGATTGAGTCTATTCCACAGAAGTCTGTACACAAGGCACACTCGGCGTGTTCCGTCTTCTGTCACGTGAAATCGTACCTTTAGGAGTTTCCTCGTTAAGTGCTTGAAATGCAGGAACATTTGGGTTCCACATCCCTGTGATCACATATGCTTTACCATCGCTGCTCTTCCCCATGGACTCCTACAAAGGTGCAGAGCAGAAAATTGCATTGTTAACAAGAACGGTATAAAAAGCTTCAAAGCTCACAGAACGCGCTCATAGGAAACACAAGAAACATTTTATTTTTAACAGGTTCGTGTCTGGGGCAATTTTTCATACACGTTAAAAAGAAATAAAAAAAATCAGCAAAAATTTGGGCTTAAAAATATTTACAACTCTCAAACCATTTAAGAACGTTGGAAAGCAGAGGCCCTGAAGAATAAAATGTAGTAGTTTACATGTTTTTATGTTTTTTTATGTTGCATGATATTAAGCAACTGTTTTTTCAACACTGATTTTTGGGGGAAAATACACTAAGGCTCCATGCACACTGAAGCTAAAAAAAACTATAAACTATAAACGCCAGCCTTTAAACGTTTTTTAGCGTTTTGCAATAGCTTTAATCAGCGTTTTTCAGTGTAGCTTTTTTTTTTTTTTCAAATGATTTTTAAACGTTCATGAGTGTTTTTTCCTGCCAAAAAAACAGCACTTTGAACGCAAATTTTGGGCGTTCAGAAAAAAGCCAATAAACTCCAAAGCTCATCAACACTAACAGTTTATCAGCTTCAGTGTTCATGGAGCCTAAAGAGTTTTTTTTTTTTTTTTTTATTAACAGAAAATTAAATGAATTTTAGTATAAAACACACACACACACACACACACACACTATAACAACAAAAATAAAATAAAAATGAGGTTGCGTCAAGTAAAAAAAAGATCAAATTTCACAACTCAAAATGACATATGCAAAAACTACAGTACCTACAATTTTATAGCAAATAAAGAATAAATAATAGCGTGTACACAATTGAGACACAAGTCATATTGTAAATATGCAGCCATTTAATTAATGCAATATGACAACCTGGAGGTGTTCTGTACACAGAATGCCCCCCAGAAACATAATTTCTTGCTTGTGTGATTGGCTCAGCAATTTTCCCAGAAGTCTGCTAAACAAGTCACTATTCAGGCATCCCCTGCAACAAAAATGTAATTTTTGGATAGACACTCCCAATAGGAAATCATGTCTGTATAGGACGCAGACCCAGAAGCTTTCCTTATTAGAGTCCTGCAGGTACACAGCTGATTGATAATTATGAAACCACTCTCATTAGACTCACTTTACCACATGTACACACAGGAATTTCTTCAGAAAAAAAAAAGTTTGTTAAAATCCTTGCACTATACACAGATCACCCAGGAGGAGAATGTTTTTTTCCTCAACAAAAGTGGAGTTAAGCTTTATGGCCCATACACACGATCCGAATATTGGCCGATGGATCGTACAACTTTTTTCGCTTAATAATCGCAAGTAAAATAAAATAGGTTACTAAACTCACGAAAATTCTCGTACGACAGGACAGAAAAAAAAGATCGGAAGTGACGTCACGTGTTGTAATGTATTTGTATTGTATTGTCGGACGACGGCTGAACTGACTAAACGAAAATCGTACGATCTGACATCGTACGAGGAAAATTTTCGCGCATGTCCGATCGAAAAATATCGGATGAACGGTCGTGATCGGCTCTCGAAAGTAGTGTACACACGATCCGAAAATCGTACGATTCATCATTGGACGATCGTTTTCGTCCGATATTCGGATCGTGTGTATGGGCCATTACAAGGCAACTTCAAGTTGCCTCCAGGACAGGAGGCTTTCCAGTGGCCAATTAAACAATCAGCTCTGTGGGAGGGAGGGGTTTGCCTGAGAAATGTATGTTCTCTTCCTGTATTGTAGCTTCTGGTCAGACAGTGATCCGTCTTCTGAGGTGACTTCCATTGAAATCAACGGGTACAAGTTGCCTACAAGTCGCCTAGAAGTCAGATGGAAGTAGTACAGGAACCTTTTCTGAAGTCGGAGCGACTGCAGTAGTGTGCATTAAGACGGCTCATTTCACTTACATAGATTTTCTCATGCAGGGCGACTTGAGGCGACCAGGGGCAACTTGAAGTCAGATCCAAAGTCGTCCCTGTGTGAATGGGCTCTTAAGATCTTTTTACATTGTATGCGATAAGGTTAAAAAAAAAAAACCTGAGCCTGATCCTGATCCAGCATCATTTATCGTTGGGAAGGAACAAACTGAAACCGCCAATGACTCCTGCTGCTATCAATCTGCCCACGGACAAGGGACAGATCCAGAGCCGTCCTGGTCATGCACAGTGCTGGATGGTGATGGGGCTCAGGTAAGTATAGTAGGGGGATCCCAGGCACAGAATGTTGTTTACATAAAGTGCTTGTAAAGTCAGAAGGTTTTTTAGGTTATGCATTCTATGTTTACTAAACTCTCCTTTTTTTTTTTTTTTCGTTGGTTTTGCACAGATTGGCTCCGAGCCTCCTCTTCTGGGGTCCATCATTGGCGCTAGTAGCTCCTCCTCCTTCTCGAATGCCCCTTTGGAGAAGTGCTCTCCTTTGGGAAACCCGTGCGGGCACTCTCCCGATTCCTGCTTTTGCATCTATTGACACAGAAAGAAGGACTCAGCCACACCCCCCGGGGCCTGCGTCATTGGATTTGATTTACAGCAGCGGGAGCCAATGGCTGCACTACTATCAATCTATCTAATCAGGACACAAAACACCAGCTAGAGCTGGTGTGCTCGTCCCGGGGAGAAAAGGATCGGGTTCAGGTGAGTAAAAACGGGGTCTCTGGGGGGGTGCAGCATGACAGAAGGTTTTTCACCTTAAGGGCTCTTTCACACGTCCGTTCAGTTTTTTGGATCAGTTTTTTCCCCCTTCAGTTGATCCGTTTTTTCATCAGTTTTTCGTCAGTTTTCCGTCCGTTTACATCCGTTTCCGTTCCGTTTTTCATCAGTTTTTCATCAGTTTTTTTCATCCTTTTTTTTTTTTTTTAGAACTTTTTTTTTTTTTTACATATTTTGATGAAAAACTGACGTTAGCGGATCGGATGGTAAACGGATCATCCGCTAACGTCCGTTTTTCGTCCGTTTCGTTTTTTTGACGGAAGAAAAATAGGGTTTTCTTCCGTCCAAAAAAACGGAGCTTACCGCAGACGGATGTTAACGGACATTAGCGGATGCTCATCCGCTAACGGACGCTAACCCATAGGGAAGCATTGAGGTCCGTTAACGGACGTCCAAAAAACGGACGAACTGAACGGACGTGTGAAAGGGCCCTAATGCATTAAGGTGAAAAACCATGAGGGTTTATAACCCATTTAAGATAGAAACAAAATCCGCTGACATCCGCAATCCCATAGGGATAAATGTATGTCCGTTTTCATCTGAAAACGGATAGATGAAAAATGGACATACAGGTGTGAAAGGGGCCTAATGCATAGAAAGCAAGGTATAAGGCCTTAAAAGAGAAGTATGAGTTTGGGCTTTTTTCCTTATTCATACTTACCTAGGTGGATACAGCATGGGTCTGAAGCTGCTCCACCGACCACTCGGTTGGCTGAGAGGCTGAGACAGGTGTCAGTCCAGGGACCTGGCGGATCCAGACTTTGTTGTTGACGCGATAATGTGGTGCCTGGACTGATATCCCCGACGTCAGCAGAGAGTGGACTTTAATCACAGGAAAAGCCCAGCCAAACCAGGCTTTAAAGTAGAACTATAGGCAAAAGTTTTTTTTTTTCTCCATTACCGCTAGAGCAAGGGGGTGTAACCTGTGAGTTTTTTTTTTTTTTTGCCGCCTTTGTCCCATTGTGGAGATTTTCCTTCACATCCTGTCCAATAGCTTAACAGGATGTGAAAGGAAATCCCTGCAAATTAAGGGAATTCCTTGGGGACCCCTAGGTCACCAGAATAACTGTCCCCATTGGAAGGGTACCCCTCTATTACTTTTCTGGGGACAACCAAAAATTTGGGATTATCTTTTACTTTCACTTTCAATGATAATGGTAAACAAGACAAATAGAGAGGGTGGATCTCTTCAAAGGGAATACAGACAGCAATAAAGACCTGACACATGTTCTGATCCCTCTGCACTTTATCCAAAACTAAACGATTTGCCTTTAGTTGTACTTTAAGGCTTTATAACCACTTTAAGAGTAGCTTGGTAAGCATATGCAAATAAGCCTACAGCGCCATCTACTGGATGGATATAAGTAAACGGACAACATCCACAAATATTTCAAACTCAGACTACAAAAATTAAACATTTTTAATGGATATAAAAAAATTTTTAGGCCCGATCATGTATGGAAATTATAGTTTTAAAAAAGAAACCTTGACATTACTGCAATTAAGTAATGTGGAAGAATTTTCTACAACAAAAAGATGCTTTAAAATAAAGGTTTTAGAAAAGGACATAATAATAACCTGTTTATGGTAAATGTTCCCTTTCTGACATAAAACTTGAAGATCACACAAAATCTGTAGAGTGCGATTCACCTGTCAAAGCAGTATTAGCATGTATTGTATCGCCCTCTAGTGGTCACACATAGCATTACATGTGTGACGGTAAAATAGAAAAAAAATGTTACAATACGGATGATGTGTTTGACAATTCTTATCCTGTGACGGAGCACATAAACCATATAAAAATGTTCACAATTTGATCAAATGATTAATTGTTCAGGAAAATATTACACACTTCAATAAAGTGAACTTTTTTTTTTTTTACTTTTCAAAACAAATTTTTTTTTTAGTTTTGCCTATTTGTGCTCAGAGGTACATTTTAAGAGCGTCAGAAAGTCTCTATTAACTCTGACTAAATTTTCATACCTAAATCACTTTTATATTGTTTTTAAGAACATATTATTTAGTAAAACTGTTTAAAGCCCAATTGAACCCTCTGTTTAAATCAACAAAATACATTCAAGATGCATCAAAACGGGTGTGCAAGGACTCGAAAGTCTTAGAGTGTTTTTTTTTGGAAATCAGCCACAGCGGGAGAAGAAAAGCCTGTCCCTTGCAGGCATGCTGCCGAGTGGGACCCTTGTTCTGTGGGGAAGCCCTGATCACATTGTGAAGCTCCAACATGCCCCCTATTCAGTCAGACCCAGAGCTCTCCAAGCAGCAGGAAGCATGATTTCAGTGCTAAAGGCCTGAGCCACAAGGGCCATGTGTAGACTTGAGTGCCGCTCCAAGCTGGAGGCAAATAAGCATCCCTACCGGAATTCAGAAAATAGGAGCAGGCATCAGGCACCAATTCAGAAGCGTGGCCACATGTGGGGTAAGACGCCACTTAAACTCGACCCAGAGCTTCAAATGTGATTCTCAGCCAGCACTGCTCTGGCCACGCCCCCTGACACGTTTCACCCTGCCACAAAGGTCTGTGACCAAGCCCCCAGTAGGTGGGGCAAAACATGTCAGGGGACACAGCCATAGCAGCCCTGGCAGAGGCCATTCACATCTGAAAGCAATGGGTCAGTTTTGAGCGGTGTCTTACCCCAAACAAACTTTAAGGGCCAGTAAACACCTGTGCAATTCTGGAGCGGTCCTGTGTAATTTCTGCGAGTTCCCCTGCAATGTTCTTTTCAGCCCATTCATTTGAACGGGCTGAAATTGCACTAAAGTAGCGCATTTTCTACTTTAAAAAAAAAAATGCACTGCACTAAAATTGCATGATTCCGACGTGGCCGCAAATGCGTTTGCTTTTGGAGTACAATTAACAATGTATTGGCACGCTCAACAGATTGCAAAGGCAGTGCGTTTTGACTGCAGTGTGGGAAACACGCATGGAATGCACCTTTTCAAAACCATAGAATAGGAGGTCAAACCTTAGGAGTTTAAATTTGTATGCAATCATGCAGGCCCTTGCACTATATGGTTTTGGTAAATCTGAAGACCAAAATCTGCAGAAAATCGAATACTGTGTATGGGGCTTAACACTTTGTACTACTTTTGTTTAGATGCACCTGGAATATAATTCACACATTTTAAAATTAGGGTTTTATTGCTCTTTGAATAAAAACTGTGTTCTGTTTTTTATACGGTTACAAATGCATAAAACAATAAAAAAAATCTAGGGTTCAATCCGTTACTTTTTATTTGATTTTATTTCAGCAATCTGATCATTTAGAAATAAATCTATAGCACTGTATCTGGGCAAAGTGATAAGTTCTCCTGTTGATATTCATCTTCCATATGCTACCCTAGCAGGATATGGGGAGCATTTGACCTCTTCCCAGGATGCAGTGCCACAGAGCCGAGTGCCACAATGGCGGGCCTGAACACCGTCACCAGACATGGAGGAAGAAGCTCTGACACCATCTGTCACCAAGCACACTCAAAGTTTGGAAAAGATAGTTTCTCCTTATGATGACATGTCAGGAAGTTGTGTGTGCAGAATTGTAAAGTTACTGCTAGCTCAATACCCCTACAATAAAATAAAAAAACAGTAACCCTTTATTAATACGAAGGACACAAAACAATATTTACCATATCCAGAAGATGCATGTCGCTGTTCTTAACATTTTTGCCAGGACTGAGAAGCATCCCAAAGCACCTGTTACAAGGGGCATATAAAATAGTGTGATTATTACTCAACATATTGCAAATACATAAAAGTGACTCAATACTCAAAATCAAACAGAATAACAGGTGTTCCTGCAAAGCAGAAAGTAAGGCCCCTTTCACACTAGGGCGGGGTCAGCGGCAAAACGCCCCAATTTTTACTGGCGCTTTAACGTCAATTTTGCGACGCCATTTGGCTCCGCTAGCGGCCGAGAAAGGGTTAAAAACCACCGCAAAATGCCTCTGCAGAAGCGCTTTGCCGGCGGTATAGCCGCAGTGCCCCTTTGATTTCAATGGACAGGAGCGGTATACACACCGCTCTTTTTCCGCTCCAAAGATGCTGCTAGCAGGACTTTTGTTTTACCATCCTGCTAGCTTTGCAGGCGCTATTTTTAGCGTAATAGCGCCTGCAAAGCGACCCAGTGTAAAAGGGGTCTAAATGGTGAATTCTTCCCCTGCCCTCACCACCGAACACAGCTGTGATGAAGAGAAACCGTCTGACGAGTTAGAAAATGACACTTCTGGAACCATCAAACTCATGAGTCCATCAATGCTTTCCGTGGTTCCTCCAACCTAACCCTACTGTGTCCTGGATTGACGCGGTGGTTGGTTGAAACAACAACCGAGAACAGTGGAGGACACAAGCATGCATCATTCCTAAAGTGTCTCATCAGGTACAATGCAGGGATACCCAGCAGAGTGGCATTAGAAAAAGAAAACCTTATAGAACTATAGTTGCTGCCATTGCTGACCACCTTCTAGAAATTTATTTGCCTATCTAATGGCTATGTAATACCATATCTAATGGCTTCAATACTTTGAGTTAATGGCCTGAAGGATGTATGAACCTGTACTGGATTAGATCCAGAAGCACAACAAGATATTGGTGTATTACAGACAGGCAACTAGCATTTTCAGAACGAAATGTCTTCAACAGCAGTCTCCATAGTAGCCAAGAGAGGTTTCTCTTACATTATAGGCTCCCTAAAGTGATAGTGAACCTTGTACTACCACTTGTACCTACAGGCAAGCCTATAGTAAAGGCTCACCTGTAGGTACTTTGAAAATCTCCTAAACTTATGCAGTTCAGGAGATATAAAGTGCATGCAGCTGGTGATGTTATCGGCACATGTGCTCTGAAGGTCCGGCATACAGCCCTGGACCTTCAGAACCCCATACCATAACTGGGAGCTCCCGCGCACATGCCTGGAAGTGTCATCACTGGGCCCCGGCCACTCATGTAGCCAGAGGACGTGAACCCGGAAGGAAGACCAGGGGAAGAGGTCAGCCCTCTCTACGGTGACAGCGCAGCACTGAAGCGCTTTGTTCCAAGGTAAGTCTCTCATAATATGCTTGTGTGCGATGCATACTAGCAAATTAGGACATCGCCTTGCAGGGAATTATTTTTTCTTTCAACAACTGCAGTTCACTACTACTAAGGGCTTGTTGGACACGCTATTTTAAAGCGCTCTGAATGCCAATTAAAGTACCTGTCATTAAATATACAATATAACAACTAAACAGAATTCTGATAGGCTGTTATAGGTAACGATTTTAAAATAGATGTCAAGTCAAAATGTACAAATCACCTTTTTTTTCCCACCAAAAAATAAATAAAAAACAGCAATCCTGCCAGTCTTTCTTTCTGTAAAAACGTCCTTCTGCACTGTCAACGCTATCCACGGGTTTAGACCTGTATTATAGTTACCAGACATGTGCAGTGCAGTGCAGTTCCATTAGCAAAGGTAACAGCAGGTCTGCCTACAATTTCCTAGTCATCCTGTGTAATCACATGGCGTCTTCTAGCACTTTGACAGCAGCCACTGCTACTGAGAAAAGTTACACAACTTGCCCACCCCTCTGCCATCAACAAAACTTGTATTACTGTTCTCCCACACTACATTGCATTCTGTGAATGAAGGCGAAGCAGTTAAATGGCAGGATCTTCCCTGGGATAACATCAAGAATTTTGTGAATGGCCAAGAGAGCAGAAAGGGGACAGGCGAACAGCGCAACTTTTCTCAGTAGCAGAGGCAGTTAACTTTTACAGCGCCATAATATAACTGCTCAGGACAATATCCTGCGACTCTGAGAAGTCACAGAAAGGAAGATTTGTACTAGAAGCAGCTGCCTGCAGGTAAATATAAACAAATTGTCATGTAACTTATGTCTCTGTTATGGTCAGGGGTCAGACTTAGAGGCCAGTCGCTATAGCTGTAGAGGCTCCCACCAACCAAGCAGAAGAGGTATACAAGCAGATCACCCCAGGTGGGTGACACTAGCTCACCTGAGCCCTAAGCACTAACCAGTATTCACCAGATCTCCTGATGGTGGATATGGGTTTTGCTGTGTGTTAATACCAGGTCGTGGTCCTCAGGCTCACCCCACCACGAGGTTTGCAAGTCAGAGTCCAGTAGCAGATAGGGATCAAGCAGAAGGGTAGTCAGAGAAACAAGCCAAAAGCTGGTAACAAATGGTTGCAGGTTGGGATCAAGCCATAGCGTGGTTGAGGAACAAGCCAAATGACACAACAAGAGGTAGAAGAGATATGGACATCATCAGGACAAGAGAAATATGGATAGCGAGCACAGTATTCTGGCAAACAGGGAACGCAAAGGCAAGACATAACTAATTAAGGAGCGCCTCCTGCACATATACTTCGGCAGAATGGCACGGCTGGGCACATGCACGTACAGGTACGTCCTGTGCTAGTGCCCAGCCGTGGGTCGCAGGCGCGTTCCCGCAGCCCGGTCTGAAGCTCCAGGACCCGATCGCCGCTGGAGTGCGGTGATCAGTCCCCGGAGCTGAAGAACTGGGAGAGCCGTGTGTAAACACAGCTTCCCCGTTCTTCACTATGGCGGCATCATCGATCGTGTGATCCCTTTTATAGGGATACACAATCGGTGATGTCACACCTACAGCCACACCCCCTACAGTTGTAAACACACATTAGGTCACACATAAGCCCTTCAGCACCCCCTTGTGGTTAACTCCCATCTGCAATTGTCATTTTCACAATAAACAATGAATTTTAAATGCATTTTTTGCTGTGAAAATGACAATGGTCCCAAAAATGTGTCAAAATTGTCCGAAGTGTCCTACATAATGTCGCAGTCACAAAAGAAATCGCTGATCACCGCCATTAGTAGTAAAAAAAAAAAAAAAAAACAACAATAAAAATGCAATAAAACTATCCCCTATTTTGTAAACGCTATAAATATTGTGCAAACCAACCGATAAAGGGATTTTTAAATACAGCTTACCTGTAAAATCCTTTTCTTGGAGTACATCACGGGACACAGAGCGGCATATTCATTACTATGTGGGTTATATGGAGTACCTTCAGGTGTGGACACTGGCAATCTTCAAACAGGAAGTCCCCTCCCTATATAACCCCCTCCCCTAGAGGGAGTCCCTCAGTTTTGTAGCAAGCAGTATGCCTCCCAAAATGGTCACCCAAAAGAGGGGTGGGAGCTCTGTGTCCCGTGATGTACTCCAAGAAAAGGATTTTACAGGTAAGCTGTATTTAAAAATCCCTTTTTCTTTCTCGTACATCACGGGACACAGAGCGGCATATTCATTACTATGTGGGATGTCCGAAAGCAATGCTTTAATGAGGGGAGGGAGACATCTTCCAAAGAAGGATTCAATTTTAGAGCTAAACTCAAATCCTAATAATATTTCCAAATTAGTCAAGAAAGAAGAACCTTTTTCTTTTTTTTTTTTTTTTTTTATATAACCAAGGGTGTTTCTGATCCCGAGGATTTCAAACTGCAGCCTGTAGTACTGCCTGACCAAAGGCAGTATCCGCATTTCTTCTCACGTCTAGTTGATAAAACCTTGTAAACGTGTGGACTGATGACCACGTTGGCGCCTTGCATATCTGAGCCATAGAGATCTGATGGTGTGCTGCCCAAGAGGCGCCCATGGCCCTGGTAGAATGGGCCTTTACCGACAACGGAGGGGGCAACCTCTTCAATCCGTAGGCTTGAATGATTAATTGTCTAATCCATCTCGAGATGGTGGATTTTGCAGCTGCCTGCCCCTTCTTGGGGCCATCTGGTAGAACGAATAACACCTCTGTCTTCCGGATCTTTTCCGTAGCTTTAAGATAGGCCTTCATGGCCCGGACAATATCCAAGGTATGCAGCAACCCCTCCTTTCTAGATGTAGGTTTTGGAAAGAAGGATGGAAGTACCAAATCCTGGTTTAAGCGAAATTTGGATATAACCTTTGGTAGAAAGGAAGGATGGGGCCGGAGAACTGCCCTGTCCTTATGCAGAACAAGATATGGTTCCTTACACGATAAGGCTGCTAATTCTGACACTCTCCTGGCCGAAACTATGGCGACCAAGAAAACCAATTTTCTTGTCAGTAAGAGTAAAGGAATCTCAGCCAAAGGCTCAAAAGGCTGTTTCTGTAGAGTGGACAGGACAAGATTTAGGTCCCAAGGACAAACTGGTGACTTGACAGGAGGATTAATACGCAAGACCCCCTGTAAGAAGGTCTTTACCAGCGAGTGGGTGGCCAGCGGCCTCTGAAACCACACTGACAGAGCTGAGATCTGTCCTTTGATTGTGCTTAGTGCCAGGCCTTTATCCACTCCTAGCTGGAGAAAACTTAACACCCTATCAATAGTATATTTGCGGCAATTCCATCCTTTGGATTCATACCAGCCTATATAGTTCCTCCACACCCTGTAATAAATTACCCTGGAGACCGGCTTTCTAGCCTTAATCAGGGTAGGGATTACCTGCCTAGACAGACCCCTACCCCTGAGAATCAGGGATTCAGTCTCCAGGCCGTCAAATTTAGACGCTGTAATGTAGGGTGGAGGATCGGGCCTTGTGAGAGTAGGTCTGGTTGTAGAGGAAGAGTCCAAGGGTCTCCCACTGCCATATTCAGGACTAGTGAGTACCAAGCCCTCCGGGGCCAAGCTGGAGCTATTAGAATGACTGGCTTGTGCTCCACTCTGATCTTGCGCAACAGGCGGGGGAGTAACTGTAGTGGAGGGAATGCATATAGAAGTTTGAATTGATGCCAAGGGCAAACCAACGCATCGGTTCCGCAGGCCATAGGATCCCTCACTCGCGACACGAACCTGTCTAGTTTCTTGTTGAACCTGGATGCCATTATATCCACGTCTGGCGTTCCCCACCTCTGGCAGATTGTCTGAAAGACCTGGGGATGCAGAGACCACTCCCCTGGCAACAGACTCTGGCGACTTAAGAAGTCTGCCTGCAGGTTGTCCACTCCGGGAATGAATATCGCTGAAATGCAGGGTACATGAACCTCTGCCCATTGAAAAATCAAGTTCACTTCCCTTTGAGCGGCCTGGCTCCTGGTTCCCCCTTGGTGGTTTATGTATGCCACCGCCGTGGCATTGTCTGACTGGATTCTCACCGGGAACCCCTTTAATCTGGAGGTCCACGCCAACAGGGCTAGGCGAGCAGCTCTGATTTCCAAGATATTGATGGGGAGCTGCCTCTCTGCTTTCACCCAAGTTCCCTGGCGGGAGAACCCTTCGAAGACCGCCCCCCAGCCTGCCAGGCTGGCGTCTGTGGTAACTACCTTCCAGACAACAGGGCTGAAGGATCTTCCCTTTAGAAGATTCTGAGGGTTCAACCACCAGGCCAGGCTCTGTCGGACCCTTGATGATAGCGTCAAAGGGGACTCTAAGGCATGTGCCCTCTTGCCCCAGGCTGCTAGAATGGCTGCCTGTAGGACGCGAGTGTGGATCTGAGCGTATGGTACTGCCTCGAATGTGGCCACTAGCTTGCCTAGTAATCGCATACACAGGCGAATAGTTGGTCTTTTCTTGTTTATAACCAACTGAACCAACCCCTTGATCGCCTTGATCTTTACAAGGGGCAGGAACACCTTTTGATGTTCTGTGTCTAACCTCATGCCGAGGTATTCCAACTGCTTTGTAGGCTGGAATGCTGACTTTCCCTGGTTTAGGACCCAGCCGAATTCTTCGAGGTACCGAACCGTGAGGTTTACTGCCTTTTGCAGCCCCGTCCGTGAGTGATCTATGATAAAAAGGTCGTCCAAGTATGCTAGGACTGTGACTCCTTGGATCCTTAAATTGGCCAGAACTGGGGCTAGGATCTTCGTGAATACCCGGGGGGCCGTGGCCAGCCCGAAAGGGAGCGCCCTGAATTGGAAGTGTCGCTGCCCCACCGCGAAGCGTAAAAACCTTTGATGCGACTGAAAGATTGGTACATGAAGGTAAGCATCTTTTATGTCTATGGAGGCCAGAAAATCGTCTTTCTGAAGCGCGGCGGCTGCTGACCGGATGGATTCCATCGGAAGGACCGCACCCTTAGATAAGCGTTTAACCTCTTTAGGTCCAAGATTGGCCTGACATCGCCGTTGGGCTTTGGTATGACAAAGAGATTGGAATAGAAACCTAGGCCTTGCTCTTGGGCTGGCACTTCTATAATTACGTCCTGGCAAAGCAGGTGATCCAAAGCTGCCAGCATTGAGGCCTTCTTTGCTGGATCCCTTGGTAGCCTTGATTCTTGAAAATGAGGCGGAGGATATCTTAGAAACTCCAATCTGTAACCTGTGGTTACAGATGCCCGGGCCCAATTGTCGGGGATCTTGGCTTCCCAAACTTCTGAGAAGAGACGAAGCCTTCCCCCCACCCGTGAGAGTGGGGGCGCCCCTTCATAAGGCAGACTTAGGGGCTGTCTTTGACGGCTTGCGATACCACGGCTTCTTACCCCCAGGGGTCTGTCCCTGCGATCTACTGTTAACGTTGGATCGTGCAGGCGGCCGTCGATACTGCCTGGAATTAGAGGGCCCCGAGACAGGAAAAAGCTGCCTTTTAAATGTAGGAGCCCGGAATGTCTTTTTGACCGGTAAAAGGGTACTCTTGCCATTTGAAATAGTCTGAATATATTTATCCAGATCTTCTCCGAAGAGTCGTCCTCCATGGAAGGGAAATCCTGCCAGAAGCTTTTTGCATGGGGGTTCTGCCGCCCAGTTCTTCAACCATAAGAGCCTTCTCATGTGTACCAAACATAGTGATAAACGAGAAGCCTGCTGGATGGAATCTTTTATAGCATCTACCGCGAAACACAGAGCTCTGGGAATGTCAGCAAACTCTTCTGCTTGTTGGGTAGGCATGTCCTTTAACATCTCTTTTGTCTGGTCTTTTAATGCCTGACAAACTCCAATTGCAGCTACCGCTGGCTGCACCACTGCTCCTGCCGTAGCAAAGGATGCTTTTAAAAGTGTCTCTAATCTTTTATCAACCGGATCTTTAAAACATATGTATGTTTTCCACCGGGCAAGTTAGTGATTTATTCACACATGAGATGGCTGCATCCACTACTGGGAGCCTCCACTTCTTGGAGAATTTTTCCTCCAAGGGATAAATGACCGCAAATCTTTTCGGTGGCAGAAAAACCCTGTCCGGCCGTACCCAATCCCGAAAGATCAATTCCTCCAAGAGAGGATGGACCGGAAAAACTGCGTTGCTTAACGGGGCTTTCAAAGAGCCCAGAGAGGATACCGGAGGAACCAGAAGTTCTGGCAATGGCAAACTAAATGCCGAGCGGACCATGTCCGTCAAAGACTGTACCCACAGTCTCTCTGTCTGGGAGTCTGAAAATGGTTCCTCAGAGGTAGACCCCTCCATCCCTGAACCCTCTTGGTTCAGGTCCAGTTGATCCTCCTGTGATTCTAATTCCTCCGGAGAGAGAATCTCAGCATCTGAGGATACACCCCCTGGTGATGGGGATCTAACCCGTTTCTTACCAGGAATAGCTCTGGCGATCAATGCCGCTATTCTCTCTTCTAGCCCCCCTAGGGATACGGCTAGCATCTCCTCTGTGATAAACACAGGGCTGGGCTGATCTGGGCCAGCCTCCGCACCAGATCCCCCTAATGGCTCATCCAAGGCGCTTCTTAAATTAATAAGCTGCGGGGAAAGTATCGGCATATCAGAATCAGAAAGGGACCCCTTTTGTTGTTTTTTTTTGGTCTTTTTTGTCCCCTTTGACCCCGAACCCTTGGAAGCCATAATACAAAATCGAGGGACTCCGCCCACACAACAGACTGTAGTGGCCAGGAGTACAAATTTCAGAGTTTAGGGGAGAATAGATCACTAGTGTCCCCAAAAACTGATGGGCCCGTATGTTGGTCTTTTTTTTTTTTTTTTTTTTAAATAATTATATATTATATATTATATATCTGACAACATACAATGACCCTAATTTAAGTTTGCCAGCCTCCAACCTGCTGCAAAATAAGGGGGATTTCTTGGCTTAACAATAAAGGCATTGGAACAAAGTCCACATGTACTACCCCTCTTCCGCCACCGGGAGTCACTGTTCTGCCGCTCTGCGTCCTCTCCTTGAAAAAATCAGCCTCAGACTGAGCCCTGACAAGGCCTGCTGTCTATAACAGCACCAAGGCGCGCCCCTGTATGACGCCGCAGGCCCGCCCCCCCCCGCCCTCCTGTCTGGACGGCGCGAAAAACGTCAATAAGACGTGCGCGCGCACGCGCGCGCGCGCGTATGCCGGACACAGGAGGAACATGGAGGAGCCGCTCTGCTGGAGATCCAGGCACGCAGAAACAGGCGGCAGATTCAAACCCCCGGCCAGGTAGGACTCTCTCAAGGCCCCTAGGGATCCTTACTAGCCCTAGGAAGAAACAGCAGGTTAGCTAGCAACACATATTTAGACAGGGGGGCCTAGTGATGGGGGGAGAAAGGGTGTCATCCTGTCTCTTTTAGACATAGTGATCACGGTTGCCCATGCAGAGCATACTTAGGCTATCCCCCCTTTTAGGTTACCCCGGGGAGCCTGCTGTCGAACCAAGTCCCGCAGGCTCCCCCTTACCTGCTCCATGCTGCAGGATGTTTGACCAGCAAACTGATCCAATCTTCTCCCATCTCCGTGGGTAGCGTAGTAGACCTTCAGGCCCTGGGGTCCTATGAAGGTACCCACTGTCCTGGACCTATATAGCACCCTGGCAAAACAGGAACTTTATGGTTTTTGCAAACTCCAAGTCCTGGGCCCAGGGTCCAGCCCTCCAAAGAGGAGCATTATAGGCAAAACCCCACGGTTTGGGGCCCGGGTACTGTCCACTTTGGCACGGAGGCTCCTTGGACAGATCCGGTTAGCCCGCCCTTAATCCCAAGGATGTGGAGCAAAGCTATTCCGTGACCAACACCTAAGACACTGGCGAAAAAACTGAGGGACTCCCTCTAGGGGAGGGGGTTATATAGGGAGGGGACTTCCTGTTTGAAGATTGCCAGTGTCCACACCTGAAGGTACTCCATATAACCCACATAGTAATGAATATGCCGCTCTGTGTCCCGTGATGTACGAGAAAGAAAACCGATTATTGCTTTTTTTTTACCAAAAATATGTAGAAAAATACGTATCGGCCTAAACTGAGGAAAAACAATATTTTTTTATGTATTTTTGGGGGATATTATAGCAAAAAATATTGAATTTTTTTCAAAATTGTCGCTCTATTTTTGTTTATAGCGCAAAAAATAAAAACCGCAGAGGTGATCAAATACCACCAAAAGAAAGCTCTATTTGTGGGAAAAAGGCATCTAATTCATCCCAAGATAGAGCACTCAGGCCTAGCGACCAATCACCAGGCACAAAAAATGACCCTCTAGTAAAAAGGACAACATTATTAACCTTGAGTAAGCTCGGACCATCATCCGACACAGAGCCTACCCAGTGACTGACTTCCCTGCTGATGCAGTGGCAGAGGAGAGTGGAGAAGGCGATATTAGAAGGTCCAGGGTGAGATATAATCACTTGAAGCCCAGGCCAATTATGACACATAGCTTCTACATGTAAAAATCAATATTTTTTTTGATAAAAAATTACATTACCCCCAAACACTATATATGTTTTTTTTAGCAGAGACCCTAGAGAATACAATGGCGGTCATTGCAACTTTTTATCTCGTACGGTATTTGGCAGCAATTTTTCAAACGCATTTTTCATGCTTTAAATAAAAAACAAAAAAACAGTGAAGTTAGCCCAATTTTTTTGCATAATGTGAAAGATGAAGTTACGCAGAGTAAATAGATACCCAACATGTCACACTTTAAAATTGCACACGCTCGTGGAATGGTGCCAAACTTCGGTACTTAAAAAACCCTCATAGGCAACACTTTAATTTTTTTTTTTTTACTGGTTACATGTTTTGAGTTACAGAGGAGCTCGAATTATTGGTATCGCTCTAACATTCGCGGTCCGCGACGGATTCTACATCGGTTGCTGCAAACGTGAGCAGTTTCTCTGGTTAGGAGGGTGGTGGAATCGGCACTCTATTTTGATTTGGATAATGTGAGCTTCATATTTACCCTCTGCTACAAAGGGGGAGACTATTTGTACAGGTAGAAAAAAGTGGGTAATATTTACTGTTTGTTGGCTTGTTGGCCTTTCTCTTTGTAAAGCCGGGCGGGGGTACGTACTTATTTTAGATGTTTTGCATTAGCTGGATATGTAATCTATGTCTCGTCTTTGTTGGCACAATAAAACTTTTCCGGATTAAAAAAAAAAAAATCGCCGGCTGAAAACGACAATATCTGAAGGGTGCCTGTAGCTGCACCCATCTTTCAGATATACCATCACCACAAAGCCCAGGATGTCATATGACGTCCTCTGGGCGCCAAGTGGTTAAAGAGACTCAACTTACTACAAAACGTGTAGTTTTTTTAAATACACCATCGCTGCCTATACTCGCCCTTCCCTGTGCAACCCTGCCACCCGGTTCAACTGTGGTAGAGTAAAAGTATAAGCTATGAAAACACTAGTCTGCTTCCGCTGTAACCTATACTGAAGGCCTTGGTGGTGGCCTTGCCCTATTTACCTAAAAAAAACAAAAATTAGCACAGGCCGCGTTCAGCCCTTTCCTCCCACAACAGCCTACTCTGACTACAGTGCAATTCCTTCAATCCATTCTTTGACATAAGCTCCCAATTACTTTGTCACAGGAATACGAAAATATCTGCTCTATGCCCCGTCAGACAAGCCTAACAAAAGCTCCAATGAAGCAAAACTTCAAAAGTTAACATTTAATTATGAATATTAAAATAATAACAGGGTGTCACATGAAAGGATTATCTGCAATGGGAGGGGGTATTAATGGACGTGGCTATGAAGCTTTACACAAAGAGCTTTATTACAGCCATCATAAACATAATTATATAGATTAAATGAACAATCTGCCTTATCGCCAATCAGGAATATTACAGAAACCAGGTTATTCCACACTGCAATCACGGCTAAAAGACCCAAAATCCATCCCACACGGACAGCGGGGTTGTCAGGATCACAAAACTGTCTGTGGAGTGGGCAAACTATGACATGAAAGACGCAAAAAAATGAACTTCTCTTATTTGGTCCCAGTTGGTCTGTTAAATATACAATTGAAAGTGTTCTGTTATATCCATAGGTGTGCCCAGCCTATTGCATTAGGGTGTGCACCCCAAAGCTCAAACACATATATGTGTGTGTGTGTGTGTGAATACATATTGACAGTGCCAGTAAAGCATTGGATGGTGTCAGTAGTTTTATACATTTTTTCTATTTTCTACAATTTTTTTATTACAATTTATTTAGGAGCCCTGTTGGGTTTGGTGATCAGGGGTCTAAACAGGGGGAATCTGTACCACACATTGTGATTAGGGTGCGGCCAGGCACACCTGGCACACCCTGTGCGCACGCCTATGGTTATATCCGTTTGATAAGTTGAAGAAAAACTGCAAATTCTTCTAGAAATCCAGTAAACTTCAACGTTTTAGGCCCCATTTACACCTCAGTGTTTTGTAGCTTGAAGTTCGAAGCTCCAAAATGCTGGAGGAGGAATATATATATATATATATATATATATATATATATATATATATATATATATATATGTAACAGTAAGAGCTACTGTAACTATAAAAATGATGATGAAATGGACACACGGTCTGCATATAACCAGATTGCAGAGCTGGGATCTGGGTGGGACTGGATCTCCAACCTGTGTCCAGGTTTTTAAGATAGCCTGCAAGCTGCCTTCCCAGGTGCAGACAGCTCATTAAAGGAATGGCTGGGGAGAGCAGATGGGAAGGAAGGAGAGAGGAAGGAAGGTGAACAGTGGCTGTGACTGTCGCTGTGTCCCTGTGTTGGGATGGACGCTGTGTCCCTGTGTTGGGACGGACGCTGTGTGCGTTGAAGGACTTTGGGGCCTTGTGCATTCAGGACCGTGGGTCTGGAGGAGCGGATGGTTTGAGGAACCATTACCTATAACAGCAGTGCTGTTGAAGAGCAGCCAGGTGGGCTGGGATTTTCATTTATCTTTGGATGTCGTTTAAACCCCTGCGTGGGACTCCTGTGAATGGACTTTTTGTTTTGTTTATCTCCTTTTAATAAACGTGGGCTACCAGGCCCTTAACGCTATTTGCCTGTTTGCTGTGGACTCACTACACCAAAACGCATCTACCAGAAGAGTTAAACCCCCCAATGTTTACAGTGGTGGATTCAGCGGGCATCTAAACGGTGGAATCCGGGTCCTTGCTACAGTGGTGAGTCGCATCAGGAACTGCTGCTAGCTGTGTGTGGCAGCCAGGCAAACAGCATTGCACAGAAATTTGATGGACTGTGTTGTGTACCTGTGAAAGGAGAATCACATTTTTTTTTTCTCTTCTCTGCTGTGAACTGTGTTACTGGTTGCTGTGTGCAACACCGCAAGGATGGGGCGGTCAAAACAGAAAAAGGAGGCGTTTCTTGCTGAAGCCAGAGATAGAGCTCTGTGGCTGGAGGGGTTGTTACCGCCTGATAGAACCCCATACATGCCTGAACAAAGTTTTTCAAGTGAAAAGAGGGCTGCTGTCGCCCCTAGCAACACTGCTGCAATGAGTGAATATGGGACTGCTAGTGTGGAGCATCCACCAGCATTTGAATCTGCAGTGGATTGGTGCAAGCGGCACCTGGCAGAATTAGACAAAGCTGAAGTGGAAGGCAAGACAACCTTCACTACGAAGAGAGGTGTTGTTGCCCCTGGCAACGCTGCTGCAGTTAAACCAGCAGCTATTGCAAAAAGTGTGAAAGCGACACAGCTTAAGACAGGATCCAGCGGAAGGAATCCTGTGTTCTGTGCCAGAAGAGAGGCTGACCAAAAGCCAGGATGTAGAGTGGTTGCCCATAGCAACCCAGATGAGGCCAGTAAAAAGGGGCCAGTGGTGTATGAGACTGTGAATGAGTGGTTCAAGTGGAACCAGACTAAAGAATCGGATGCGGTAAAATGGGCTGAGATAGTGGCCTCTGGTTATATGCAGACCGTGTGTCCATTTCATCATCATTTTTATAGTTACAGTAGCTCTTACTGTTACAATATATATATATATATATATATATATATATATATATACACACACACATATATATATATATATATATATATATATATATATATATATATATATATATATATATATATATTCTCCTCCAGGATTCTCTATGGACATGGTTCACAGCTCCCCTCCAAGTCGCTTGAAGCCAAAACAAGTTCTGGAGCTTTTCTTGTGTCTCGAATCAGGCAGATGTGAGCTTTTTTGGAGCATTTTTACTCCCATAGAAATGAATGGACGGACATATGCCATTTGCACGTTTTTCTGCTCAATATAAATAAAAAATTAAACATTAAATGGTAATAATATATGAATAAATAAATGTAAAATAACAAATAACTAAAAACCATCATAAATAAAATAAATGAATAAGTAATACATAAATAATTAACCCCAAGCTATAAAAAAAATACATAAACTATTATTCATAAAATACATAAACACCCAAACCAATTTTTTTTTAAATAAATTACTATTAATAATACATTTTATTTTTTTATTTTTAAGGGTTAGGGTAGTCGTAGCAACACTAACAAAAAAAATAATAAATAACCCTAACCCCAACTCCTAACTTCAAATTTAACCCCTTACCCCAACAATTTTTTTTTTTTATAATACAAAAATAAAGAAAAAAAGATAATGGAAAAGCTAAAAGAGCTGAAATACCTACAATAATGCAACAGATGATAGTTTTCTCGATTAGCTAATAAAAAAACGCCAAAAGCTCAAAAACATTGTACAAAAATGCGCCGCAATAGCTTTAATATAAACACGTTTAAAAAAAAAAAAAATGAAGGAAAAACCCAAGACGACACTACACTCAGGTGTGAATGCAGCCTCAGTGTTATCTGCCTATGCAAACATTAAAATGCAGACTGCCCTAGGTCATGCACATATCCGACACTGAGCCTTTATGTATTAAAGAAATGCAAAGAATGAAATGGACAGATCAGTGAGTCGGACTAGGGAGGAAAAAGATACGTTTTTAAAAAAGGTCATTTAAAACGATTGCGAGTGGGCTTCACATAATTTTTTGGGTTCTGAAAAACAACAAAAAAAAAACTCGAACATTCTGCATTTTTTAACAACGTTTTAAACAATGTCGTTTTTCGGGTTGTAAAAAATGATCGTACGTGGGCTTAAACGACGTGAAAAACGTGCGCATGCTCAGAAGCAAGTTATGAGACGGGAGCGCTTGTTCTGGTAAAACTAGCGCTCGAAATGAAGATCGCACATTCATCACGCTGTAACAGACAGAAAAGCGCAAATCGTCTTTTACCAACACAAATTCAGCTAAAGCTAAGCCAAAGGGTGGCGTCATCCGAATGGAACTTCCCCTTTATAGTGGCATTGTACGTCACCGCGCTTTGCTAGAGCATTTTTTTTTTTTTAACGATCGTGTGTGGGCAACGTCAATTTAATGATGAAGTTGGAAAAAACATTGTTTTTTCTAGAGGCTGAAAAATGGCGTTTTTTGCAAGCCGAAAAATTATCGTGTGTACGCATTGGAAGTACTCCAGCCAGGAAGCGAGACGGGCTCGATCTGCCTTGCTGCAACTTCTAATGCATATTGTGAGAAGCTCACAGTGCAGTAAAATCAGTGTAAGCCATTTGGGTACAGTAGAGAAACCTGTTAGGCCGCGTACACACGATCGAACATGTCCACTGAAACTGGTCCGCAGACCAATTTCAGCGGACCTGTTCGATCGTCTGTACGGCCTATCGGACCGTTTTCCAGCGGACCAAAGTTTCAAAACATGCTTTAAAACCTGTCCGTCGGACATGTTCGATGGTTAGTACACAAAATCATCGAACCAAAAACCTGCGCATGCTCATAATCAAGTCAACGCATGCTTGGAAGCATTGAACTTCGTTTTTTCATCACGTCGTTGTGTTCTACGTCACCGCGTTCTGGTACGAGGGGATTTTGGTCCGATGGTGTGTACACACATCAGACCAACAGACCACTTCAGCGTGGTCCGATGAAAAAACGGTCCGTCGGACATGTTTCATCGGACATGTCTGATCGTGTGTACGCGGCCTTAAAGGTCTTGAAGCGAAGAAAGAAATGCACTAGTCTTTATTAGATGGCCAAGCGCACTCCATCAATAAGATTCACTAGACTAGACCCGCCACCTGCTGCATTCATTACAAGAATGCTAGTGAACAGATGCAAAATACAAAACATTGGCCTGAGGTGTAACTAGAACAGTGATTCTCAACCTGGGTCGGGACCCCCTTGGGTGTCAAATGACGATTTGCCAGGGGTCACCAAATCCTGGGCTGTTTCTAAAGCCCGCACTGCTCTCCCAGCCTTTTCCTGGCCACCCTGGGCAGTTCCTGGAGCCTGAGGCCGCCCACTCAGCTCACGGCATGGGTGGGGGACAGAGACTAGAGGTCAGCTGACTGGTGAGGAATGTGAAGTGGGAGGGGCTGGAGGAGACACCATCTCCTGATTTCAGCATAGGTGTCACTGCTGCGAGACGCCACAGAGCTGGAGACACCTTGAGTAACACTACCTGTGATTAGAGTTGCCATTAAAAGTCCCCACTACAGTTCTCAGATCAGCAGAAGACCGTAACCAGGAGCACCTAAGTTGGCTGATCAGAACTCCCCCCAGCATTGCCACTGATCCCACCCCCCGCCAGCACTGCCACTGATCCCATCCCCCCACCAAGGAGTAAGAGAAGAAATAAAAATAGAGAATACATGGAAGGGAGATGAAAAAGGGAGAGAAAGAATAAGATAAAGAACAAAAAATACGAGTCCTAAAATGTATCATACCACCAAAAGAAAGCTCTATTTGTGGGGGGGCTGGGAGACATCCATTTTGTTTGGGAGCCATGTCGCACAACCGTACAATTGTCAAGTTAAATCGACGCAGTGCCGAATCGCAAAAAGTGGCCCGGTCATTGAGCAGCAAAATGGTCCGGGGCTGAAGTGGTTAAAGTGGTTGTAAACCCTTACATATTCCAAGTGAAGTAACTGGCCTTAGGTGATGCACAGAGATTAAACAAATCCTCCTGTGCCTATTTATCAGCAGTCTTCTCTTCTCTAAATCCCCCCAAAATATATTAAAAGGGGTTGTAAAGGTACAATTATTTTTTTTCCTAAATAGCTTCCTTTACCTTAGTGCAGTCCTCCTTCACTTACCTCATCCTTCCATTTTGCTTTTAAAAGTCCTTATTTCTTCTGAGAAATCCTCACTTCCTGTTCTTCTGTCTGTAATTCCACAGTAATGCGAGGCTTTCTCCCTGGTGTGGAGTGTCATGCTCGCCCCCTCCCTTGGACCACAGGAGAGTCAAGACGCCCAATAACACACAGCTTCTTTCTCTATCTGCAACGTAGAGAGCTTCCTGACACTCCTGTAGTCCAAGGGAGGAGGCGAGAACGACACTCAACACCAGGGAGAAAGCTTTGCATTACTGTGTGGAGTTACAGACAGAAGAACAGGAAGTGAGGATTTCTCAGAAGAAATAAGTAAATTTAAAAGCAAAATGGAAGGGTGAGGTAAGTGAAGGAGGACTGCACTAAGGTAAAGGAAGCCATTTAGGAAAAAAAAAATTGTAACTTTACAACCCCTTTAAGGTTTTCTGAGCCAAGTGGGTAAAGCTCTAAAGTTACACTCTGCAGAGCTCAGTAAGGAGAATTCTGAGAGCTGATTGGGTGGAAGGGACACCCCCTCCCCTCCACACAGGAACAGAGGCTGTCAATCAGCTGGAGGTCCCTCCCCTGTCACAATTTTTCTCTCGGTGTCAGGAAAACTTGTCAGAAGTGGCCCAAGCAGACAGAGAAGCAAAGCATCAGAAAGAAATAACAATCAGTGCTCTTATATGAATCACTTGGGGTATGCCTTGGTTCATATTTCATGTCTAAGGTTTACAACCACTTTAAAGCAATTTGATTTCTCCAATGAAACGCATGAAAAGTTAAAAAAGTAAAAAACACATGGCACCAACACTGTCCTTACCTCTCCACCACCAGCTCCTTGTTTGACATCTGCTGGACTGTGATGACCACTTTCTTCTCTGTTCCCTGCCTGAGTTTGAAGAACAGCTTATCTCGATCTTTGGGTACAGGACTGAAGAAAGCAAGAAAAAAAAAAAAAAACACATTAAAACAACTAATTTTAAACATACAGTACCTGCAGTTCTATCGAAGCAAAAAACTACCAAGGTATTCCTAGCATGTTTGGAGGAGATATTCCATTTAAGGCCGGGTTCACACCTATGCAAATTGAGTGCGGCTTAAAACCGCATCCAATTCGCATAATATTATAAAATACATTGATTTTAATGAGGCTGGTTCACATATGTGCGATGCATTCGCACTGTGCATTGCCCAAAAAACATGTGCGTTTTCTAGACATTGCCGCGTGGCTCAGTTGCGAATTTAGGCCCATTATCTTCTATGGGCACGCATCTGATTCGCAGATGTGTTCAGTTCTCATCAGGATTTCTCTCCTTCTCCTTAATACACTTCCCCCGCCCCTCTCCCAGGTTTCCAAATTCGCAGCTAAAACAGAGATGATCTGCTGAACAACTCTCTTATCTCTTTGCAGAGATAAGAGAGCTGAAATTCGCACCGCGCCTTAGAGCTGGTCCACACAGGGGCGACTCGTCAGGTGACTCAGCCGCCTGACAAATGGCGTCCCAATCTGTTCAATGGAACCGCTCTAATAGGAGCGACTCAAGTCACTCAGACTTAGAAAAAGGTTTCTGTACGACTTTGGGGGCGACTTGCATTGACTTCAATACAGAAGTCATTTTGCAAGTCGCCTCTGAAGTCGTCTTGAGATCGCCTTGCCGAGTCGCCCCCAAAGTCGTGCCGCCCCAGTGTGAACCGGGTCTAAAGGTTGGAAATGCTATGACTAAGCGCTACAAAGCGTGAAACATTAGCAGTCTCCCTTCTCTTGCTGCACGATGGATGTCATTTTAAACAGATTAAATAAAGTTGGTATTTAGTCCCCTTTCACACTTATACGACTTGTCCCACGATTTTTGACTGCAAAATCGTATGACAAGTCATTCTCCATTATTCTCAATGACTACCATTCATACTGGCACGATTTTTAAGTAGTGCCAACTTCAAAGTAGTCCTTGCACTACTTTGGTCCGATTGTGATGCCACTTACACAGGCATTCATTAAAATCGCGGCCGCGAATCGCAGGAAAATCGCGGTAAAATTGCGGCCGCGAAATTGCGGTAAAATAGCGCGACTTTGAAGTCGTACAAGTGTGAAAGGTGTCTTACCAGAGTGCGGCCATCCATACAGATTTAGACATGAATTCCAGCGTTTTTTTTTTTTTTTGCATAGCTAGATTGATCCAGCCTGGACCAAAGTATACATTTTCCATACCTGCCCCTACTATAGTGATCCTCACTGTCTTCTAGGTCCTGTGGTCTGTCATGCTGCATAGTAACCACAGTGGGAGCCATTCCAAGAATAGCTTGCATTTTTCTCCGTGAATGCAAAATGTTCTCCGATTGGATGAGGTGGAGAGGCAGCAAAAACGCAGTAAAAAAAAAAAAAAAAAACAGCAAAAATCGCTGTAAATTTGCATGACTTTCTGCCTGAAAACGCTATGCTCAGGTGTGAATGGGGCCTTATGCCCTGTACACGTGATCGGTTCATCCGATGAAAAACGGTCTGATGGATTTTTTCATCAGATATCTGATGAAGCTGACTGATGATCGGTCTTGCCTACACACCATAAGTAAAAAAAACGATTGTTTCAGAACGCAGTGACGTAAAACACAACGACGTGCTGAGAAAAGTTAAAGGGTCACTAAAGGAAAAAAAATTTTTTTGCTGAAATGACTGTTTACAGGGTATAGAGACAAAAGTTAACTGATTCCTTTTCAAAATGATTAAAAATAGATAAAAATCAATCACATAATGTGCCTGCAGGTTAGTTTCACTTTTGAACTGGCTTCATGTTTTTGTGAAGTAGAAATAGACACACAGAACAAAAACAAACAAATCCAGGGCAGTGTTTTGTTTTTAAAATGAATCCGATTGGTTCTGGGAAGTTTTAGACACACAGTAATGACAGCTTAGACCACAGTGAGAAAGCTCCCAGCACTGTGGTTATAAGGAAACAGACAAGCAGGAAGTGTGGAGATCAGAGCAGGATTACAGCAACTTCAAAGCAAAAACGAACAATAAGGACATGAAACCAGTACTGCAGTAAGGTAAAGGAAGCTATTTAGCTAAAAAAAAACATTTCCTTTAGTGATCCTTTAAGTTCAATGCCTCCAAGCATGCGTCGACTTGATTCTAAGCATGTGTGGATTTTTAACCGATGGACTTGCCCACAGACTATCGGTTTTTTCTATCGGTTTTTTAACCATCAGATAGTTTTAAAACAAGTTCCTAGTTTTTTGACCGATGGATAAAAAACTGATGGGGCCCACACACAATCGGTTAGTCTGATAAAACCGGTCCATCAGACCGTTCTCATCAGACAAACCGATCGTGTGTACACGGCATTAGAGTTTGCAATGCCATGTGCCTTTCTACCCTGAGATTTCAGGAAGGACAATTGAAAGATGTGATGAAGGACAAAAGCCGTCTCATTTGTTGAGTCACTGCGCCTTTAAGAAGAGGCTTGTGTACAAGAAGTTGGCCCAGGCAGATGTCTGGATTCTCGCTGGCACGCTGTTTTCTATTAATTTCAGAAAGAGGCACAATGTGCTTTTATAATCCTCTTTGTGAAGAGCTCATTCTCACATTCCCACATTGAAGTGCAATTTGACAGCGAATCGCTGAAACAAGGAAACATGCTGCAATGTGAATACAGCTGCTTATCCTTAATACACAAATAAGTGGCAAATAAAAGATCCTTTCTGAATAATTTATTTTTAAAGCCATTCACAACATTTTTATGCGAGAGCAGAAACTGCAATTTTCCACCCGGGCCGGTGAATGCTGAGATGACAGCCATTGTAATCTGCCATTGTGACATTAGCATGTCGATTAAGGCACAGCTTCGGCAAGCCAGATAGAAAAAGATAGCGCCGTCTCACTGACAGAATGGCTTTTCCAGCTCAGTTTCAGAAGCAGAAAAGTACCCAGTAATGATAAAGTATAACAACAAAGCCAGACATTACAGTCATTACACAGCACTCTTCAGGAAACACAGGGAATAAAATCAGAAGAGACATTCATACATTGAATTACTCAATACAGTGAGCTGGAATTTAAAGCCATCTCCATTTACAGCTCATTCCATTGCACAGACTAAAGGGAGAAGTACTGCTAAAGCTTGTTTGGCTGTACTTCTATGGATCACAGGAGTGCCGTCCGTTTTGCACTCTGTAACGGTATGGCCCGTGGGACCCAGAGGCTCTTGAAGGGTGTGGGGTACTCCTGTTTCAGCTTCACCAATGACTCTTGTGTCTAGGGTCATCCTATGTCCACTAGGGGCATAGGATGACTGAGAACTGATATCTTGGATTACATGAGATGGGACAGTAATGATAATCCACAATATATTCAAGAATGTCTGCAAAGAACTAATTACTAAGTTGATTCTGAACCCAACAGGTCAATAGGAGAGTGACTCATTCAATGTGGAACATAGACTGTCAAGGTGGTAATTAAGTCTGCTACCGTCATGTAAACTAACCCTAGTCTGGCTTCTAAAGACCTTTTCATTGTGTGATGCTAATTGACAATGTATTGTGTGAAAGTTCTATTGATGATAAATGTCTATTGTATAGCAGGTGAAAAGAGCTAATCTCGGAGTCACCTTGTGTGGGTAAATGGTTAGTAATTAGTTTATGTAGATTATATCGGTGCCAGAAAGTCTGACTAACGATGTGTATAGGGCTCCTTGTGTAATGGTGTGGGTGGAGTTGATTCATTGTTCACTTGGTTACTGACTGTATAAAAAGAGCCTAAATTTGCCATTAAAGTCTATCCGTTTGGAACCAGAGGACAGAGCTGTGTCTCGTTTCTAGGGGGAAATCTGTATGGGTCGTGTCGCCGGATTGTGGAGTGTCAATACGCTGTCTTGGGTTGGTGGAAAGGAATATCGTAAATGGCGTTAACCCCTGACCGTTACACACTCCTTTGACCTGTTTTTTGCAGACAGCGAGCTGAAGTCTGCTGTCGGCTGACACCGCAGAGCCGCTCTCAGCTCAGATCGGGTGTCCAATGTAAAATCCCAACAGTCAAGACGTCACTTCCGGTTTACTCGGCTGCTAATGACGCCGATTTGAAAAAAAATTACAGTATTCAGAATCAAAGTTTTTGGCGATCTCAATACTTTTAAGTGCAAAGGAGGGATTTGTGGTCTTTTAGACCCCCCAATCCATCCATAAAGAGTACCTGTCACTACCTATTACTGTCACACGGCATGTGAATTTTTTGTTTTTCCCAGGTACTTGTATATTGCAGTCAATTTATGCAGCGCTTTACATATACATTGTACATTCACATCAGTCCCCACCCTCAATTAACTTACATTCTAAGGACCCCAATTAACATTCATACATACGTGGGACAATTTAGACAGGATCCAATTAACCCAACAACATGTCTTTGGAGTGTTGGGGGAAACCAAAGTACCCGGAGGAAACCCACACAGGCACAGGGAGAACATGCAAACTCCAGGCAGGTAGTGTCGTGATTGGGATTGGAACCAGTGACCTTTTTTGCTGCTCGGTGAAAGTGCTAACCACTACACCATGGTGGCAGCAAAAAAAGTGATCAGATTTTTTATTTTATTTTAAAAGGGACAATGTAAAAAAAAAAAAAAGCGGCTGCATATGTAAACAGTGTTCAAATCACATATGTGAGGTATCGCCGCGATCAACAGAGTAAGATCAATAATTCTAGCACAAGACCACCTCTAACTCTAACCTGGTAACCGTTAAACATTTTTTGGGGTACCAATGCGCCAAGATCACCACATCAGCACTGCAATCATGAGCACTGCGCAACAACTGCTGCATTGTAATGTGAACATAACCTTAGTATCGATGCGTTCGTGTGCTGAAATTTCTCCTAATCCAAGAAGAATCATCACAAGGGACACATCCTACTAAATGGAAGTTGGGTCCCTTGTGCCGATTTCTAGGTTTGTAATTTAGGTTAAACTTGGTCTTTAACAGTTATAGGTTTTGGGTCAAACTTTACCACCAAGGTCACAATTACTGTATGTATGTATGTATGTATGTATGTATGTATGTATATATATATATATATATATATATATATATATATATATATATATATGCAGCAGTTTGCCTGGAGTTCAGCTTTAAATGATATCCAGCTTATACGTTAACATGAAGGAGTTGTTACTGAAGCAGAACGTTACCTGAAATTGCCTTTGCCATCATCTTCCTTCACCTCTAGAGACACCATGAAGGTGAACACATCACTGTCTGGGGTGGGGAGCGTGGAATCCTTTACGTCTGATGTCTGTTTACATGACCGCTTGAAAGCTGTGTAAAAGCTGTATAATATTCTGCTCACCTAGAGAGACCAGAAGAGAACATAATTTATCATCCAGAAGAATTTAAGCGGTAGCAAACTCTTGGGGGGGGGGGGGGGGATATATGTTTCCATCTGCAAAGCAATACCATAGCACATTATTAAATACCTGCCATGAAACAATGCCCTCCAGTGGCATGCTGTCTGCAGAGTCTTCTACGTTCACCTGGTGTTCCTTCCGGGTTCCCAGGCTGCAGCTGCTTGAATGGCTGAGCCACGTGGAAGTTTCGGCCACGGCACACACCTCTGAAAGAACAGCACTGGTATGCTGTTCCTGCAGAGCTGATGCGCCAGTGATGTCACCGGCTGCTGCTCGTTAGAATATCTCCTAAACTGAGCACATTTAGAAGATATTCATTTTACCTGCAGGTAAGCTTTAATATAAGCTCAAAATCATCATATAACTGGTGTGGCGGTCATCAGGGATACTGACAGGTGAAAGTATGTAAAAAAATAAATAAAAATGTTTTCCTTTTTAACCACTTGAGTATGCAAGGCAGGCTTAAGAGGAATCACGACAAATCACATCGAGAAAAACTTTGTTTTTTTTCATGATATGAATAACGGTCGTGTGTACGTGGCATTAGAGCCGGCAGAACAGGAATAGGAGGAATCATCCAATGGGAAAACTATCTCTGGTGACCCCTGAGTGGCATAAAGAAATTTAGGGACTTTGGAGTAGGGCCAAAACAACCAATCGATTATGAAAATAGTTGCCAACTGTTTTCATAATCGATTAATCAGCCAATTAGTAGGCCTGCATACAGAATGCATTATTTGTTTACATATCAGGAAATACAGTGATGCACACGTACAGCTCAGTGCACCATCCATAAATGTCAGACACAGTGCAGCACAGATACAGATTAGTACACCATACATAGATGTCAATAAGTGCCTGAGAACTTGTGAATATGAAAGGAGCAATGACTAATGGGACATGTAGTCCTGGGCATGAAGCGAGTGGTTTACCTTGCTATTGGGACACTCTATACTATAATTTGTACCTTGCCATTGGGGTGCTCTGAAGACAGGAGGAGCCAGAAGCGTCAGTGGGGGACCCCAGAAGAGGAGAATCAGGGCTGCTCTGTGCAAAACAAGTTCACAGAGCAGGTAAGTATAACATAGAAAAAATTGTAGATTCCGCACTATGGTGTGGGTGTATGGGCTGCTGCCCCCCTGGTAAACCTCCTTAAGGAGGAGTGTGAGATTTAAATAGTATGGTGTAGGGGTGTTGGCGCTGCCTATGGGTGGTCACTGAAATTCCAATCACCAGTGTTAATCCCTATAACCCGTTATAGGTGAAAGTGGAAAAATTGTCGGAGCCCACCGAACAGAGGTGTCCGACAATTTTTTCCACTTTCACCTATAAAAGGTTATAGGGATTAACACTTTGGTGATTGGAATTTCAGTGACCACCCATAGGCAGCGCCAACACCCCTACACCATACTATTTAAATAGGCAAGTATAACTTTCTTTTTTTTTTTTTTAAAACAAACATAAGGACTGTGCAGGGAAGATCAGCTTCTGAACCCAGAGAATGGAGGCTGATAGACTGGAGGTAATATAAGGCATTACAATTGTATTTAAAGTAAACTTTTACCAGTATTGTGCATTATATTAAAATTGATCAGATCCATGAAAAAATAAAAAATTCAAGCGGATCTCCACCCTAAAGTGGAACTTCCACTGATCGGAACCCTCCCCCCCTCCGGTGTCACATTTGACACCTTTCAGGGGGAGGGGGGTGCAGATACCTGTCTAAAGACAGGTATTTGCACCCACTTCCGGCCACACGTCTCGGGCAAAAGACGGGTTTGCCACATCCCGTCCGTCCCCCGTTGTGTGCTGGGAACACTCGGCTCCCAGCACACAGCGGGAACCAATCGGCGGACGCAGCGCGACTCGCACCGTAGGGAACCGGAGCGCTTCACTTCCTGGTTCCCTTACCGTGGATGGAGGGGGGGGAGCAGCAGGGTGACAAGTGATCGCTCATCCTCTGCTGCGGACGCCGCTGGACTCCAGGACAGGCAAGTGTCCTAATATTAAAAGTCAACAGCTGCAGTATTTGTAGCTGCTGGCTTTTAATATTTTTTTTCAGGGGGACATCCACTTTAAGGTCTCAACTTTTAGTACTACTTTAATATAAAATATTTCTATCTCCCTTCATATAAGCTACATATCTGACATCTAGTTAAAAATGCCCATATATCCTACTTCTGGGTATATATATATATATATATATATATATATATATATATATATATATATATATATATATATATATATATATATATATATACACACATATATATATATATATATATATACACACACACACACACACACACACACACATATATATCGCTCTCTATCTCAATCTCATGATATAAGTAATATATATATTATTATTTTTCGCTGTTTCACAGTCTGATGATATTTACCAGATTCAACCTCTAATAGTATACCTCCTCTGTAAATTATTCTCAGAGTGGATTAGAGATTTTGCTCCCTAACCATATTGGTTATTTATACTGTACATTTAACACCGCATAGAGATATTTAACAAATTGCCTTATTTTTTTAAACTTTACATATTAACTAAATTGTACACCACACTTTATTGTTTTGATTAATCGGATAACAACCTTAATCAGTCAACTAATCAATGAAAATAATCGTTAGTTGCAGCCCTACTTTGGAGCGCTTTCCTTACAGTTCCTATATTGGCTATGGAACAGCGAGTAAAAAGAGTACACTGCTTTTGCCTAATTGATTTAAACATTTATGGGATCATTCAATAGTCAAATGCAAGAAAGCAAAGTTTTAAGAATAAAGCACAGTTTGGGGCAAGTTCTGCAAATTCTAAATGGCTGGTAAAGATTACTGCATTTTGCACTTTTAGCTTTACTAAACAAACATACTGTATACGATGTTGTACTTCTATAGAATAAGGTATCCTAATATGGTTCAGAGCCGACAGAAATTAGAACTGAAAGAAAAATTTGAGTGCTCAGCAATTTCTCCAAAATAGGACTGCAAATAGACTTGTTGTTACTGGTTACTAAAACATATTATAATTTCTTAATATAAGCAGCAGATAGGTCACTCGGTCTAGGTGGTTAACCAAGTTTTTATCTATTTAGTATCAAGAGTATTTCCTCTTGCGTGACTTCCTCATTCAAGCAATCACACAAGGCTTGCATTAATATTCTTAGCCAATTTTGTTTAGGAAGAGTCAAATTCATTAAATCTGATCACTAGGGTGTGTGCCATAAAGTTACTGATAATAAGTGCTGTGGATATTGCCAATATTCGAAACATAATCCTCTGAGGGACACAGGAAGTCTTCAACCTTTGTGTTATAGCGCTGCCAACAGGACAACTCGCAATACACTGCTCCTACCAGAGGATCCTTGAAACTGGATACAACCCTCTCACGTTTGTTTCTGAACCTGGAAGCCAGGAGTTTCAATTCTGGCATCCCTTTCAATGGACACAGGTTCCGACACACCTCTGGGTGCAGAAACCAATATTCTTGGCCCAGATGCTGCCAACTGTGGAGTGCAAACTGCCTACACTGGGAATGAGTAAATACTTGGGATTGATTAGTCAGAATTTTTTCCTGAGGAAGGGAACACTCTGGCATAGAGCAGCCCCAGAAACTCCAAACAATTATTGGGAACCAGCAGCAGTTTGAGGGTTCAGTATCCATCACAACCTCTGAAATGTCTGAACAGTCAGACACATTGCCCTCCAGAGCCCTAACCAATTGTTCCCTCAATAGGAGGGCATCCAAATATCCAAAAATGAAAAAACCCTGAGAACACAACAGGGCCAATAATGGAAACAGTACCTTGATGAACATTCGAGGTGCAGAACACTGACCGAATGGAAAGGGCATGAACTAGTAGTGCAGAACCCCACAGCAAAATGCACACATTTCTAAATAGTCCTGCCGCAGGCGCTTGGGCTATGACCCCTTCGTCCAGAAATCCAGAGCATGCCCAATTTAAATTGACAAGTCACTGAGGAGATGCAGGGAGGGTTTGAGGTAAGAAACCAAGGAGAGGGCAGGGAATTAACTCTGGCTTGTAACCATGGGACACTACCTCTTGCACTCAAGCATTAGGAATCTGCAAAATGTCAGATGACTCCCCACTCTGGAAAGTGGGACCGAACTTTCATCCTGAGAAGGGCTTTTTGGTGGATTTGTCAGCTTAACAACATCAAACCTTGGGGCATGACAGAGAGACACCCCTTGGGAGGGCCTCATCATAACTTGAAGTGAAAGAAACTTCATGGCAGGAATAGATGGAGATGACTTAGCAGTTTGCTTCTTCCTTTAGGCTTTCAGCAGCATTCTTGACAAAAGCATCCAGAGCCAATGCATAGAGACATTTCTTGAAGGCCATGCAGATAAATTGCTTCTTACAAGAAAGTTGCACAGTCCAGCACTTTAGCCAAAAGGCCCTATGCATATGTACTGACAAGAAAAAGAATGCAGAAGATAAGCTGGGAGTCGAACAGGCAATTACAGCTAAAGTTGAGCGCCCCAGGCATAAGTTTCCTGTAATTATTGGTAGCAGCAGTTAACATCCTTTTAAGGAATTTGGACCAAAACAAACATGGTTTGACTTAGAAAGATTACAGCCTAAGGGCCCTTTCACATGGGGCGGATCAGTAATGATCCGCCTCCGTGTGTCCGTAAGCTCAACGGGGATCGCTCCGTAGATCCCAGATAAACCGTCGGATGACAGGGCGGTCTCCGCACACTGTGCGGGGACCGCCCTGTCTTTTCTCCCCTATGGGGGGATTGGATAAACACGGGCCGTATGTCCGTGTTCATCTGATCCGCAGACGGAAGACAAAAATAGGACATTCTTCCGTCTGCAAAATCGAATCTTTGCGGAGGCGGGTGATTACGGGTGTCAGCGGATATTTATCCGCTGACACCCGCAATCACATAGGGACCAATGTATGTCCCTTTTTCATCCGCAAATGGATGGATGAAAAAGCAGACATACGATCCGCACATCTGAAAGGGGCCTAAATCGGATCTAAAGCAGGACCTTCCAACGGGAACATGGTTCTGGAATGGCAGTCATCAACCAGTATGGCAGTCACTCTTAGCTGCCTTGTTAAAGGCTAAGTTCAACTAACAAAAAAGCCAATGTAGTCAGGTAAACACAGCAAAAAAATTATAAAAAATTTAAAATGTTTAAGAACGTTATTGTCATACCTAGAAACCATTTGGCGCCCCAGAAGCCTAGCTCAAAAGTTCAGTTAGAAATCCCTATGTCCTGTCTTGTTTCTCAGAATCAGGCAGAGTCTCTATGGTCAATGGCTCATAATTTTCTAAAAAGGGGCAAGAGTGCCCTTGCTGCCTGAGTATAGTAGAAAAAGAAAGCTAACAAGATTTGAACCATCTATGGCTGGCTTTACTGAATTCAGAGCCACTGTTGACCTCAGCGGTGTTTGAGGCTATGTAAGTGACTGCTTTTCAATCAGGCTCACCATTTTGAAAATAAATTGCTAAAATATAGACTTTAGATTTCATATTTTTATATTTAGATTATAATTAGATTTCATTATTGGCAAAAACTAAAAAGGGCATCAGCAAAATTATTTAAACAAAAAGACATGTTAACATGCACTCAATTTTTAAATAATCTTTCCAATAAGATGTGTAGACATCATGGAACTGAAGCACTCACCGCTTCTTTGATCTCACAGCTAAACACATGGATGTGAAAGTCATCGGTGTCCTGTTCTCTTGATGTGAACGCAAAGCAGTCACACTCTGATGTCCCATCTCTCCCTCGCACACAGAACAAAACCTTGTAGATTGGGAATGAGGCGATTTCTGAATTTGTGGATTGGTCCATTATTCTAAAAAAAAAAAAAAACACAAATTAAAACTCCCTAAGCTGTGCCAAGCTTGAGTACTGGGTTCCCCATCACACCTCTATCCCTTTAGTCCATACAATCACAGATCTTGGATGCATGCATCAAGCACCGCCATACATAATACTGACCGTGTGTAAACACCACTGAACCCCCAGCTATGACCGTGTAAAGCATCAGGTGTATTGCACCTAAAGCTGGTCATCCACTGGTTAAAATTTCAATCAGTGTATGGACTCCCCTACTCGTCAGAAGTCAATCGTTTATTGGACTTCTGTCCGAGGGACATGTTGGAAAGTTTTCCATTGATCAGCAACTGCAGCCAATCAGAGAGAAATGCCGATCTTCTGTTCATACAATGTATGAACAGCGATCAGTCATTTCCCCTAGTCAGTCCACCCCCCTATACAGTTAGAACACACCCAGAGAACATACTTAACCCCTTCCAAGCCCCCTAGTGTTAAGCCCTTCACTGCCAGTGTCATTTTTATAGTAATCAATACATTTTTATAGCACTGATCACTATAAAAATGCCAATGGTCCCAAAAATGTGTCAAAAGTGTCCGCCATAATGTCGCAGTACCGAAAAAAAAAAAAAAAAAACGCTGATCGCCGCCATTACTAGTAAAAAAAAAAAATATTATTAAAATGCCATAAAACTAGCCCCTATTTTGTAAACGCTATGGGCCAGATTCAGGAACAGTTACGCTGGCGGATCGAGTGATCCGCCAGCCTAACTGTGACTTTGAGCCGGCGTTTCTGTTTTCTGTAACCAGAAAACAAGAAACGCCGGGTTGAATTTCCGATGCGAGCAGCGTAACTGAGTTTCGCCATCGCATCGTTACTTCAACTTAAAAATGGCGCCGGGGGCGTTCCCGCCGATTTACGCTCAAAAAATATGTTAATGAGCGGAAATCGGCAATTCACGATCGAAATCCGGCGCGACGCAATGACGATACGACGTTTCCGGACGGGATACGCGGCGCATAGATATACCTACATGGGGTTGGAGTATCCTATGTTAGGTATAGGCGTCGTCATCGCGTCGGGAAAAAAAAAAAAAAACGTCGCTTGCGTAAAATGGTCATGAATGGGAATGTGACGTCATTGACGTTCATTCACAGATTTTGGAGCATGCGCACGGGGATGTTTTGACACTCGACGCATGCGCAGTACGTTGGCGGCGGGATCGCGCGTAGTTAGCATACTACACGCCCCGTACCCGCCAAATTTGAATTCCGCCGGCTCATTTGCGATGCGCTGCCGCAACTTTAGGAGCAAGTGCTTCGTGAATGACAGCACTTGCTCCTAAAAATTCTGCAGCGCAACGCAAATGAGAAGCGTTACTCCAGAGCAAAGATGCTCTGGACTACCTGAATCTGGCCCTATAACTTTGGCACGAACCAAATAAACGCTTATTGTGATTTTTTTTTTTACGAAAAATATGTATTAGAATACGTATCGGCCTAAACTGAGGAAAAAAATCGTTTTTTTGATATGTTTTTGGGGGATATTTATTATAGCGAAAAGTAAAAAATATTTTTTTTCAAAATTGTCGCTCTATTTTTGTTTATAGCGCAAAAACTAAAAACCGCAGAGATGATCAAATACCACCAAAAGAAAGCACCATTTGTGGCAAAAAAAAGGACGCCAATTTTGTTTGGGAGCCACGTATCACGACCACGCAATTGTCATTTAAAGCGACGCAGTGCCAATCGCAAAAAAGTTCTCTGGTTTTTGACCGGCAATATGGTACGGGGGTTAAATGGTTAAGATCAGCTCTAGTTATCAGCGTCAGCTTTTGTTCAGAAGCCCCACTGAATGGCAAAGTTCTCAGTAGGGAATGATGTGCTAAGCTCACCTGACAGAACCCTCTGGAACATTGGGTACATAGAGAGTGACAGTGACAGCAGACGAACATGTTGCTCTCATTGAGGCCATAGCCCGAACGGCCTCCGTCTCACTGCGCGGAGCTGAAACCTTCATGTGGCCCAAATAGGACAGCTTATGAAACGAAACGCTTTCTTCTTCTGGAGGGTTTGTTGAGGTGCTGCCATTCTGCGCTGGAACCTCTGAAATAACAAATCAGTTAGGTCAGGTGATGTACACTGATAATTCCCCACTGGCAGAGTGAATAAAAAAAGAAAACTAGACCAAAAAATATTTGGAAGTACCAACAATTTTAGTGATGTCACCCTGCTTTCCCTATTCTGAGATGCGAAAAGCCTCGTATACACGATCGGATTTTCCGCAGACACAGCTTCGGACTTTTGTCTGAAAGGCGTTGGCCAGGAACTTGTCTTGCATACAAAACGGCAAAGAATTGTCGGCCAACAAACACAAACGTAGCGACGTACTAGATGTACTACGTGGTTTTTCAGCTCTTCACCCTTTGGGCACCTTCTGACAATGATGGGTTTGATGAGCATTGCTTCCGAGCATGCGCGTTTGTACTTTTGACTTTTGTCCGACTGAATTGTGTACACATGGTAAAAAAATCCAACAGACCATTGTCCATGGAAATAAATATCCATTTTTTTTTTTTTTTTTTTTTTAAGCATTGTAACGGAACTATGTATTCTGCCTGTACATCTATAATAATGATAGCTGGGACTACCTGAGATAGGATTATTAGATATGGATTATCCACATTATACTCTGAGATATCTGTAAGGCTATTTTAAGTTTGTTAATTTTGAGCTCTAAGGGTTAATTGTAGAGTGAATCTTTCACTACTAAATTCTAAATGTCCTCTTCTCTCTTTTGTGTATTGTATTACAAATTAAGTCTCCTGTCAGTGTATTGAATTAGCATGTCAATTATGTTCAGAAAAATTTGTCAGGCTTTGCGGTGCCGAAACGTTTAGCTACTGATGGGATTATCTGTGATTTAGTATAGTTCTGGGGGTTGATTGAATTCTATTGAGAAAGGAATGTGGCTTCTTTGGCCTGGTGCCAGGGGGTCTACCTTGGGGGCCCCCCTGTGGAGGGAGGGGGCGGAGAGTTCCATTGTTCCTTGAGTCCTCACAAGCCTGTAACTAGATATAAACCAAGAAATGTACCATTAAAGTTAGTCTACTTGACCCTTCAAAACGTAGCCCGTCTCATTCTTGAATGGGCATGCGATGGGATATTTATTCTGTTCGTTTTACAACTGGACCAGACTCTCCCTCTGGCTCCCGTGGATGAGCTTATACCGGACTTGCTTGCATAGCAACTTGCCAGGGAAAAGCACGTCTCCAACTTGCCGATACCCTCTCCCTACTTGGGTAGCCGTTACAAGCATTTTTTTCCTCAGTTTAGGCCAATATGTATTTTTCAACATATTTTTATTATTTTAATTTGTTTTACTAGTAATGGCTGTGATCAGCGATTTTTAAATCGGAACTGTGACACATCAGACACTTTTGACACATTTTTCACGGATTACTGTGTAAATTACACTGGCATGGAGCAGAGAGCTGTAGACTGTCAATCAGCAGCTCCCCTCTCACTCATTGGAGCGCTGAGCTTTAGAGGGGAGGGGCCGTCTCAGTCTTTCAGCGGCTCGCTGAGACGGGCGTCAGTCCAGGTACCTGGCTAATCCAGACATTGTCGGGATGATGTGATGCCTGGACTGATTCCAGTGACGTCAGCAGAGAGCTCTCTGCTGAACAACGGGTCACAGGAGTACAAAACAAATTGCACTCCTTTGACCCAGAGGTGAAGAACAGCCAAACGAGCTCAGGCTGGACTTCTCCTTTAAGCCACTTAGTGTTAGTGTTCTTGCTACAATCCCCTCTATTATAATAAATGCTGGGCCCCAGTATATGCGTTTTGTAATAAAATCAGCCGCAAAATACTTTTTTTTTTAGTGCTCACGTGACCAGCCGCCTCTTTCGATCTGACAGCAAAGCGGGCGGTGCTGAGAAACCCTCGCTGATGTCAGCCAGGAGGAGGAGAGTAGGAGACAGGCGGCCGGTCACGCGAGTGCCACACAAAAAAAAAAAGGTATTTAGCAGCGGATTTTTTACAGAACACATACACTTGGGCACAGCATTTATTATAACATGGATATATAGCTGCAGAGAAGGACCGATGCTGCCAGTGTGTTCCGATAGTGTTCAGACAACCCCCTAAACATAAGCTTTGCTGATTGGAAAGATGTAGGTCTGACGCAGCAAGGAATGTGTTAGACAGCTGGAGAGTGACCACTGTTTACATACAGAGACTACCGGCCTGTTTCTGCAGCGTATGTGAAAGCCAAAGTTGTTGACCACCACCGGGGGATCAATTAAAGAAACAACTGTTAAGACATTTACAATATAATATATGTTGGGTTACAGTATAAAGTTATATGTACACAGTATTTTCTGTGCTGTATATGAACATTAGGACCGACCTGTATTGTTGGGATCCAAGACTAATGTAAGTGGAGGATTTCTGGCACTGAAGGTGGAGGACGCTGCACTCATCTCAGCGGCGCCGTCATCAGCAGGTAAGTGGATATTCTGCTTCTTCTCTGAATCTCTGAGAATTTCTTCCATTGCTTTTTCCAGCTGTTCATCTCCATTTGACATTATCTGAAAACAAACAGCATGATTACCAAACTCCATGCATGACCTCAAACTAAAGGGTACAGCTCTACTAAAACACAAACCTTTATCAGACAGTAAGCTAAACCTGAACTGCAGCAACGCAAAGCAGCCAATATGATAAGTTGGACTTCCAGGTGTAGAAGGTTGGGGAGCTAGCCAATGTTGTGCTACCATTTTCCTGGCCAAGTAAAGGTTTCTAGTGACTTGTTCTACATGGTCATCATTCAGGAGTTCAACTAATCTAAGAACACCCATCTTTGGATTAAGTGATGAAATGCATAGTTGAGAATATTAAAGCGGTTGTAAACCTCCAACATGAAACATGAACAAAAGCATATCCAGCTATAGTGCATACTTGTCTCAATTAAGAGCATTAGGTGTCATTTCTGTCTACTGCTTCATTCCTCTGCTATCAGCATGATTAATATCTAACAAGTTTTCCTGACACCAAAAGAAAAAAGGTGACAGCGCAGGGACCTCCAGCTGATTGACAGACTCTGTTCCTGTGAGCTGTGAGGAGGTTGTGTCTTCTTTCCTCTAATCAGCTCTAAAAAGCTCTTCTCACTGAGCCCTGCAGAGTGCAATTTCTGCTCTCTGCCCCTTTTGTCAGACAGCCCAGAAAAGCTTTATAAAAATTCTGGACATTAAAGCGGAGGTTCACCCTAAAAACATTTTTCTAACATTACATTGTGCTCACTTCCAACATTGTCAGTATGCTTATTTTTTTTATTTTTTTGCTGTACATACCGTTGTATAGCTAATCCCCCCCCCCCCCCCAGCTTCCGGGTAGTAGGCATTCCTATGCAGAGGCTAAGTGATTGACATGATGACAAAAACTTCCCCCCAGCGCATAGGGCGCGTCACAAGTTTCCAAAAGAAGCCAAACTGCGAGTTGGCTCTATACGGCGCTTGCGCACTGACGTTCGGCTTCTTTCGGAAACTCGTGACGCGTCTTATGCGCCAGGGGGAAGTTTTTGTCATCACGTCAATCACTTAGGCTCTGAAAACGAACGCCTACTCCCGCGGGAGCTATACGACGTTATGTACAGCAAAAAAAAAAATCTGAATACCGTCAATGTTGGAAGTGAGCACAATGTAATGTTAGAAAAATGTTTTTAGGGTGAAATACGGGACATAATTATGATTTTTTTTATTTTTTATTAGTAATGGCGGCGATCTGCGATTTTTTTTCGGGACTGGGACATTATAGCGGACACATCGGACACTTTTGACACATTTTTGGGACCATTTACATTTATAGAGTGAACAATGCTATAAATATGCATTGATAACTGTATAAATGTAACTGGCAGGGAAGGCGTTAACCACTAGGGGGCGGGGAAGGGGTTAAATGTTTCTCCTAGTTTGTGTTTTAACTGTGGGGGAAGGGGGGGTGACCGATTGTGTCCCTATGTACAAGGAACACAATCGGTCTCCTCTCTCCCTGACAGGGACGTGCAGCTCTGTGTTTACACACAGAGCTGCACGTCCCAGCTGAGTTACTCGGCAATCGCGTGTGCCCGGCGGCCATCGCGGCCGCCGGGCACACGCACGGGGGTCCCAGTGATGCGACGGGTGCGCGCGCGCGCCCCTAGCAGCTTACTTTGACTGCACGTCATATAACGTGCAGTCAGGACAATGGAGTTACCCGCCCGCCGTCATATGACGGTGGGCGGGTAACAAGTGGTTAAATAGATGTAGAGAAGAGAAGAACAGTAACTATAACAACTTATGTACGAGGTATTGTTTCATCTTGGTTTATCCCCTGGGGATAGTCACTTCACTGGGTATACGTGAGGGTTTACAATCCCTTGAAATATTCTGCAATCTTGTCGGTAGTGAATCAGTTATGGCCATGTCTAAAAACATCAGGAGAAAATCCCATTTACTGTGGTATACCTAGCCCCCAAGACTAATTCCCCCGTACACAATCGAAAAAAATTCGGCGACAGCATGCTAGCCATTCAGCGACCCTGAAGAGTTTACTAAATATACGAAAATTCTCATACAACAGAATAAAAAAAAGAAAAAGGAAAAAAAAAGAAAAAATCGGAAGTGATGTCATGTATTTGCATTGTCATTTCAGACGACAACTCTACTAATTAAAGGCATTGTAAAGGTTTGTTTTTTATTTTCTAAATAGATTTCTTTAAGCTAGTGCATTGTTGGGTCACTTACCTTTTCCTTTGATTTCCCTTCTAAATGTTTTTTTCTTTATCTGAATTTCTCACTTCCTGTTTCTCCTCAGTAAGCTTTCCACCATCATCCATGGGGGTAGTCAGCCAGAACAGCTTACTGAAGAGGAACAGGAAGTGAGAAATTCAGACAAAGAAAAAACAATTTTAGAAGGGAAATCGAAGAAAAAGGTAAGTGACCCAACAATGCACTAGCTTAAAGGAACCCATTTAGAAAATAGAAAATTAACCTTTACAACCCCTTTGAATACAATTTCGTGCATGTTAACAAAAAAAAGAACTGTTGTAATTGTCTCTCAAAAGCTCTGTACAAACGATCGGATTATCGTACAATCGCATTGAAAGCAGTATTTTTCGTCTGATTTTTGGATCGTGTGTATGGGCCATAAGGCGGTCCAGTACATTGTATGTAGTAGAAACAATTGCATGAGTTAAATAATAACATAGTTAGTCTGGTTGGAAAAAAAAATTAAAAAAAACAGTCCATCTAGTTCAGGGGTGCCCAACCTTTTGAAGCTTGAGGGCCACTTAAGCGACTTGGTAACTGGTCGCGGGCCACAATGAGCAGATCGGGTGGATGGCAGGTTCGTGTCCGCTCTGCAGACACAGCAGGATCCGATTAGAGGTAGGACACAAGTCGGTTTACATCTGCCACTCCTTAGGAGGTGAATGGAGGGTCCAGTTGGGTCAGACATGTCAAATCGCATGTCAAAACGGCGGTATTTGCTGCAAAATTGCCGGAAATGGCACCGCCCCAATCGGTGCGACGCCACATCTGCGGCGCTGCACCGATTTCAAAAAGTAGTTTCTGTACTACTTTTTTCGATTTCGGCCCGCGATTTACATTGAGCACATATGTCTTTATAATCGCGGCCGAAATCGGGACTGCCAGCACGAGTGAAATCGTGCGAGTTCAGCCGAATTTGCACGGCTTCACTACCGCAGCCCAGTGTGAACCTGGGCTTAAGAACAGTATTCTATTCTAAACCATCCCAGAGCAGGAGGTCGCGGGCCACATCAGAGGGCTCCGCGGGCCACATGTGGCCCCCGGGCCACTGGTTGGGCACACCTGATCTAGTTTAACCAATAGAAGGGAAACAAAATAAGAAAAAATAAACTAACAATTCCATATACACAATCCTAAAACTAGCGGCGCTTTACTGCCGACGCCCCTGTGCCTCAGTGTAAAAGTGCCCTAAAGTCAAAATTCGGGCAAATTCTAACTAAAGCTTAAAAAAAAAAAAAAACACAACACTTGCTCCTACCCCCATTCTAATGCCGCGTACACACGATCACTTTTTGTGATGTAAAAAAAACTTTGTTTTATCTCACTAAAAAAAAACAACGTTTTTCAAACTTCATTTAAAAAAAAGACGTTGCCTACACACCATCGTTTTCTGAAAATGCTCTTGCAAAGCGCGGTTACGTACACCACGTTCGACGGCACTCTGTTCCATTGAAGCTCCCGTCTCATAACTTGCTTCTGAGCATGCGCGGGTTTAAAAACGTTGTTTTGCCCACACACCAACATTTTTTGTGAAACAAAAGACAACATTCTGAAAAACGACATAAAAAAATTAGGCATGTTTGCTTTTTTTTTTTGGTCGTTTTTCAGAAGACATAAAACTACGTTTTGCCCACACACGATTAATCATTTTAAATGACGTTTTTTTAAAACGTCGTTTTATTTCATCACAAAAAACGACCGTGTGTACGCGGCATAAGCCTATTTTATCTAACTCTAAAGAAAAGTGTTGTATACTTGCCTATTCTGAAAGCAGTCCTGTCTGGTCACATGATCTCTCCGGCGGTGGCTTCAGAGTAGAGGTTAAATCGCCAACAGCAGCTGCAAATGCCTTTATGGTGACAACTAGGGTTGTCCCGATACCACTATTTTAGGACCGAGTACAAGTACCGATACTTTTTTTCATGTACTCGCAGATACCAAATACCGATACTTTTTTTAAATGTGTCCCCAAATGCAGCCATGTCCCCCCACATATATTGCAGCCATGTCCTGTCCCCCACATATTGCAGCCATGCCCTGTCCCCCACATATTGCAGCCATGCCCTGTCCCCCACATATTGCAGCCATGCCCTGTCCCCCACATATTGCAGCCATGCCCTGTCCCCCACATATTGCAGCCATGCCCTGTCCCCCACATATTGCAGCCATGCCCTGTCCCCCACATATTGCAGCCATGCCCTGTCCCCCACATATTGCAGCCATGCCCTGTCCCCCACATATTGCAGCCATGCCCTGTCCCCCACATATTGCAGCCATGCCCTGTCCCCCCACATATTGCAGCCATGCCCTGTCCCCCCCATATTGCAGCCATGCCCTGTCCCCCCCATATTGCAGCCATGCCCTGTCCCCCCCATATTGCAGCCATGTCCTGTCCCCCATATTGCAGCCATGTCCTGTCCCCCATATTGCAGCCATGTCCCCCATACCTGTAGTAGATGCCGCTACTGCCGGGTTAATCCCCGTGCAATACAGCGCGCATTACAAGCTTTCGTTTGTATACTTGTAATGCCCGCCTCGCCATGTATAGACACTCCCCTTCTCGGGATTGGACGGATCCGTCCAATCCCGAGCAAGGGGGAGTGTCTATACACGGATCCGTGCATAGACACTCCCCCTTGCTCGGGATTGGACAGATCCGTCCAATCCCGAGAAGGGGAGTGTCTATACATGGCGAGGCAAGCATTACAAGTATACAAACAAAAGCTTGTAATGCGCGCTGTATTGCACGGGGATTAACGCGGCGGTATGCGGCGGTGGCTTTGCGCCGGGGGGGGGGGTTGTATTCTATTTTGTTATCGGGGGTATTTGCAGGAGTACAAGTACTCCCGCAAATATCGGGACAACCCTAGTGACAACACCCGTAGGCTTAACTATGGGGCATCCATTGTCAGCTCTCCCTCCCCTACACTGAAGCTGCCGCAAAGATATAATAAAATATCTACAAATACGTGAGGGGTGTACTAACTTTTGTGAGATAGTGTGTGTGTGTGTGTGTGTGTATTTATTTATACACACAAATGTTTTGTTTTGCATTTCTATTTTAAACTGAATGGCTGGTTTTACAGGATGAGGGTTCACATAGAGTATACTTTTACAACATGACAGTCATACCTTGAGTTGTGGCTTGTCATTCAAGTTTGAAGAACCATCAACTAATACAAAGTCTTCACTGTTTAGTGTTGATGCGGAATCGGACGGGACACTGGAATTCTGGAGAGCGCACTTGTCGTCCATTGTTGCTGTTATGCTGCTTGACAGTGTAGACCCAAAAATTTACCATCTGTGAAAATCAAGACAAGCTTTGTTACTTAGGTTTTAAGATGGCACGACTTTATTCAGAGTTATTATAGCCTTCATGATACTATAGGCCTTGTACCTGGAGTTTCCTATACAGTCGGGGGGGGGGGGGGGTTACTGTCTATGCTGCGGCACAAATTCAACAAAGGGATATAAATAGGTAGTAGAGAGGTGGGCTCTTTCGTCTATGGCAGACCACCAGGGCCCCTTAATACAAAATACCAAAACCAAATGAGGGCCATTAATTATCCACAAGGCAGTATCTGCATTTCCTGCACAGAGAAAGTCCCAACCCCTTTTATAAAACACAGCTGCATGAAAACCGCATTCTGCTTTTGCGCCATGCGTTTTCGCATGTGGGAAACCACACAGCATTTTTCAGTGCATGGGGGTGCCATTCAGAGTTAATGGAACCCCTGCGCATTTTCTTTAAAGCACTGTATGCAGGTGCGGGAACATGTGCAATTTCCATGCATTGCACACAGATATGAACCTAGCCCTAGACTGCAGCAAAAGAGCAAGATACACAATCAATATATTTATATTTCACCGGACTCACAACAATAAAAAAATAAAAAAAGTACACATTCCTGTTTCACACATCTCTGTCACACTTCACCTACACAGGTATGGCGTCAAACCTTCCTGCCGCACCTTTCTGAATGACAATTACCAAACACTCACATCACGAGTCCTTCATGTGATCCTTATAGCGGTATCACCCAAAACCCAAAAATGTACATATTGCAGCTTACTAAGCATTACATGTGGTGGCTGCATTACTTTTCTTCTCCCCCCCCCCCCCACTTCTGCTTTCACCCAATGATCTGCCCAGTAACACAACTCCTGTATTATAGTTGCCCCACTCTGAATGAAGGAGATGAGGGGGCACATTTTGAGCAGCTGCATTGTCAGTCTGGGGGGGTATGGAGTGTAAGATGTAGCAGCAGATTTAGATACACCAACACCAGTTGCCCCGCCCAACCCCTAATCCCACCCCTAGACACGCCCTCATACATTATCTCATGAAACACTTAAATGTTTTATGCAGAATTAAGTTATAAAAATAAATATTAACAACAACTTGCAGCCTGCCAATGTCTACCAATGCAGCACGTGTCCCCAGTGCAGCCAGAGTTCCCCACATTGCAGCTACCTGTGTTGGGTAAGAGAGAGGAGAGGACCAGGAGCCGGAGCCGCCGCCGTCTTATTGTTCAGAGCGCGGGGAACATAACCGCTTTCAATTCAATAGCTGTGTTCCCCGCCGCAAGCCGTCATCTACAGCCCCTCGCCCGGGAAACTTTGATAGACAGATTACCCGTCCAATCCTGGGACAGGTGATCTGTCTATCAAAGTGCCCGGACAAGGGGCTGTATATGACAGCGTGCAGCGGGAAACACAGCTATTGAATTGAAAGCCGTTATGTTCCCCGCGCTCTGAACAGCCAGACAGCGGCGGCGGCTCTCCTCCCCTTTTCTTGCTCACGCCCCCTCCCCCTGCTCCCAGGCAGCCCACACTCGCCAAGCCCTCAAAATTTACTCGCAAAATGCGAGCAGGCGAGTGTAAATTTTGAGGGCTGTACAAAACTATTCAACACATGACGTCCCCTCTGAACTTGTATTCTGTCGTACAAGAAATTTCGTATTGGCGAGTAACCTCTTCACTTATGACATGATACTAGCGTGCAGCAAAAAAATGGACGAACGGTACTCCGAAAATCCGACCGTGTGTACAAGGCTTTAGGTACAAAAGGCATGTCAGATTTTTACATGAGATAAGTGCCAGTGGCTATAGCTGCTAGCAATAATCACTGCATTCTACCACCAGGGACGGCTCAATATTGAACACTACAGAATAAGACTGGGATGACATTAAAGTTCATGTGCGTGTAAAGGCAGGTGTCCCAATACTTTTGACAATCTAGTGTATAATCACTAGTGTTAAAAATCAACAACCACCCGTTTTCAGGCTTTTTAGCGCTAGAAATAGCACCTGAAAAGTGAAAACCGCCCCCCATTAATTTCAGTGTGGCCTTTCAAATTGGAGCGATGCGATTGTTAGGAAAAGTCCTGCCAGCAGCATCTGTGGTGCGGTTTGAGAGCGGTGTAAGCACCGCTCCCAAAACACCCTGCCCAATAAAAAACAAAAAGTTTTTCGTAAGCAACACATTTGGCTGCTAGCGAGGGTTAAAAGCAATCCGATAGCCGCTGAAAAACGCCTCTAAAACGAGCGGCGCTTTACCGGGCAGACCCAGTGTGAAAGGGCTCATTATATATATATATATATATATATATATATATACACACACAGTATATATGTATATGATGTACATTGTATTATTATTATTGTTATTATATCACACCAACTCCTTCCTATCTTCACACCTACAGCCAGTCTGAGCGCCACTACCGACACGCTCTCTGCGTTTGCTCACATTTCATCACATTTGACTCTGAAAACATGGAGGGATTTAAGCTGATATGGTTCATATCACAACTTTTCCAAGCAAACAGCTCTTGTTCAAACAGCAGTTGTGATTTAACAATGCCAGAGACAACAATGAAGCCTATAAAGGCCGACTCCACCTCTCGGAAAAATGTGATACTGTAAGGCAGGGCAGGCCGGGTCACCAACGCCGACGCTGCTTTTATTTCCTCATACGCGTGGAGCTCTTCAACGGTTTAGTATGATTAATAAGAAATCGTTATATTTCAGACAGGAGGCTCATATCTTGCATTAATCTTTCTTTATTAATGCCCATAGCAGAAACTTAAACAACTTTTATTTGAAAAGAATAAACATAAGAACATCTGTGTGGGACTACATTTCCCAGCAGCCCTCAGTGTAACGGCCCCTCCTCCCTACGGACCCTATAAGAGGGCTGAGTACTTCCTTGCACTTCCTCTTTCTTTCTGCTCATAGTCAGATAAGTAACTAATTTAAGTCTCGTTTTTGTACTAGAATTTTCACTGTTATTATTATTATTATTATATTATATTATAGTATATATATATATATATATAGTATTATATTTTTCATTCCCTAAACGTTTCTCCGGTGTGCGTCCCTGTTTGGTGCCACACCGCATGTTATCTCTTGTACTGCGCCGTCTTCTGTGAGCGTCATCTCCTCACAAGTTCAGCGCGCTGTTCATGGAGGGGCGCGCCTATGCATGGCGCGTCCCCGCCTTCGCTCTCCCCCTCGCTCTCACTCTCACTCTTCCTCTCTACCAATCGGATCGCCGTGACGTCACACGGCAGCGCCGCTTCTCCCTGCAAGCCCGCGCTGTGAATCATTCGGCGGCTGCAGCGGAGCGGAGCGGTAGGGCGGAACCTCACTTCAGGGTGCTGTACTGTCCCCTATCTACCCAGTTACAGTTACCCCAACATCTCGACCGTACTGGGGCACCCCCTAACTATAATCTACAGAATTACATAGGGTTGACTAACAATCTATCTTGTCAGCATGTCACATAATAAGGTGCAGGATGACATGGAACCTGAAACCAATGTGGAAACCCCACAAATGCTCACCGCAGCACAAATTCAAGTGTTAATAACACAATCCATACAGGCTGCTTTAGCTCCTGCTACCCCTCGAACCTATACCCAGCCCATGTTACCTGTAAAGGAAAAATCAGGCAAGGCCTCTTGTAAGCGCAAACATACTGCGACTTATATCGACTCCCCGGCAGGGGAAGTAGAATTGATGCGTGAGGCAGGACCTTCCTCGGCCTGCCGACCCAGCCATCCTACAGTTATGCGACCCTTGATAACCAAGGAGTACCCATCTAAGAAGCTAATGTCATCCCTCCGGGAAAAACCCGACTCATTTAATGAGGATTCGGATGACGACTCGGGCGAGTCACTAGATGTTTCAGCTAGAGATTCTGATTCAGACACAGAGGAGGCTGGGCAAATGGCTACTGACATGGAAGCCAATCCGGATGCCCCAACAGAGGCGATATTAGACTCTCTAGGAGAGCCCTTCTTTAATCCGGAGTTGATTATTCACCCCCGCTCTGGGGATTGGGCCCCTCTTCCCCAGGTATCCCAATACGTGGAGCACTGGGTAAGGCGGATTCTGGATAAATCCAATAGAAACAAATTGCGTGCAGAATGTCCCAGGCCGTCCATCCCCAACAAGGTGACGGCCACACCCGAGATCGATCCGGTCTTATTAAAGTACCTGACCAAGGCAGGAAAATTTTCAAAAAAGGGGATTGAACGTTCGTTCAAAACGATCCAGGACCACGTCTTAGACCTCTTAGGTCCATTAACAAAAATTCTCAACCTGTCTGAACAGGCAGCCACCTCAGAGGAACCAATTGACTTGGTCCAATTACGTGGCTGGGCACAACGGGCCATATGCTTGCTAGGATCAGCTAACACTACCTGCGCCATTGAACGGCGCAGGTCTATATTGATGAGGCTTGACCCCCAGTTATCGCACTTAGCGGAATCAGAACCGGGTCCCTCAGCCGAGGGTCTGCTATTCGGAGACGATTTGGTCAAAAATATAAACCGGTTCGTTGGACTTTTCAACAGCCTAGACAAGGCTCAATTTTCCCTCAAAAAGTCAAATTCTGGGGCTAGAGTTTTTAACAGGGCTGGCAGAGGTAGAGGCCGATCTGCCGGCCGAGGAAATTATTACAGGGCCTCCCCCAGAGCACCAGCTCAATTTTACGCTCCCGCGCAGCAACTGTACTCCGCCTCTATGGTTCAACCAGCTCCATTCTTCCCTCCCAGAGGACGTCCATGGAGAGGACGCGGTGGCAGAGGATTCCCACGATCTCGTCCATCCGGTGAGTTTAATGAAAAAATGCCATTCTGTCATACCGGTGGGGGGCAGGTTGAGGCATTTTACCCATGCCTGGTCCATGATTACGGCAGACCCATGGGTTCTGGCCGTAGTCAACGGTTATTGCATAGAACTAACATCACAACCAAACAGGTTGGTGCCCCTAAATCCCATACATTTTTCAGAAGACAATGTGTATCTCATAGACAGAGAACTCCAGGACCTCATCGCAAAACATGCGGTGATAGAGGTGGACCCCTGGTCCCCCGGGTTCGTGAGCAATCTCTTTCTGGTACGAAAAAAGGATGGGGGATACAGACCTGTGATAAATCTCAGGGATTTGAACCAATTTGTGTCGTATCGTCACTTCAAAATGGAAGGGATTCACATGTTGAGGGACCTTCTAATTCAAGGGGACTGGCTAGTAAAAATAGACCTCAAAGACGCGTATCTGACGATACCTATGCACCGGTCATCTCAACAACTCCTGAGATTTCAATGGAAAGACCACATGTGGCAGTTTACTTGCCTGCCCTTCGGACTGTCTTCAGCCCCTTGGTGCTTCACCAAAGTGATGAAACCGGTGATAGCCACCCTCCGCCGCAGGGGCGTACGGCTTATCATCTATCTCGACGACATACTTATCATGGCTCGTTCAAAGACACAAGCCGAATTACACAAACACTGGACAGTGTCACTTTTGGAGAAATTGGGTTTCCTCATCAACCTCGACAAATCGGTTCTCCAACCGTCCCAGGTGGTGGAATTTTTAGGGTTCTCGGTGGACACCACACACGCAGTATTGCGTTTGCCCAGTGCCAAACTGGCCCTGATCCGGAAAGAAATCAATACGATTCTCCGGAAACGCCTCATTTCTCTGAGGACTCTTGCTCGCATGGTCGGCCTTTTGTCCGCTTCCATTCAAGCAATATTCCCGGCTCCTCTTCACTATCGGGCACTCCAACGGCTAAAAGCTCTTCACCTGAGACAAGGCCTCCGCTACTCGGACAAAATCTCCCTTTGTCCGGATTCGGAGGCGGAATTACGTTGGTGGCTCCGATACGCGGTAGAATGGAACGGCAAGGCTATTTTCACGCCCCGACCAGACATCATTCTGGAATCAGACGCGAGCCGTCTAGGCTGGGGAGCTCGCTGTGGCCCTGTCTCCACTGGAGGGACATGGTCAGCGGAGGAAGCTACCCTTCATATCAACGCGTTAGAACTCCTGGCGGCATTTTTCGCCGTCAAGAGTTTTCTGTCACAGAGATCCAGATGTTGCGTCCTTATACGCATGGACAATGTGGCGGCTGTCCAGTATGTCAATCGCCTGGGGGGATCGAGATCCAAAGTTCTGGCCAATTTGGCATCAGAATTATGGAATTTCTGCCTTTCACGCGACATCACCCCTCTAGCGGAATATATTCCGGGAACTTCCAACGACGTGGCAGACTGGAACTCCCGTTACCTGACCGATACGAGCGACTGGATGCTGGACAGATCGGTGTTTCTAGCAATCCACACCTTGTGGGGCCCCTTTCACACGGACCTGTTCGCATCGAGGCTCAATCGCCAACTGCCCCGCTTTTACAGCTGGAGGCCGGATCCAGAAGCGATTGCGGCGGACGCACTTCTTCAGACATGGCCCTCAGGGTTACACTATGCGTTCCCTCCTTTCACCATGATAACCAGAATGCTCCTTCATGTAGCCAATCAGGCGGCCACGGTAGCCCTTATCACTCCGTGGTGGCCAGCCCAACCATGGTTTCCCATGGTTCTGGGTATGTCGATCGATTATCCCAGACTCCTCCCTCACTCGATCCACCTGTTGACCAACCCTGTCGGGGAGGCTCACCCGCTAATTCTGGAGGGCAGATTGCCTCTGCTGGCATGGTTGGTCTCGGGACGTCAGACTCCAGTGATGGACTTTCATCTTCAGCTAGAGACCTTCTCGCCCTGGCCTGGGCCCCTGGGACTAGATCGGCATACCGATCTGCCTGGGGATTATGGGTTCGTTGGTGTGATCAACAACAAGTTGATCCCACTCGAGCTCCTGTGAACACGATTGTCAACTACCTGGCTGAAGCTTTTCACTCGGGAAAGGCATACAATTCACTTAATGTGTACAGGTCCGCTATTTCGGCATATCACCTTCCCGTAGAGTCCCTCCCTGTCGGGAGACACCCCTTGGTGTGTCGTCTCCTCCGCGGGGCTAGGCTTACCCGTCCTCCTAAACCTCGCTACCATTCCACTTGGGATGTGACCAAAGTACTCCAGCTACTTTCATCCTGGGAAGACAATCACCTGCTTTCCCTGCGAGATCTTTCCCTTAAGCTCACCATGTTGCTTTGCCTAGTATCTATAAAAAGAGTTTCGGACGTCAGAGCCCTAGACGTTTCGCGGCGTCAATTTTCGCCGCAAGGGGTTAGGTTCTCGGTAGTGCGTAGAACCAAGACTCAACTTCATTCGGTCTTTTACCCGTTCTTTCCTTCTCACCCGCAGCTTTGCGTTGTACGTTGCCTTCAAACCTACGAATCACGTACGGCGACTCTTCGCTCTCCTAACCTATCACAATTGTTGGTCTCTTATGTGCGACCTCACCTCCCGGTGACTTCAGCCACTCTGGCCAGGTGGGTTCGTCTAGTAATGGAATTAGCGGGCATAGATTTAGCCCTGTTTGGCGCTCACTCGACCAGAGGGGCGATGGCCACTAAGGTGGTTTCCACGGGGGGTTCCTTATCGGACCTCCTATTGGCGGCCGACTGGTCGTCGGAATCTACCTTTCGGGAATTTTACTTCAGACCTGAATCCCATGTATCCTTGTCAGTTCTTACGCCCTAGTGTGGGTATCTAGTTATCGTACAAGCTGTTGTAATTTATTTACAGTCGATATATGTATACATACTCTGATGTTTTGCCCTTGTGTATAGAATACGTATGCTTAGCTTTAAACATGCAAGATATGAGCCTCCTGTCTGAAATATAATTCGAGATTTTCCTAGCTTGTGACGGAAAATATTGGTTATATGAAGACAGGAGGCGAGTATCTTCCCACCCTACCCTCCCTGTTATGGTCGCCTTGCTCTCGTTTTAGGTTACTGAAACGATCCGAGGGTACACCATTCGGACTTCCCAGATTCGTGTTGACTCCCCGTTGGGATGCTGTTTTTGGTTGGAGCCTAGTTGAAGTTTCCCCTACAAGAGATGGCGACCCGTGCCTACGGATCCACTGAGGGAACTCATCGACCTACTGCGGGGATACCGACTTCTGATGTTGGACTGTTGTCTGGTTTTGTTCACACTGGCATCGCAGTCAGAAAGAGGAAGTGCAAGGAAGTACTCAGCCCTCTTATAGGGTCCGTAGGGAGGAGGGGCCGTTACACTGAGGGCTGCTGGGAAATGTAGTCCCACACAGATGTTCTTATGTTTATTCTTTTCAAATAAAAGTTGTTTAAGTTTCTGCTATGGGCATTAATAAAGAAAGATTAATGCAAGATACTCGCCTCCTGTCTTCATATAACCAATATTTTCCGTCACAAGCTAGGAAAATCTCGAATTATACTTTGCATGTTCACACTAATGAACCATTTTTTGTGCTACAGCACTGCGTCGCTTTAACTGACAATTGCGCGCTTGTGCAACACTGTACCCAAACAAAATTAACGTCCTTTTTTTCCCACAAATAGAGTGGTATTTGATCACCTCTGCGTTTTTTGTTTTTTTATAGCGCAAAAAATAAAGACAAATTTGAAAAAAAATAAAAACGCACACAATATCGTTTACTTTTTGCTATAATAAATATCCCACTTTTGTAAAAAATAAATAAAAAATTTCTTCAGTTTAGGCCAATGTATATTCTTCTACATAATTTTGGTAAAATAAGTAAAAAATAAATAAAAAACATTTATACAGCGATTAGTGCTAAAAAATTCACTGAATACTGTATAAATGTCACTGGAAGGGAAGGGGTTAACACTAGGGGCGATCAAGGGGTTAAATGTGATAAAGGGGTTAAATGTGTTACCTATGTGTGTTCTAACTGTAGGGGGGATGGGACTGTCTAGGAAACTGCGGCCCGAGGACCACATGTGGCCCTTTGTTAGCCTTTATCCGACCCTTGGGCACTATTCCTCCCACTGACACTAACAATGTGGCACTATATCTTCTATCGATACCAATGATGGGATACTATTCCTCGTACTAATAGGGGCACTACTTCTTCTATTGACCACCAACCCTGAGGCCATATTTATTTTCACGGATGCTGAGCCCGTGACATTTTCTGCTTCTTCCACTGTCCCCAATCATTTCCCCAATAGAACAAAGCCTTGGGGGGCATGCTCAGTTTGGTGTGTATTGCTAGAGAGATTTTTTTTTTTCTTGGGAAGGTGAATGTAATCAACACAAGACCAATCAACACTGTCTAGACAGAGGGTTAGGGGTCATGCAGCCTCATGTGCAGGAGTGACGTCATCGCGGCTCCGGCCAGTCACAGCGACAGAGCCGCTAAACTAGAAAAAAAAATACATTATTCCCTATGGAGATGGGTCACATCTGCAGCCAATATGTCTGACGCCGAACGCCTAAAGCTCAAACAAGTTCCGGACCCTTTTTTGTCGCGCGTATCGGGCGGTTTGGGCGTATTTGAGCGTTTCCATTTCCCATAGAAAGTAATCGAAACGCTCAATTCAAGCGACTAGCGTGAAAACGAGCGTTTGCTACGGGCGTTTTTCGTCGCCTTAATCAATAGAACTTTTCACCCAGGCAGAAGATAAAAAAAAAAATCTACCAACACAGCAACAAATGATGAAAAGAAGATCATTTTTCCTATTGGCTAAAATAAAAAACCTCGAAGTACAAAAACGTCGGACGACGCTGTATGCAAACACGCAAATAAGCATCAAAACACCCGGAAAAAAACGATCGAATGACCGACGCTCAGGCGTGAATGCAGCCTTAAAGTAAGAAGCAGCGGGTACTGACTTCTTACCTCTTCTCCCATGCAGCCAGCGAGTTAAGAAGCAGGGTGAGGGGCCGAAAATGACTTCTCACCAGGCGGGCCTCTAGTAATTTGGGGGGCCCTCCGCAGTTTTGCGGGGCCCTAAGTGGCTTGCATAGTGAGCCTATAGGGCGGATCGGCCCTGGGCAGGTAAGAGAAAGCCCATGTCATTGTATTATTATAGAGGAAGTCAGGCTATGAGCTGCGTGTGTAGGCTCCAGCCAAAGAAGTCTCATGTCCTTCTATAGTGCCATGTGTGATCAGTAGACTGCCGTGACCGTGGATTAAGTGCGGACCCTGCGGGGGAGAGGGTTTGTTTGCCGCCGCCCTCCCAAAAAATGGAGCACCAGCAGCCACTGGTTCACGCTAGTGCTGCTGCATCGTCACATGTTTTTCAGTGCGTTTTTATGTGCGTATTTGATGTGTTTTTCACTCTTAATGCATTTTTGTAGGAGGAGGAGACTGGCTGTTAAAGTAGAAGTCCACCCTGACACTAAAACCCCTGCATCTACAGACATCCACAATCTAACACTAACCTATCTAACCCTGTAAAGAAGAAATCCGTATACATGCCTTTTTTGAAGCCGATCCAAACCCACATTGAGCTGACAGCCACAGCTTCACTGTGGAGGCCGTGCAGAGGACACGTCCAACAACAGAAGCCCTATAGTAAGTCTATGGGTGACGTCACTTCCCATTAATTTCACAGCCCTTGTCAGCAGGTGTCCTCTCTAAAGCTTGCCGTGGATGTCTGTAGAAGCAGAGATTTTAGTGTACAGGTGGACTTACCCCTTAAGCACAAGATCCCCATCAAAAACGCATTTACATGCATGTTTCATGTGCTCCAATTGAAGTCTACGTGGCCAAAAATGCACCAAAAAAACCACCTGCAACTTTCCAAAAATTTCAAGGCGCCATCGTATTGATATGTACAGGCACCATAGAGAATAATGTGATGGCAGCACAATGGCAGACACAGGAGAAATTGCAATAGTATGAATGGGGCCCAAGACTCCTTTAGAAAATCCCAATGCCTGGCTGTCATGCGGATTCTAATGCCAAGTACACACGACCGTTATTCATGTCATGCACAAACAAAAAAGTTTTTCTCGACGCGATTTGTCAAGATTCCTCTTAAGCCTGCTTTGCATACAGACGTTCGTGAAAAAAATGCTCGAGCAAAGCGCAGTAACGTACAACGCGTATGCCAACACATACGACGGCACTATAAAAGGGGAAGTTCTATTCGTATGGCGCCACCCTTTGGGCTGCTTTTGCCAATTTCATGTTACCACGCATTAGTAAAGGTTTGGTTTCGCTTTTCAGGTCTGTTACAGCGAATGTGCCATCTCCATTACGAACGCTAGTTTTACCAGAACAAGCGCTCCCATCTCATAACTTGCTTCTGGGAATGCGTGTTTTTTCCCTCCTCGTAAAAGCGTACACACGACCGTTTTTTCACGACGTAAAAAACTACAAGAAAAAATAAAGCAGGTTTCTTGTCAAGAAAAATGCTCTGGAGCATACACATGACCGTTTTTCACGACCAATTTAAAAAATTGCACTTTTCTCGCCATGGAAAATGGTCGCGTGTACGCGGCATAAGGCTTTGATGCGATTTGTGTTCTTATTCTATCTAGATCATTAAGGTCACTGGCTGCATTCTGGTATTGTATCATCATCTCATAAAGAACTAATACTAGGAAAAGACAAGCAAGCAGCATTTTCAGAAGGGAGTCATAAATAACTGCCTGTATGTATCCATCTTTTTCAGAAATGGCTTCCCATAAATAAATACACGATTACATGTCAGATGATTTTACCAGTCCTTACTATAAAGGGTGTGCCGCTAGAACAAAATGCCTATTGACAGATGGCTAACCCTGTGTGTGATCACGCACTTCCGTATTATCATCACAAGACTCCACTTACTTGCAGTCCAGAGAAAAGAAAATCCGTTTAGGACTCCTCTAGGATAAACACAACAAATACTTGTAGAAATGTACAAAGCAGAACACAAGGCGCAGCTAAGTGATAAAGCGAATAAGGAGATGGGAAAGTGAAAAATCAGCAGTTTTTCCCAGAAAAGACTAGGAGATAAAGATATTCAGGAAAGGGATGAACATTTATTCCCATTACAATAAGCAAATATTCCAAAGTTAACCTACTGCAAGAATGGTACATAAGAATCTCTATGTATTTATGTGGAGGGCCCCAAGACACCAGATCTCAGTCAGGGTTCCTCCAGAGTATTCTAGGGGTTCCTTGAGTAAATTCTGCCTGTTTGGGTATCTGTAAGAAAGCATTTTCCCCAATGACAATCAAGGTAAGGAGCATTCCCTCCAACTGACCACCAATGTAAGGCACATTCCTCCAACTGACCACCAATGTAAGGCACATTCCTCCAACTGACCACCAATGTAAGGCACATTCCTCCAACTGACCACCAATGTAAGGCACATTCCTCCAACTGACCACCAATGTAAGGCACATTCTTCCCACTGGCCACCAATATCAGGCGCATTCTTCCCACTGGCCACCAATATCAGGCGCATTCTTCCCACTGGCCACCAATATAAGAAGCATTCTTTCCACTGGCCACCAATATAAGAAGCATTCTTTCCACTGGCCACCAACGTCAGGCGCATTCTTCCCACTGGCCACCAACGTCAGGCGCATTCTTCCCACTGGCCACCAACGTCAGGCGCATTCTTCCCACTGGCCACCAACGTCAGGCGCATTCTTCCCACTGGCCACCAATGTCAGGCACATTCTTCCCACTGGCCACCAAGAAAAATTCTTCCCACTGGCCACCAAGAAGCATTCTCTTCACTGGCCACCAATATAAGAAGCATTCTTCCCACTACGCATAGGGACGGTAATAGGAACTAGAAGTGACACCAGCAGACGAGCTCGCTGCTCGTGAATTTACATTTTTTAACCACTTCAGGCCCAGGCCAATTCTGACACTTCGCTCCTACATGTAAAAATCATAATTTTTTTGCTATAAAATTCGCACTGTATTTGCGCAGCAATTTTTCAAACAAGTTTTTTGGGGAAAGTCAAAAATTGCTTGTGGAATGGCGCCAAACTTCAGTCCTTAAAAATCCCCATAGGCGACGCTTTAATTTTTTTTACTGACTACAGGTTTTGAGTTACCGAGGAGGTCTTTGCTTTCACCTTTCAAAGTTTATACACCTATTTGCTACATTTAGTATTTGCACTGTTGGCACGCAGTTCGCTCGTTTATTTTGCAGTTGTTCAAGTAATTTTGTGTTTACATTATTTTTCTATTTGCACAGTTTGTTATTTGCACAGCATTAATAAGAAAATACACCATCACTTATTGTCTAAACAGCGCAGCATCACCCCTTTAATTAACTTATCTCTCTTTGGGCATAGTTTGACCTTGCAGCAGTTTACCACCAGCTAGTTATTTCTGTAGTAGCGCGGGAATATACATATATCTTATTCTTCCCACTGACCACCAATATAAGAAGCATTCTTCCAACTGACCACCAATATAAGAAGCATTCTTCCAACTGACCACCAATATAAGAAGCATTCTTCCCACTGACCACCAATATAAGAAGCATTCTTCCCACTGACCACCAATATAAGAAGCATTCTTCCAACTGACCACCAATATAAGGAGCATTCTTCCAACTGACCACCAACATAAGGAGCATTCTTCCCACTGACCACCAATATAAGAAGCATTCTTCCCACTGACCACCAATATAAGAAGCATTCTTCCAACTGACCACCAATATAAGGAGCATTCTTCCAACTGACCACCAACATAAGGAGCATTCTTCCAACTGACCACCAATATAAGAAGCATTCCTTCCACTGACCACCAACATAAGAAGCATTCTTCCCACTGACCACCAACATAAGGAGCATTCTTCCCACTGACCACCAATATAGGAAGCATTATTCCCACTGACCACCAATATAAGGAGCATTCTTCCAACTGATCACCAATATAAGAAGCATTCTTCCCACTGACCACCAATATAAGGAGCATTCTTCCCACTGACCACCAATATACGAAGCATTCTTCCCACTGACCACCAATATAGGAAGCATTCTTCCCACTGACCACCAATATAAGGAGCATTCTTCCCACTGACCACCAATATAAGGAGCATTCTTCCAACTGATCACCAATATAAGAAGCATTCTTCCCACTGACCACCAATATAAGAAGCATTCTTCCCACTGACCACCAATATAAGAAGCATTCTTCCCACTGACCACCAATATAAGGAGCATTCTTCCCACTGACAACCAATATAAGAAGCATTCTTCCCACTGACCACCAATATAAGAAGCATTCTTCCCACTGACCACCAATATAAGAAGCATTCTTCCCACTGACCACCAATATAAGAAGCATTCTTCCCACTGACCACCAATATAAGGAGCATTCTTCCCACTGACCACCAATATAAGACGCATTCTTCCCACTGACCACCAATATAAGAAGCATTCTTCCCACTGACCACCAATATAAGAAGCATTCTTCCCACTGACCACCAATATAAGGAGCATTCTTCCCACTGACCACCAATATAAGAAGCATTCCTCCCACTGACCACCAATATAGGAAGCATTCTTCCCACTGACCACCAATATAAGAAGCATTCTTCCCACTGACCACCGACATCAGAAGCATTCTTCCCACTGACCACCAACATCAGAAACATTCTTCCCACTGACCACCAATATAAGAAGCATTCTTCCCACTGACCACCAACATCAGAAACATTCTTCCCACTGACAAGTTTAAGGGGGCCCCTCTCCCAATGACCATCAATATACAACAGTTCTTCTCCCAGGGACCATAAATCTAGGGGGAACCCTTCTCCCTGTGAGCAGTGAAAAACTAAAAAAGTTTGAGTTGTCATAAGAACAAGGATGAAGGTAAATCTTCCAATCATTGTGGCAGGAGGAGGATGTACATGTCACAGCCATGATGCTTTGCAGAAAAATTATACTTTCATTGAGCTTAGTGGGCAGTGCTGCCACCAAACATAACCCAGTCAGCCGAGTGGGGCCACGCTGCAACCTTGTGCAATGCATGCGGGTTGCAGAATGGTAATGTGTGCTTTTCAGGGTTAAAAAAAAAGACAGTGAGGAAGCAACCAATCGTCTGTCATATTTGTGCTAACTGCCCTCTGAAAAGCAATCCACCATGCATCGTGGCAATAGCCCTTACACATAAAATTTAACACTAGTTTGGCTTTAAAAAAAAAAAAAAGATATAAAATAAAAATAAACCCTTAAGTGGGGAATATTTACATTTAATTTAGAGATAGTAATTGAAGAACATTTCGTCTTTAGTGGACATCAAACCAATTGTGTGTTACTTTCTTGGAGATGCACAAATACAAAAGGCGATTTTCAGTAGCATAAACTTGGACAAACAATCCAAACTAAGCTAATGTGAGGATGCAGAGCCAAGGATTTCTGAGCCACCAAAGTAGTGTAGGATGAGGACAAAGGTCATTGTTCATGGACTGTGCGGAGTAGTCATCAACGTCCTTCATGATCCGAGTATTTTATGTCCATGAGATCCGAGTGATTCTGACATAAAGCTCTGGCCTTGATTCACCAAGCTGCAATATCATTCAAAGCTGGACTCCAACCTTACCTACCATCTTGCACAATTGTATAAGTTCCTCTTCTGTACTGCTTACTCTGATTCCACTGTATACTATGAGCTTCTCACAGTGTGTGTTAGAAGCTGCAGCAAGTCAGACAGATCTTGCCTTCATAGGTGTGCACAGCCTATTGCATATGGGTGTGCACCCCAAGGTCTAATAAACATTACACACTCACTAAATTACATATTTAATGGCCCCTTCCCCCACTCATCCTAAAACATCCCCGCAACAACAGCCAGGGGAAGGAGGGGGAGCCAGGGCAGTAGGGGGAATCTGTATTGCACAGGGTGATAAGGGTATGCCTGAGCACACCTGGCACACCCTGTGCGCACACATATGCTTGCGGGAGACTTGTTTCCGCCAAGGTCCTGCGTCTGCCGGGCCTTAAGCCAAAAATCCCCTGTGCGCATGCGCCGCTGCATTCAGCGGCTCATTTCAAGGGGAATATCTCCTAAACCGTAAAGGCTTAGGAGATATTTTTTTTACCTACAGGTAAGCCTTATTATAGACTTAACTGTAGGTAAAAGTACAAAAATTCCCTATACAACTGCTTTAACTGAACTTCACATCTTTCACGGAGGTTCAGCATTACATGTGGGTATTACCACTGCTTTCTTATTTTGCAATTCTATGTACTGCACACTTCTGGCCCCTCTAAAGCCCCATACACACAGTCAGACTTTTGGCCAACCAACTTCAAAATCTGCAACTTTTCAAATTTGTCTGATCGTGTGTACGCTCCAAACCAACTTTTTCAGGTTTCATCCAACAAAAAGTTGGGTCTGCGAACGGACCAACTTTTCGGCAACAAAAGTCTGATGGTGCTTTGTGTGACTGTGTGTACAGCAATCCAACCAACTTTTGTACAAAGTGCAAATACGCATGCTCAGAACCAATGTTAAAATCAACCAACAATAGCAGAAGTTAACCAAAGGGTGGCGGTAAAGAGCAGAAAAGAGCAGAAAAAACACGTGATGATGGGAAAGTTTTAGAAAAGTTTGCAGAAAAGTCTGACTGTGTGTATGCTATGGGTGTGACCGGACAAATCAATTAGGACAAAAATCCAAGGGAAATTTTGTTGGATGTCCTACCGTGTGTATGGGCCTTTAGGCTGCATTCACATCTAGGCGTTTTGTCGCCCTATGCCCGACGCTGTAGCAGCCTGAGATACGCTGGAGGGGCGAATTAACATTGTCGGCTATGGAGATGGTTCACATGTCTACGCCGAACGCCGTACGCCTGAAGCTTTGAAACAAGTCCCGGAACCTTTTTTTCAGGCTTATTTTCGCAGTCGGGCTATAGCCGAAAATGTTAAAATCAACCCTCCAGCGAAAAACAAGGAGCGACTTGTCGCCGCAAATCACGGGGACAAAACGCCGAATCCATGTCGCTGCAATACGCCGGCTCCCACCTACGCTCAGGTGTGAATGCAGCCTCAGAAGCAATGATCTGAATAGATTGCATCAACGCCCTGCAGACACAGCATGTATTTTAGTGCCCCACAATTGTAGCCTCACTTTATGTCACACCGACTGCGGGAATAAAATTGTGCGAGTTCCGCTGCACTCGCACGATTTCATACCACGTACACACGATCAGAAATTCCGACAAGAAAACTGTTTTTTTTCCAACGGAATGTTGGCTCAAACTTGTGTTGCCTACACGGTCACACAAATGCTGTCGGAAATTCCGATCGTCAAGAACGCGGTGACGTTCAACACTACGACGAGCCAAGAAAAATTAAGTTCAATGATTCTGAGCATATGCGTTTTTTTGCGCATCTAAATTGCATACAGACGATCAGAAATAGGATTTTTTTTCCGTCGGGGTCTTTTGTTGGCGGAAATTCCGACAGAAAAAGTCAAATGGAGCATACACACGGTCGGAATTTCCGTCCAAAAGCTCACATCGGACTTTTCTTATCGGACTTTCCGATCGTGTGTACGCAGTAGGGTTGTCCCGATACAGAGTATTTGCGGGAATACTTGTACTCCCGCAAATACCCCCGATACCAGAATAGAATACTTTTTCCATCCCCATCCGAACACCGCCGCCGCATCGAAACCCGCCGCCGCATGGGTTAAACATCGTGCGGGAACATCACAGCATTCATTTGAATAGCTGTAGTGTTCCCGCCCGTATAGACACTCCCTCTTGCTCGGGATTGGATGGGTGATCGTGATCTGTCCAATCCCGAGCAAGGGGGTGTGTCTATATGGGCGGGAACACTACAGCTATTCAAATGAATGCTGTGATGTTCCCCGGGCGGCGGTGGGTAGGTAGGGGTGACATGGCAGCATATGTGGGTGACATGGCTGCATTCGCGGGGGACATGGCTGCATTCGCGGGGGACATGGCTGCATCCGCGGGGGACATGGCTGCATCCGCGGGGGACATGGCTGCATCCGCGGGGGACATGGCTGCATCCGCGGGGGACATTAAAAAAGTATTGGTATTCGGTATCGGCGACTACTTGAAAAAAAAGTATCGGTACTTGTACTCGGTCCTAAAAAAGTGGTATCGGGACAACCCTAGTACACAGCATTAGTCTCGACTTTGGGGGCGATTTCAGAGACATCTGTGCGTGTTTATGTTTTTCATTGCCATTGACGTCTATGGGGAAACTCGCTTTGTTACGCGAGTGCTTTGGATTACTAGCATTCTCCTGGAACGGATTATGCTTGTAATCCAAAATTCCACTGTACCCGATCCTCCATTTCCAGCAGATGGCGCTCCCCCACGTTTTAGCAGTGGACTATCCCTCTGTGTCCTCGTGTCAATTGCAGAGCTACAGACCCTGCATCAGTCTTCATGGTCAACGTGATAAACTGATAGCACTGGAACCTTAGATGGTTCGAATTTAGACCAGTTCATCGGGGACCATGGTTGCAGGAAAGAAAATCGCACCATCTATGTCCGGCTTTAGGTAGATACAATTAGGCCCCAATTAATTAATTCAACTAAAATGTACCAACAACCGAATGGGGTATCCAAAAGATGGGTGGGCTGCTCTCATGAAACAGAGGAACCGAACAGTGGCCTCAAATTGTAGAAATCGTCTAAGATTGTGAAAAATCGGAGCACCACTACAAGGTTGGAGTCCAAATTTACATTTTATTTTCAAACTACAGCAGGTGCTATTGCCTTGCAGGCCTGTAACACCTGCTATAGTTTTGAAATTAAACTTTTTTTTTTAGTCCAATTCTTGCAGTGGTGCTCCGATTTTCACAAACGCATTTTAGTCTTGGTGTCGTCAGGACCGTCACCTACTGGAACATGGGGGAAAAATGCTGCTGGGGCAGATTGGGTAAGTAAATATACCTTTACATGCCCCAGACCTAAGGGAGCAGTTAAGCCTTATAGTACAGGTGCAACCCCACTGCAATGGACTTTTCAAGCTTCCCAGAATTGGGCTTTAATCCTCTCGGAGACTGGAGGAGAAATAAAGCGGTTGTATACCCTCTGATACTACTTGCACCTACAACATTCTGTTATTGGTGGATTGTCACTTAGTATCTTCGAGGTGGAACATCATAAGGCAACACTTGTTGCTGTTAATTTATTGCGTGCACCACATAGGATTAGACACAAATAAAATACAGTAGCGCAATCCTTATTTCAAATTAATCACCTACAGGTAGGCCTACATTAAGGTGTTGCAAGATCTCCTTAATCTACATAGTTAAGGAGATATTTGCAGAAAATCGCGCACTGTAGACAACGGTGCAGGCGCACTGAGCGTGCTGGGTCTGGAATGTAAAAATGCCGTGGGAAGGACGTCATCGCCTCTCCGGCCAGTCACAGCCGGGTATCATGGCGGCGGCGGAGAGGCTTCCATCTAAGGTAAGTAATTCATAATGAGCTAGTATGCTAGTCATACTAGCTCATTATGCCTTTGTCTTGCGTCTTTTTTTTTATGTGTGTTTTTGGGTATACAACCGCTTTAAGTCAGTCTCTACCTTATGTGGAACATCCGAGACAATATGGGGGGGGGGGAGATTTACTAAAAAAACTGGTGCACACAGAATATGGTACAGAGGTGCATTGTAACCAGGCCCGTCGGAACCCGACAAGCAAACCAAGCAATTGCTTGGCCCCCAAGCTGACCTGGGGCCCCAAGCAGGGCCCTTGCCTAGGGTGACCACGTGAGACCCAGACTGCCCGCAATTTATTTTTGTGTCCCGTGTGTGAAATTAAGACAGACACATCCACCTTAATAACTGGTTGCTAGGGCCGCGGCCGATTCGCGTCTAGCAACGAGTGACGTCACATGTCAGAAAGCAGAGTCTGTCAGAACGAGGGTGCCGCCTTTACCCAGTGCTGCCCTGCGCTAGCCTCTGAGAACCACCTGACCCACCTCCTCTCCTTCTCCATCCGCGCGGCAGCAGAGAGACCAGCAGCGAGTGTGTAACCGTCATCCTGTCATTCATCTGCAGTGCTGGCTGGCTAGTGGCTTAGATCCAGGTCCAGTCACTGCTCAGCTGCCCGGCTTGTGCTCATCCCGACTCCAGAGTGTAGCGTATACATTGCCCGACTTCTTCTCCTCACTTCCGCGGCCCGGGCCGACTCGCAGACTCACCCAACTGCCTGCAGCCTGCAGGACCAGACAAGGGAGGGAACGAACATCATAGACCGGCGCTCACCGACACACAAGACAAGACTCCAGCAGCCAGCTAGAAGGTGAGCAAATTACTGTCCACCCCACACTGTCCACCCCACACTGTCCACCCCACACTGTCCCTCTGTGTGTCCCACTGTCCCTCTGTGCGTCCCACTGTCCCTCTCACTGTCCCCATGTGCATCCCACTACCCCTCTGACTACTCTGCGGCCCCCATGACTTTTCTGTGGCCCTCCTGTCCACTGCACTGCCTTCCCTTGTACTTCACGCTGGTGTGGGGTCCTTACATCCTTTGGAGTTCCCCACCACTAAGGTAGTATAGCAGTGGCTGACAGACTATCAGGAGGTGGTATTGCACTCCTCTTCCTCCTCTATCCACTAACTACCCACCGCCATACACTCCGCACTCTTCTTCTGTACATATTACCCCCAAGGAACAGGAAACTGAATCTCCTGCCACGCGGTAAGGTAGAGGGGGAGGCTGTAAAAAAAACATGGGGGGGACTTTGCGTGCGGGAGGGGCCTCCATGACAATTTTGCTTGGGGCCCCAAAATTCCTTTAAACGGCCCTGATTGTAACCATTCAGCTTCTAACTTCAGCTCGTTTAATTAAGCCTTGACAATAAAACCTGGAAGCCGATTGGTTAATATGCATAGCTGCACCAGATTCTATGTTCACCAGTTTTAGTAAATCTCCCACAGTATGTAGGCAGGTTCTACTAAGGCTGGCAATACTTTATACAATTTTCTCGTAAAACATTTTCTTTAGATTTACCAAAACCTTATAAATAAGAGGTAAAACCTAAAGACTTTCAAATTGTATTCAATCAGGCACTACATAGTTAAAGGTAAATCTAAAAAGGAAATTGAATAAGAAAATTGCATCATGTATGGTTAGGTTTAAAGACAGTGAAGCTGTACAAATACTCAGCAAGTTCTCATGCCTTAAAAACTCTGCTAGAAATGGGCTAGGCTTGTGAAAACAATGACCACATGCGTTATGTCTAAAATCCAGACAGCAACAGTTTTGTTAACTAGACAACAGACATTCTAAAAATACTCTTAACTAAAAGAGGATGACAGAGTACTTTCCTTATTAAAAGCAACATAGCAAAAGTGATGCAAGAGCTGCAAAAAGAAAAAGCTAAAAAACTAAAAGAAACCAAGACGTGGGTCGATCGGAGCCCCCCCCCCCCTGCCCCCCCCTGGTACTTGCGGCGGTCCCCGTGGCTTCAGGAGCGATCCGGGATGAGGGGGCAGCTGTTCGTTTTTGTCTGCCCCCTCCGGATCGCTCCCAGCCAATGCGCGCGCTCCCCCGCCCTCTTCCTGTGTAAACACAGGAAGGGGGAAGTGATGTAAACTCTCTTCTCTGCGGTATTTTCAACCGCCGCTGAGGAGAGAAGACATCACAAGCGAGTCTGCACAACACTACACTGACACCAGGACATGTAGGCACATTAACCCCCCCGATCACCTCACCCCCCTGTCACAGTGTCACTGAATGCAGTGATCATATATTTAGTGATCACTGCATTTAGTGTCAGTGTGACAGTTAGTGTGACAGTTAGTGTGACAGGCAGTTAGTGTTAGGGGGGAGTAGGGGGCTACCCTGGACCTAATAAAGGTTTAACCTCTTGATCACCGTCCTAGTTAACCCTTTCACCCCCTATTGCCAGTGTCACTAAGCGATCATTTTTCTGATCGCTGTATTAGTGTCACTGTTGCCGCTAGCTAGCTAGTTTTTTTTTTTTATTGCGATTTTTTTTTTACTAAAGACATGTGGCTGAATACATTTTGGCCTAAATGTTTGACTAAAATTTAGTTTATTCGATTTTTCTTATAACAAAAAGTAGAAAATATTTTTTTTTCAAAAAATTTGGTCTTTTTCCGTTTATATCGCAATAAATAAAAAAAAAATAAAAAATAAAAAAATCGCAGAGACAATCAAATACCATCAAAAGAAAGCTCTATTTGTGGGAAGAAAAGGACGCAAATTTTGTTCGAGAGCCACGTCGCAGGACCGCACAATTGTCTGTTAAAGCGACGCAGTGCCGAATTGTAAAAACACCTTTGGGCATTTAGCAGCATATTGGTCCGGGGCTTAAGTGGTTAATAAACCTTTTAACGCCTGCACTACACATGGGAATTCCCTATTTTTTCCCCCCCATCGGGCCTCAATAACTTTGCACCTTTGAGTGCATGCTCACCACATCCTGGTAAGCACCTGTAGATCAGCCCGGAAGTATTCGTGAATCACACTTTCATCTGGAATGGGGAATTTGAACTAGGGTTGTCCCGATACCACTTTTTTAGGACCGAGTACAAGTACCGATACTTTTTTTTAAATGTGTCCCCAAATGCAGCCATGTCCCCCCACACATATCCAGCCATGTCCCCCCACACATATCCAGCCATGTCCCCCCACACATATCCAGCCATGTCCCCCCATACCTAGAAAATGATGATGCCGCTGCCGCCGCGTTAATCCCCGTGTGGGAACATTACAGGCAGCTTTCGTTTGAATAGTTGTAATCCCCGCCATGTATAGACACTCCCCCTTGCCAGGGATTGGACAGAGCCGTCCAATCCCGAGCAAGGGGGAGTGTCTATACACGGCGCGGCGGAGATTACAACTTTTCAAACGAAAGCTGCCTGTAATGTTTCCACACGGGGATTAACGCGGCAGCTTTGCAGTATGCGGCGGCGGCGGGGCAAGTATTCTATTCAGGCATCAGGGGCATTTGCGGGAGTACAAGTACTCCCGCAAATACTCGGTATCGGTCCCGATACCGATACTGGTATCGGTATCGGGACAACCCTAATTTGAACCTTACGATTCAGGAGAGAGGGAAGGATTTCCTAACGTTCCTGTGGGAATCACCCATCTACTTGTTTGACCCCCTTGAGAAGGGCGGTCACTGGCTATCCGGTAAGCCTTGAATTTATCCTCTGGTGACGGGTATCTTCACGTATTGGATTTTATCTACACCTTCTCTCACACTGGATGTTTTACTTTGAACTTATTAAAGTTTTTCCTTTTTGAGATTTTTTCTACTTGCGGACTGCATCTATTATCATTGATTGATTTTTTTCTCACATGTGGACTGATTATAATTATTGATTGTTTTTTATTAGGGCTGTTACTGATCAAAAATGTTTGTGTTCGATAAAAAAAAAAAACGATTAAATCGACTAATTTCGATTAATTATAAACGCACATGCAGATCCAACTCCTTTTAGCTGATCTCCTTGCAGGCTGATTCCTAGTGCAGCTCCCAACCACTGGAAAAATGGATAGCAGGATACAAAAAACACACAAAGGCAGCGCTCAATGGGAATAGCATTAAAACTTTTATAGTCTTCAAGTAGGTAACAAAATAAATATTGCACTGGAGATAAAATCGATGTAGCTACATAAACTGTAAAAATGGTGCGAGAAATACCAAACGGTGGCAAAAGCTGTCATAAAAACATGTAGCCAAGTATGATACTGGTATAAAAATGTGTACAACAATGCCACTGCTGAATCCAGATGGGGAGGGGTTAACATCAGTCCCTCAGCATGTAGATGTCCCATGAAGGGAACTATCACAACTCCCAGTGGATGGTTGTAGAATCCCAGGTTGATAGAGGGAAGTGATAGAGGGAAGTGTAACAGCCCTTGCGTGTGGCAGATAGTAAGGTCCCGCCGGCATGCAGATATGAAGGCGGAGCAAAGGAGCCCTTCAGATGGACACAGCAAGCCCCGCCGGTGTCCGTGACGTCACCAGATCTCCGACGAAACTCCCTGAAGGCCCAGAAGCCGGTGGAGAGGTGAGTACCAATCAAAAGAATTTTAAATCGATCAAAAAAATTTAAGATTAATTGATTAATTAAAAGTTAAATTTGCACAGCCCTATTTTTTATATTTTTACTGTCTTTTCACCCATTGTCACATATGGTTTATATTTATTCCAGCGTTACACTGTTTTGTACAAAAATTCCTGGTGCATGGTGGGCATAAGTGTTGAAAGTAGTGTAAATTCTATAGTATATTAAAATCAATAGCTTTCTATAGTCTAACCAAGAGTTTACATTGGATCACCAGAGGAAAAAAAAAAAAAGAAGACTAAAAAATGTAAGCAAATGCAGCCATCACATTCAATTGGCAAGCTGCAATATAATGAATTTTTGCTTTTAGGTTTAATACCGCCTTAAATATAAATGCACTTGTTGAGAAATTGAACCAAAACTGAGAACCCCCTCATGTTAAGATTTCCATACTATTTTTTTTTCCGGTGACAACCAGAACATTTTGAAATTCTTGTTATGTTCTGCAATAGCAACAGTTGTTACAAAGTCAAACCAAATGAAGGAGGAAATAAATATCTTCTCAGTAGGGACAAAAGACAGAAAAAAAAACAGTTCCAGCACAATTCCACTCTAAAAGCTAGGTACACATTACAAGAAAAATTGGAAGAAAAATTGGAAGAAAAATTGGAAGAAAAATTCTGTACGAGGAACAATCTCTTTTGTAGTTTGTACTCTTTCAACAACCGATTCAGACTTTCCAAACAAAAATTACCGAAAGGACAAACTACAAAAATTCTCATTAAGGCGGCCATACACGGTTCGAATTTCGAAAGAATTTTCTTTCGTAAATCGTATGAAAGAATTTTCGTTCGTATTTGGCACCGTTGGTGGGCAACAGCCGATTTTCGTGCGGCAAACAAATTTGAGAAATCCGACATGTTGGAATTTTTTTGAAAAACTAACGATTTTCTGGGACTTTGATGGGAGAATCGTGCGAGAAATGTAATAGAAAAAAAATTTGCTTGTGCAAGAAAAGAAAAATTACTGGCAACATGAAAGTTTTGTCGGCCGAATTTCGAAAATCAATGGTGGCATCATCGGATCACAAAAATATGAACTTTCTGTTTTTGAAAAGAAAATTTGTTCGAAATTCGACCGTGTATGGCCTGCTTTACACGAACAGAACGAACTAATGAAAAATATAAAGACTGCGCATGATCAGACACCATAAACAAAAAAAAAAGCGCCTTTGTTGTACGAGAATTTTCATACAATTATTACCAGCATCGATTTCGAAACATCGAGGGAAACAAGAAATCTTATAATGTGTAACCCCAGCTTAAGGGAAATCAGATTTGGCTTTATCTTTACCACAACTGATCCTTTTAATTCCCCTGGGACAGATATAGCTAATCTTTACGGTCGTTAAGATGACTCTTATTTGTCTAATGACCAGATTTCTCCGTGCGTGTTGCCCCACTATAACGTAATTATTTTCAGAGCAGGCTCTCATCGAAATGAGGTTTTCTGGATAAATTAATGTTCCGAGTCCCTGCCATGGCAGCCCAGTGTCTTTTCATCCATGACTCACCCGCCTCATACACAGTTTGTATTTAAGCCATATAACTGCAGCTAGGCGGCTTCCCATAAAACGGACCTTCAGTCATTTTTTCATCTTTCCATCTATTAAATCTTCTGCCCTTGTTGTTTTAACTTTAGATTAGGGTTGTCCCGATACCACTTTTTTAGGACCGAGTACAGGTACCGATACTTATTTTTCAAGTACTCGCCGATACCGAATACCGATACTTTTTTTTAAATGTGTCCCCAAATGCAGCCATGTCCCCCCACAGATGCAGCCATGTCTCCCCATACCTAGATGCAGATGCCGCCGCCTAGTTAACCAGCATGCGGGGAACATTACAGCTTTCATTTGAATAGTTGTGTGTTCCCCGCCACACCGCGTACAGACACTCCCCCTTGCTCGGGATTGGACAGGTGATTTGCACATTCATAGACAGATCACCCGTCCAATCCCGAGCAAGGGGGAGTGTCTATACACGGTGCGGCGGGTAACATACAGCAATTCAAATGAAAGCTGTAATGTTCCCCGCACGCTGATTCACTAGGCGGCGGCGTTGCGGCGGCGGATCGTGTCGGGGGGCTTAGTATCAGATCTGGCATCGGGTGCATTTGCGGGAGTACAAGTACTCTCGCAAATGCTCAGTATCGGTCCCGATACAGATACTGGTATCGGTATCGGGACAACCCTACTTTAGATAACAAAACATTGTTTTTCTGCCAGTAAATACCTTATATAGCCCACTTCCTGTTTCTTGTCTGGTAAAAAGCCTAGGCTTTTGACATCATGCATATCTCTCTCTCATGAGTCATAACTTAAGAGGGCCAATGAGAGATGCAGGTGTGTGTCTGTATTAATATAGGAAGTTAACAGGCAGCAGCTTCAGTTGCCCACAGTTAAAATGGTTGCAGCCAGACTCAGTGGAGGGAGATTTCTGCAGCATATTTGGCAAGTACAGAATCACAGTATATATAAAATAATATATAATAATAAAGTGGTTGGAGGGAAGCTTGGCAAAGGTGTTTTTATTACAAAATTATGTGAGCAAACTGCAGTTCCTCTTTAATAATCAGGCCGGCAGTTGTAGTCAGCTGCCGTTATGTTCCAGTATTTATGTGAGATGCAATGTTCTATTCCGTATGGCGATGGTGTAATCACATCTGTAGAAAAACGCATGCCTGTATAAAAGACCTGTAGAGAATCATGAAAAATACTAAAAACAACCGACAGATACTAGTCAAGTTCCTTTGTCAAATCTAAATGTTTTATTCCATTGTGGTTGGTTTTACTCTTTATATAAAGAAAAAAAAAAAAAAATGTCAGTTAAAAATTGATGCCATTGAAGAGCCCTCTGACTGCAATATAGTTACATCTGGTTGAAAAAAGAAAAGTCCAGGGGGCATGGCTTGAACATGGCAGAGTGAAAACACCCTAAATGCAGGAAAACCAGGGGGGGGGGCATCTAAGGCTTCATCTGTGGTCCCAATCAGCTGTTTCTTCCTGGATACCTCCAGTTCTTCCCCAGCGGCACTTACAGTGGAGCCATGTGGCGATCGACAGCCTATTGTCCACCCAACATCCCCATCCATGGCCGACTCATGACAGCATGTTCCCAACTCACTGGCAGTATTTGCCAGCCATCCTGGATCCCTCACCCAGCTCTCCTTACAGTCGGGGTCCTCCACACAGCCATCGCAGGATGACTCGGACATTAGAACCCTGCTCCGAGCCCTTACCATGAAAGTCTAACATTGAGGCGCTGGTGCTTTGGGTGGAGGAGCAACACTGCAGCGATTGCCAGCAGCTCTTGGATGACCACTTGTCTAAGGGAGAATTGGCAGTGGAGTACTTTAGAGCTCTGTGTCACTCATCTCATCAAGAGCAATTGGCAGAGGTACAGTTCCACATGGAGGACCTGAAGAACCGGAGCCATTGGAATAACTTGCGGCTCCGGGGAGGCAACGGGGACAGAGAACTTGTCCGACACGGTGCTGGCGATCCTTTATAAAAGTCCTGGACTCTTGTCCCCTCAGCCAACATGGAGTTTGATAGCATGCACAGGGTGCTTGGTCCCAAGTCAATGGATCCGGATCACCCCCGGGACATGATCTGTCACCTGCACCGCTATGAACAGAAATTGGTTCTCCACGCAGCATGGTCTAAGGCAGCGATTCTCAACCTTTAGTGGAGTGAATATTACCGCGCTTACCACAAACGGGGGGGGGGGGGGACAGGGAAGGAAGGTAGGTGGGTACAGCTGCTGCACTACATGGTGTATCAACCAAAGCAAATATATAAAAATAGGGGGGGGGTAGTGCTGCGCTGTGGGGGGGGGGAGGGGTTGGATGGGGATGGGATAAAGTGCGGAGAGGAAGTGTAGCAAAAACTTTTTATTAGGAAAGAGTAAACCCAACTAGTGATCAATAACAATCTCGAAAAATGACAGTGATGTGAGCGTGCTGCAATGCAGCCAAAAGCTGGCTGTCAAACCAATGAAGTGTAAATAAACATATAAAGTGTAAATCCCTTATACACTATCCGGTGCACAAAATGCTAAAACCAACACACGGCGGTTTTACGGGGCCTTACTCCTTGGTGGGGAACGGGATGAGTGGCAGTGATGGCAGGGGGTGGGATCAGTGGCAGTGCTAGTGGGGGGGTTCTAATTAGCCAACTTAGGTGCTCTTGATCAAGGTCATCTGCTGCTCTGAGAACTGTAGTGGGGACTTTTAATAGCAACTCTAATCACAGGTAGCGTTACCGACTGTGGCTCCGGCTTTGTGGTGTCTCGCAGTAGTGACACCTATGCCGAAATCAAGAGGTAGAGTCTCCTGCAGCCCCATTCCTCACCAGTCAGCTGACCTCTAGTCTCTGCCCCCCACCCATGCCGTGAACTGAATGGGCGGCTGCATAGAGGTCGAGTGGGCAGCCACGGGCTCCATGAACAGCCCAGGATTCGGTGACCCCCAGGTAGAGAACCACTGGTCTAAGGGACCAATTGACTTTGCTGGCGCTCAGATCTCCATTTTCCCCAATGTGTCCAGGGCCACACTACAAGGAAGGGCAATGTTGAAGGCCTTGCTGGAGATCCTATGCCGCTCAGCTTACATAACATTGGAGGTTCCTTTTTCAGTTGACCGTTTACAAAAGAGGCTCTCCTTTCCTTCTATGACGCAATGCCGATCTCTCAGACCTGTTCACATTACTGGATGTTGAGACAAATACCACTACAGCTTGGATGTTTAGAGCCTTCCTTCAAATACTTTTCGAACTTACATTGATTTTTATATTTATTATGATACTGATTTATCACTTTGTCACTGGGCGATTTTCATTTATTCATTCACAGTGTCTACACATTATTTATCTTCTTTACTTAGCGCTACTATTTACCTAAATTTGTTTACACGGTAGATGTTATAATTAACACTACTAATAGTATTAGCAAAAAATTCAATTTGGTGCTACTCTAGCAGACATGATACATCAGATGGTCAGTGACTGCAGACATGATACAGGAGATAAAAAACAGCCTCGCCAGTGCCCTTCAGATGCAGCCTCGCCAGTGCCCCTTCAGATGCAGCCTCGCCAGTGCCCCTTCAGATGCAGCCTCGCCAGTGCCCCTTCAGATGCAGCCTCGCCAGTGCCCCTTCAGATGCAGCCTCGCCAGTGCCCCTTCAGATGCAGCCTCGCCAGTGCCCCTTCAGATGCAGCCTCGCCAGTGCCCCTTCAGATGCAGCCTCGCCAGTGCCCTTCAGATGCAGCCTCGCCAGTGCCCCTTCAGATGCAGCCTCGCCAGTGCCCCTTCAGATGCAGCCTCGCCAGTGCCCCTTCAGATGCAGCCTCGCCAGTGCCTGGATCAGAGCAGCGATCTCCCTCTATGTCACGGAACTGTAGTTGAATTTGCCAGGCCGGGCGGCCGCAATAACTATCTCCTGCCTCCTGCGATACGTCACACTGACTCAATGTCCCAGCATCACAGAAGGAGGGATTTTGTTACAGAGGCCGCCCGGACAATTCAGCTCCACATCACACCAAAGAACTGCTAAATCGGCTGAACTTGGAGCTATGGGAGACCCCTGCCAGGACAAACCGGCTTCACAAAAATCCCCCCCCCCCAAAAAAAAAAAACTGACTGAGCCACGTCAAAAATTAAATGGCCAAACAGTGACTGCGTTCGATCAGATGCAGTTTCTGTTCAGATATTCAGACAGCCATGATTTCAGCAGCTATCTGAATACAACAGCCAGCAGTACAGATTCATCATCCACACGGTTTAGAATGGATGGAGGAATCTATTGATTTTCTCTTGTTCATTGCCGTATTCAAGGACCTCAAGCTATCATAATTCATCAGAAGTAAGGGACAAACAGGAATTGCCGGTGTGAATACAAATAAGGGAAGTGAGGAAATTCCTCCACACTACGGTGTGATTGTGTCATGCTGTTGAGTTGATAACTTTTTTTATTTTACAACCAACATGAAAGTGAAACACTCCCTAAAAATAACAGTGCAGAGCATACACATCTGTATGTGTACAGAAAGGCTCCGATATACAGCAGTACAGGGAGTGTGGGAGGACGGGATATCTGGAATGCCTTTTATGCACTCTAAGTAATGAGACGCAACAGGTGGATTGGCTGGTACTTCCCAAATGAGGTCTCCCACCAAAATCCCTAAAACTGAACTCCAGCCTCCCCTTCAGTCTTGCACAATTTTACAGACTCCAACATACTTAACATCTTTCACATTATACAAAAATAAAAATTAGATTAACATTTTGTTTTTTCAATTCATGAAATGGTTTCTTTGACCAAACAAAACATGTTTGAAAAACTGCTGCGCAAAAACCATGTGACATAAACGACTGCCATTTTATTCCCAAGGGTCTCTGCTAAAAAAAAAAAAAACAAAAAAAAAAACAAACACATATATAATGTTTGGGGGTTCTGAGTAATTTTCTAGCAAAAAATAAATGTAGGAGCGAAGAGCAAGAATTGGCCAGGATCGTAAGCAGGGTTCGGTTATAAAACAATATCCCAAGCTGTGAACATCTCTCGGAGCACTTTTTAATCCATCATCTGAAAAAGGAAAGAGTATGGCACAACTGCAAACCTACCAAGACATTAGGGCTGCGCATCTTCACCAGTCTCGCGATTCGATTATCAAGTTCACGATTCGATTCCGCGATGCATCACAATTGCAGCGCTAGTGCACATGGCTCTACCCCCAAAATACTAAAGGAGATGATCAGAGACTGCAGACGTGGTACAGGAGATGGTCAGAGACTGCAGACACAGTACAGGAGATGGTCAGAGACTGCAGACGTGGTACAGGAGATGGTCAGAGACTGCAGATATAGTACAGGAGATGGTCAGAGACTGCAGATATAGTACAGGAGATGGTCAGAGACTGCAGACACAGTACAGGAGATCTCAGAGACTGCAGACATAGTACAGGAGATGATCAGAGACTGCACGGTAGTGTAAGTCCAAGTCCTCGCTGTACTGATATTTTTATTGAGGGTTCACCAAATACAGTACAGCCCCCCCAATATCACACAACTCAGCCCAACCAATATCATACAATACAGTCCCCATAACAGCACAGCCCCGTCATACAGTACAGCCCCCAAATATACAGCTCCATAACACAGAACAGCCCCCCCCAAAATATTCATCCCCCACCCCCATAACACAGTACAGCCCCCAATAACAGCACAGCTCCCATATTACACACACCCCACAGCCCGCCCCACCCCAATATTATTCCGCACTGCCCCATAACACAGTACAACTCCCAATATCACAAAGCACAGCCCCCCCCAATAACAGCTGTGCCCCATATCATACAGTACAGTCCCCATAACAGCCCTACAACATACAACACAGAACCCCAATATCACACAAATCAGCCCCCCCCACCCCATAACATAGTACAGCTCCCCAATATCACACAACACAACCCCCTCAATTTTATACAACACAGGCCCCCCCCCAATATCACACAACACAGCCCCCTCAAATGTACACAACACAGCCCCCCCAATATTCAGCACCACCCATAACAGTACAGTCCCCCAAATCACATAACACAGCCCCCCCCCCCATGTCATACAATACAGTCCCCCCATAACACAGCCCCCCCAATACATCACACAGTAAGTCTCCCATATCTTCCCCCCATCCCATGTATGAAGAGAAGACAGTGAGGAGCCCGGTGTAGGGACAGGGGGGGGGGGGGTGGATACACATGGTCTCACCTGGCTGGCTTTGTGGAATTGTTTTCTCAGCCCGACATGCTGTCCTCGGTGTGTGATGGGGGAGGGGAGTCCGGTGTCCGCCCGGTGATCTGACAGAACAGTGAGGAGCGGGAGACATCTCGGAAAAGTCCCACCCCCTGGGTGTGATTGGCGAAACCAAAAGCCCCCACCCTCTGTGTACAATCACAGCAAGCTCGGCTTCAGGTCTGCAAGCAGTGATCGGGTGGAGGGGCAGAGCGCTGAAGTGGAGCTCAAAGAGGAGCTTAAACTGATTAACCTGAAGGAGTGAACGGAGCGCTCTCCCGGGAGGGGCGAGGACGGGGGCGGGGGCCAAACATTGATTAATACAGTCGCATGCATCGGTGCCGAATCGGGCACACGCGAATCGCGATGCACTGATGCAGCGATTAAATTTGACACGCCTACAAGACATGGCCGTCCACCTAAACTGACAGGTCGTGCAAGGAGAGCATTATTCAGAGAAGCAGCCAAGAGGCCCATGGTAACTCTGGAGTCTAAACTGCTAGCAACAAAAGTGAGTACACCCCCAATTAAAAACGTCTGAATTGGGCCCAAAGTGTCAATATTTTGTGTGTCCACCATTATTTTCCAGCACTGACTTATCCCTCTTGGCCCTGGGCATGGAGTTCACCAGAGCTTCATAGGTTGCCACTGGAGTCCTCTTCCCCTCCTCCACAATGACATCACTGAGCTGGTGGATGTTGGAGACCTTGCGCTCCTCCACCTTCTGTTTGAGGATGGCCCACAGATTCTCAATAGGGTTTAGGTCTGGATACATTCTTGGCCAGTCCATTACCTTTACACTCAGCTTTTTTAGCAAGGCAGTGGTCGTCTTGGAGGTGTTGTTATGTTGGAATACTGCCCTTCGTCCCAGTCTCTGAAGGGAGGAGATCATGCTCTACTTCAGTATGTCACAGTACATGTTGACATTCATGGTTCCCTCAATGATCTGTAGCTCCCCAGTGCCGGCAGCACTCATGCAGCCCAAGACCATGACACTCCCACCACCATTCTTGACTGTAGGCAAGACACGCTTGTCTTTGTACTCTTCACCTGGTTGCCACCACATACGCTTGACACCATTTGAACCAAATAAGTTTATCTTGGTCTCATCAGACCACAGGACAGGGTTCCATTAATCCATGTCCTTAGTCTGCTTGACTTCAGCAAACTGTTTGCGGTCTTGTTTGTGCATCATCTTTAGGGATGACACCCATGCAGACCAATTTGATGCATTGTGCGGCGTATGGTCTAAGCACTGACAGGCTGACCGCCCCCTCTTCAACCTCTGCAGCAATGCTGGCAGCACTCATACCTCTATTTCCCAAAGACAACCTCTGGATATGACGCTGAGCACGTGCACTCAACTTCTTTGGTCGGCCATTGCGAGACCTGTTCTAAATGGAACCTGTCCTGTTAAACCGCTGTTTGGTCTTGGCCATGGTGCTGAAGATCAGGGTCTAGGCCAGGGATCCTCAAACTACGGCCCTCCAGCTGTGTCGGAACTACAAGTCCCATGAGGCATTGTAAAACTCTGACATTCACAGACATGACTAGGGCATGATGGGAATTGTAGTTCCTGAACAGCTGGAGGGCCGTAGTTTGAGGACCCATGGTCTAGGCAATCATCTTATAGCCTAGGCCATCTTTATGTAGAGCAACAATTCTTTTTTTAGATCCTCAGAGTTCTTTGCCATGAGGTGCCATGCTGAACTTCCAGTGACCAGTATATGATAGAGCGCAATAACACCAAACTTAACACACCTGTCCTCCATTCACACCTGAGACCTTGTATCACCAACGAGTCACACATGACACTGGGAGGGAAAATGGCTAATTGGCCCAATTTGGACATTTTCACTTAAGGGCGTACTCACTTTTGTACTCAGCGATTTAGAAATGGATGTGGAGTTATTTTAAGGGGACAGAAAATTTACACAAGCTGTACACTCACTACTTTGCTACAATGTAAAGTGTCATTTCTTCAGTGTTGTCACATAAAAAGATACAATAAAATATTTACAAAAATGGGAGGGGTGTACTCACTTTTGTGAGATACTATATACACACTATGAGGAAGTAAATGCATCAGCCTGAATTCTGAGCATCACATTACAACCACCACCAGACCTATTACTACCGTGTGATCGCGGAACACCACAGGTTACTTAACTTCCATATTCTGTATCTGAAGAAAGAACCAGACAAAAAAAAAAATAACAGACTACAGAATTACATTAGAGAGAAGACGTGTCACATTACCTATTGCCATTATTAAGTAGACAAATACAAGACAAAGTATTACCACTCCCATCATGAACTAATACGCATTTTTGAAATGGGATACAATGTTTCATGTTAGAGAAGAATTCCAGGTATGGATATTTTATACATAGTTATATTGATCCAGCTTGGAACTATGTATACACCATATCTGGCCGATGTACCTGGAAATCACTAAAGCAGACACTACTACTCCAGTGATCTCCACTTGCTTCCAGATCCCGTGATGAGTGGCCAGCCTCGTGAACAAATGAAAATGCACGTTCTGAATGGTACCCATGCCAAACAAGCAGCCAACTTGCAGTTACAGGAAAAGCCGATCAGCGGCTCTTCCCGTTTACATTGTGATCAGCCGTGATTGGACAGCTTTGTCCAATCGCGCGCCAACCCCCCCCCCCCCCCCACGCAGCGGCTGTTATCCTGCAGGACGTCAATAGACGTCCAGTCAGGATAACAAAACCACTTCCCGGACGTCAAAGAAGTGGTCAAAGGCAAGCTGTTAAGAGCTTCGTATCTTAGTTGCATTGTTACGCTGGCCGCTAGGTGGCGCTTACGGCGGTATTCGCGTAATATATGCAAATGAGCTATTTACGGCAATTCCCGAACGTACTTGCGGCGGCGCGTTGTAGTTTACGTTGTTTGCGTAAGCGTTTGAGCGGCGTAAGGTTAGCCCTGCTATAGGAGGCGTAGCCAATGTTAAGTATGGACGTCGGGACAGCGTCGAAATATACGTCGGTTACGTCGTTTGCGTAAATCGTTCGGGAATGGGGCTCGACGTTAGTAACGTTCACGTCACTTTAAATGAGGAAAAGCAACATGATCTCACGCATGCGCACTGGGAACCTCCACGGACAGCGCATGCACCGTCCAAAAAAAAAGTGAATTACGTGGGGTCATGATTCATTTACATGAATCACGCCCCCACTTTAGACATTTGAATTGCGCGGCCTTACGCCGCCACACATACGTTACGCCGCTGTAAATAATGGCGCAAGTTCTTTCTGAATAAAGAACTTGCGCAAATATTTACAGCGGCGTAACGTACCGGGGATACGTAACGCCAGCAGAAAGATCCACGGATCTTTCTGAATCTGGCCCATAGTGTGTATCACCATTTTGGTTTATTTTCTGCCTCTCCTACCTCGGCTCCAGCAACAACTTTGAAATTGTGAAGTTCCCATCACTTTTTTTCCTAGTGATAGGAGTCACAAGGATGTATAGAGGAGGAACACCTACCCTGCAGGGATAACAATAAAAAAAAAAAAAAGTGATGAAGGATTCAGCACTTCCCCACGTTATCCAAAACTAATAAAATCCCCAACTCTACACAAAATTAAAATAAAGGTTTAGATACATAAGTTCTGCATCAAACAAACTGAGTCATTCGAGAACAATTAACATCATTTAGACACAACTTAAAGTGTATATATATCTAAACAATTAACTTCTTCTATTAGCTCCATTTTGGTCTTCTAAATATACCAATGAAAGGGTTTTATTATATGTGTTCAAGAAGTGTAAAAAACACCCTTTGATATTGCAAAAAATCTGGTGAGCTGAATCTGCGTGTGCCTTTGGAGATAGGAACAGATTATGGAGGCGGCTATGTTTATTGCAGTCCATTATGTGGCAATCACACCCCCCCCCCAGCCCCCCCGTTTTACTTACCTAAGCCAGTCCACCTGCTCAGCGCATCCTTTTCTCCAGAGTCTCTGCATTGATTGGATAGATTAATAGCAGAACAGTCATTGGCTCCCGCTGCTGTCAACCAAATCCAATGATGCAGGGCCGAGTGTATGACACGGCAGTACGCCCACAAGGTAACCCCCTCGGGAGAGAGCTTCCCAGAGGGGGTTATCTAATGCAGAGAGGAGCCGCAAAACCCCAAAAGACGGTACTCTGTGCTTTTTTTTTTTTTGTGAAAGCCCTAACACACACCCCTGGAAGCCGAGTGGTTTCAGTGCAGAGTTGCACCAGATTGTGCAACCTCCAGTTTTAGTAAATCAACTCCACTGTGCGTAGTCTATAAGCTCCTTAACCACCTCAATACGCAGTCATATGACGTCCTGGTATTGAGGAGGGGATATCTGAACGATGCCTGCAGCTACAGGCATCATTCAGATATCCTTTTCAGCTTGCGATTTTGCACACCATAAGAACGATTATACCGGCAGTTCCACCGCTTGCTCGTTTTTATAGGCGACGGGAAGAGACGCCCCCCCCACTCCCGCCGCCATCCGGTGGCCCGAAGAATGAAATGCTGGCGCCAAATGAGGAGGATAGAGATGGCCAGTGACCAGATGGTCACCGGTTATCTCTATGACCATTGGAGGCCCAGGCGCGACATTATGACGTCACGCCCAGGTACCGGAAATAAAGACCAAAATCGCGGCTGTCGGCATGAGATCGTGAATTTTTTTTCACAATCTCATGCTTTCAAGTCTGGAGGAGATAGATAGATAGATAGATAGATAGATAGATAGATAGATAGATAGATAGATCTAGATAGATAGATAGATAGATATAGATAGATAGATAGATATATATATAGATAGATAGATATATATATATATATATATATATATATATATATATATCTATCTATATATATTTAAAACGCCCCTGTCCCCAGTAGATCGCGCTCAAAAGCGAACACACGCACAAGTCCCGCCAACTAGGGTTGTCCCGATACCGATACCAGTATCGGTATTGGGACCGATACCGAGTATTTGCGGGAGTACTTGTACTCCCGCAAATACCCCCGATACCCAAATAGAATCCTTGAGCTGCCCAAACCTAACCCCCCCCCCCCCGCCGCCGCAACAATGAAAGCCGCCGTCTGCCACAACGAAAGCCGCCGCCGCATGGTTAAAGCGTGCGGGAACATCACAGCTTTCAATTGAATAGCTGTAGTGTTTCCGCCGCGTATAGACAGACACTCCCCCTTGCTCGGGATTGGATGGGTGATCGTGATCTGTCCAATCCCGAGCAAGGGGGAGCGTCTGTCTATACGCGGCCGGGAAAACTGCTATTCAAATGAAAGCTGTGATGTTCCCCGGGCGGCGGCGGCAGCTGCTAGGTATGGGGTACATGGATGGAGGGACATGGATGGGGGGACATGGCTGCATTAGTGTGGGGGGACATGGCTGCATTTGGGGACACATTTAAAAAAAGTATTGGTATTCGGTATCGGCGAGTACATGAAAAAAAAGTATCGATACTTGTACTTGGTCCTAAAAAAGTGGTATCGGGACAACCCTACCGCCAACATATGTAAACAAACACCAGTCAAACCACACATGTGAGGTGTTGCCGCGTGCATTAGACTGTGTGCAACAATCCTTGCACTAGACCTCCTCTAACTCTAAACTGGTAACCTGTAAAAAAATAAAAAAATAAAGCCTCGTCTATGGAGATTTTTAAGTACTGCAGTTTGGCGCCATTCCATGAGTGTGCACAATTTTAAAGCGTGACATATATATATATATATATATATATATATATATATATATATATATATATATATATATATATATATATATATATATATATATATATATATATATACATACATACACACACACACACACACATATATACACACACACATAAAAAAAATGTTTGGGGGTTCTACTTTTCTAGCAAAAAAATTATGATTCTTACACGAAGTGCCAGAATAGGCCCGGTATTGAAGTGGTTAAAAGCACTTCAAGATTATTTGTCTTATTAAGAAACAGTGCTGGCTCCAGTTCATTCTCAGACACTCTTGTAAATTTCCCTGTATAACATACCGGTGTCCACAGCAAAATCACACACAAATGCCAGCTCAGATATTTGCACTGCAGAAATACTGTTGGAATGAAACTGGTCAAAAGTCCAACACGTCTGACATCACATCTCTGGCACAACACAAAAGTACTTACAATAAAATACACCACACTACATAAAAAAAAAAACACACACAACTGCCACAAAACTGCGTCACAGCGCTAAAGACCCGTTCACACTATGGAGTTTCCAATTAATGATAATCATTGCAAGTGCATAGTAAATGCTTTGTTGGCAGTTAGTGGCCCTTTTTCCAGGGAGGTGCGGTGCACCGTTTCAGCACAAGACACTGTTTACATAATTTTTTTTTTTTTTAACTTTATTAAGAATTTACAAAATTACACTCCATTTAAACCTTCACTGCACTGCAGTACATTTTTGCATTTTTTTGCACTTCGCATAATAACTGCTCTGTGGTGTGAACAGCGCACAGAGAAATTTTAATGTTTTAGCATGTCACTGTGAACAGATCCTATAGGGCCACATGCACACATGGCATTTAGTCATGTCTTGTGCATCAATCCAGCGTTTTTTGTGCACCTGGAGGCAGCATGCGGACTGTCAAAGTCTTCGACACGCTGAAATACACTGCAACTAGAAACAGCTGGACACTGTACTGAATGGTACTTGCGTTTATCCCTGCATGTGTTCAAGGATGTATGCCTGAGGGCAAGTATTATGCGTTCCAGGCAAACATCCCTAAACAAGAGTACCACTCAGTACCACAGATTTCATCCTGCTAGGGCCCAAACAACGAATCGATTATGAAATTAATCGATAACATTTTTTTATAATCGATTAATCGGCCAGTAACATAATGGGGTTAAAAAAACGAAAATTAGCCCTTTATAGTACAAAAAAGCAAATCGCTACTGTAAATATTACTTTCACTGTCCAACGGTAAAAAAAAATGAACCCCTTACAGTTTTTATTTTTTACTTGTTGCTATAATAAATAGCCCAATTTAAAAAAGAAAAAAAAAAAAGAAAAAATCTTAGTTTAGGCCGATACGTATTCTACATATTTTTGGTTAAAAAAAAAAAAGCAATAACCAGTCGCAATAAGCGGTTTGCGCAAAAGTTATAGCGCTTACAAAATAGGGGACAGAATTATTATTAATTTTTATTATTAATTTTTTTTACTAGTAATGGCGGCGATCTGCGATTTTTATTGGGACTGCGACGTTAATGCGGACACATCGGACACTTTTGGCGCCATTCACATTTATACTGCGATCAGTGTTATAAATATGCACTAATTACTGTATAAATGTGACTGGCATTGAAGGGGTTAACACTAGGGGGTGAGGAAGGGGTTAAATGTGTACCCTGAATTGTGTTCTAACTGTGGGGGGAGGGGGGTGACTGATTGGTCTCCTCTCTCCCCTGACAGGACGTGGATCTTTGTGTTTACACACAGAGATCCTTGTCCCTGTAACCGCCGATTGCGAGTGCCTGGTGGACATCGCGGCCGCCAGGCACGCGCATCGGTATCTCAGTAATGCGGCGGGCACACGCGTGCGCCGGCGGCGCTCGCTCGCCCTCTAGTGGCCTGGCGTCCTCCCAGAGAATTAGAGCCACCCTGCGGCCGTACAAAGTCGTACGGCCGTCGGGAAGTGGTTAAATATCCATATGCAGTGGTCATAGGCGTGCGCACAGGGTGTGCCAGGTGTGCCCAGGCACACCCTAATCACCCAGTGCAGCACACATTCCCCCTGCTGCCCTAGCTTATCCTTTTCTCCCTACAGCACTTTTGGCTTCCCTCCTCTCCTCTCCTCTCCCGCCGGTTGTTGCTGTGGGGATGTTTTAGAATGAATGGGGGAAGGGGCCGGTAAGTAACTATGTAATTTACTGGCCCCTTTCCCTTTCTGAACGAAGATAGTGAGTGTGATTGAGCTTTGGGGTGCACACCCTAATGCAATAGGCTGTGCACACCTATGGCAGTGGTAAATATGAATAACCAACTACAGTAATTGTAATGCCTTCTATTACCTCCACTTTCTCTGGCTTTAAATGCTGATCTTCCCTGCACAGAGTCTTTAAAGTGATTTTTTTTTTTTTAAACAAACTTCTTATACTTACCTGCTCTGTGTAATGGTTTTGCACAGAGCAGCCCAGATTCTCCACTTCTGGGGTCCCTCACCGATGCTTCTGGCTCCCCCTGCCTTCAGAGTGCCTCAATTACAAGCTGCAAAGTATAGTATAGAGCTCCCGCTATAGCAAGGTAAAAAAACTTCTGCCTTTAGAACCACTCACTTTCTGCCCAGGACTACATGTCCCATGAGGCATTGCTCCTCACACTTTCACAAAATTCTCAGGCACTTAGTGACATGTATGGATGGGGTACTGAGCTGTATGTGTGCTGCACTGTATTTCCTGATATGTAAACAAATAATGCATTCTATATGCAGGCCGATTAATCGATTATGAAAATAGTTGACAACTATTTTCATAATCTATTAGTTGTTTCGGCCCTACACAAGATGTAAAAAAAAAAAAAAACTGTGATTCATCCAACCAGGCCACCTTCTGCCACTGCTCTGTAGCTATTGGCTGTAGACTTGAGTCTAGAGCTGCAACTAACGATTATTTTCATAATCGATTAATCGGCCGATTATTTTCATAATCGATTAATCGGCCGATTATTTTTTTGATTAATCGATTAATCGGATAAAATCATTAAAAAAACGTAATGTGGAATTTTTTTGTTTATTTAACAGTAATAATGAAAAAACATGTTACACTCAAACGGCAGATTAAAAAACGTTTAACATTAACATTACACAACTTTGCAGCAGTACTATTCCTACCTGGGAACACCAATGCTGGGGCACTATTCCTCCCGGGAACACCAATGCTGGGGCACTATGCTGGGGCACTATTCCTCCCGGGAACACCAATGCTGGGACACTATTCCTCCCGGGAACACCAATGCTGGGACACTATTCCTCCCGGGAACACCAATGCTGGGACACTATTCCTCCCGGGAACACCAATGCTGGGGCACTATTCCTCCCGGGAACACCAATGCTGGGCCACTATTCCTCCCGGGAACACCAATGCTGGGGCACTATCCCTCACGGCAGGGCTTGACAAATTTGCTTGGAATCTAGGAGCCAGCTAAAAAAGTTAGGAGCCAGAAAATGCGCCCCGTCCCGACGAGCTTGCGCGCAGAAGCGAACACATACGCGTGATGTATCACCGCGATTGTTGGAGCGAGAGCAATAATTCTAGCTCTAGACCTCCTCTGTAACTCAAAACATGCAACTTGTATTTTTTTTAAACGTCGCCTATGGAGATTTTAAAGGGTAAAAGTTTGACGCCATTCCATGAGCGGGCGCAATTTTGAAGCGTGACATGTTGGGTATCAATTTACTCGGCGTAACATTATCTTTCACAATCTAAAAAAAAAATTGGGATAACTTTACTGTTTTATTTTTTAATTCAAAAAAATAAAAAATCCAAAAAAAAGTGCGCTTGTAAGACCGCTGCGCAAATACGGCGTGACACAAAGTATTGCAACGATCGCCATTTTATTCTCTAGGGTGTTAGAATAAAAAATATATATAATGTTTGGGGGTTCTAATTATAGGGAAGGAGATGGCAGTAAAAAATAACATTACAGTTGCTGTTTAACTTGTCATGTCAAATGGCCACCACCAGATGGCGCCAGCTCACAGAAGGAAGAGCTTGGGACTTCACAAGGCCGCAAAGCCGCGGCCTCAATTAGCGTTTGCCGCGGACCCGCGGCGATCGCGCGGCGGAGGTGGTGGGGGCGCACGGAGACACAGGATCCTGTGCCTCCGTGCTCCCCCACCTCCCCCGCTGCTCGATCGCGGCGGGCCCGCGGCAAACAGTAATTGAGGCCGCGGCTTTGAATGGGCGGAAGGGCGGACCGATTAATCGATAATGAAAATCGTTGACAACGATTTTCATTATCGAATATTATCGATAATATCGATTAATCGTTTCAGCTCTACTTGAGTCAGCATGGGCTTCAAAGCCCCATACACAACAAACTGCGATTCACAATTTATTTTCTACTTTGACTACATCAACTTCATAAACAAAAAGTTCACTTGCTGCCTAATATATCCCACCAATTTTCAGTTGTAACGAGATATTCCCATTTACCCGTCAGTGGAACGCTGATGTTTTGGGGATGTGTGAGCTACAAAAGGCACAGGATATTTGGTCAAAGTTGATGGCAAGATGAATTCAGTATTCAGTTATCAAAAAAATACTTGAGGAACATTTGCAATTATCAGCCAGGAAGCTGCGCATGGGACATACTTGGACTTTCCAACACGACAATGACCCAAAACACAAGGCCAAGTCAACCCGTCATTGGCTACGGCAGAATAAAGTGAAGGGTCTGGAGTGGCCACCTCAGTCTCCTGACCTCAATATCATTGAGCCACTCTGAGGAGATCTTAAAACGTGCAGTTCATGCGAGACAGCCCAAGAATTTACAGGAACTGGAGGCTTTTTGCCAAGAGGAACGGGCAGCTTTACCATCTGAGAAGATAAAGAGCCTCATCCACAAATACCTCAAAAGACTTCAAGCTGTCATTGATGTTAAAGGGGGCAATAAACAGTATTAAAGCGGGGGTTCATCCTAAAAAAAAAATTCTAACATTACATTCAGCCGAGTTGTGAGAATGAAATTATGTTGACCTTTTTTAATTTCCGTACATACCGTTTATCTATATTTTCACCGCGGCTTTCGGGTAGGTAATCGTGCGGGACTGGGCATTCCTATTCACATGCTAATTGATTGACATGCTTCCCACCGGCGCATACGGTGCGTCACGAGTTGCCGAAAGAAGCCGGCTCTATACGGCGCCTGCGCACCGACGTTCGGCTTCTTTCGGCAACTCGTGACGCGCTGGTGGGAAGCATGTCAATCAATTAGCATGTGAATAGGAACGCCAAGTCCCACAGGATTACCTATCCGGAAGCCGCGGTGACAATATAGATAAAACGGTATGTACGGCAAGAACATAAAAAAGGTCAACATAATTTCATTCTCACAATTCGGCTCAATGTAATGTTAGAATTTTTTTTTAGGGTGAACCCCCGCTTTAAGAACTGGGGTATGTAAACTTTTGATTTAAAAAGAGTAAACACAGTTGATTGATAATAAATGGCTTCAGCCAAACACTAACCACGAGGGAAAGAAAAGTTTGTGTCATCATTCATATTCTCTGAAAAATGTAAACTTATGAGCACAACTGTAACTGGTGTGGCGGTGATCAGGGACACCGACTAGTGACAGTATGTCAAAATATATAATTATAATAAATATATGGGGTTTTCAAATTTGATTACTTTTTATTAATTTTTCTTAATACAATATGACCAGAACAATACAGTGCACCCGGAAAGTATTCAAAGCACTTCACAAATTCTGCCAGGGTATGTAAACTTATGAGCACAACGGTAGGTAAGCCTATAGATACTAAAAATATCTCCTAAACATGCGCCGTTTAGGAGATATTTACCTTGTAGTGTACCGCTGTCCGTGACGCTTCTTCACTAGCAAGTGCCGTGACTGGCGGCTCCCGCTCGCATGCGACGTCACGCGGCTCCGGCCAGTCACAGAGCCGGAGTCCAGGACCCCGGAAGGAAGAGGGGCGAAGATGGATGCGGCTACCAGCGGGGACATCACAGACATTGCGGCTTTGTTTGCAGGTAAGTGCCACATAATGGGCTAGTATTCAATGCATACTAGCCCATTATGCTTTTACTTTGCAGGGGAATAAAGAGGAAGTAAAACCCATCAAGTTTTACTTCCTCTTCAATACAAAAAAAAAAATTATGTAGCGCCTCTGTACTTTATAGTACTGGTGCTAGTTAAGCCCAATATGCTGCTAAATGCCCAAAGGCGTTTTTACAATTCGGCACTGCGTCGCTTTAACAGACAATTGCGCGGTCGTGCGACGTGGCTCCCAAACAAAATTTGCGCCCTTTCCTTCCCACAAATAGAGCTTTCTTTTGATGGTATTTGATTGCCTCTGCAATTTTAATTTTTTGCGCTATAAACAAAAATAGAGCGACATTTTTGAAAAAAAAAACAAAATTGTTTACTTTTTGTTATAAGAAAAATCGAATAAACTAAATTTTAGTCAAACATTTAGGCCAAAATGTATTCAGCCACATGTCTTTAGTAAAAAAATAAAAAATTAGCTACCTAGCGGCAAAAGTGACAGAGAGGAGAGCCGACATCACTTCCTCTGCCAGTGTTTACATTACACAGGCAGAGGAAGTGCAGGGCGGGGGGAGATGCCGGAGTGGCTGGAAGCGACCACAAGGGAGCGGACAGAAACGCCCCCTCATCCCAGATCGCTACCACAGGTAAGACGCCCACCGCATGTAGCGGGGGGGGGTCCCGATCAGACCCCCGACCCGCAAGAAGGCAGGGACGTACATGTACGCCCATTTGCCTGTACGTGCCATTCTGTGGATGTACATATACATGCGGCGGACGTTAAGTGGTTAAATTTAGAGGGAGATCAGAGTGTAGTTAAACTCTGATCCAAATTGTCAAGTGCAAAACAGGGTCTCTGTCTCAGCTTGGCTGTACCGTAGGCTATTCTGTTGCACTGGGGTGTTCTTCCCACCCCGGTGCTGCAGGTGACAGCAGTGGAGTCAAGGTTTGACCTCGCCATGCATGCTGGGAGGGGTATTTATGGGGCAGACGCCATTGGTTATGGGTCTTCGAGTGTGGTGCCCACATCACGGCTCCCCAGCGTTATGGCCTACCTGGCCGGGCCGTGCATGCTATGCGGTGTTCCTGGTTCGGGGACCATATTGGCCTGAAGCATCTGAACAGCGACAGGGACCCAGTGAGCAACTGGGTTCCCACCTTTGAGGATCCCAAGCTAGATTTGCTGTTCGGTGGAGAGTCTGTCTAAGGAGCGCCATTGAGAGGCTGGCGGTCCAAAAGGGCCTCGAAAAACCAAACGGGGATCAAGGTAGCCGCACACTAAAGAATTGCACAGTCAGTCGGTACCTGGGCGACAAGTTGAAGGAGATCCAGGCATAACTCATCTAAGGAGGATTATCTCCGTAACTACAAATCAGAGAAGGCCTGTGGCAGGGATGTCTCTCTGATGGTCACCAAGGAGGGTCTGTGGCAGAGACTTTATCCTACAATCTTTCGAGTGATACTCCGGCTGCCAGGTCAGCGAGAGAGGCCTGTCCGGGTACACCAAACCCACTCCGGCAGAGGTGGCGCAGAGAAGTGTAACGCATGAGAGCTCGACTGTTTCCCTATAATCACGCCTGAATCTGCGGTTCTCTTTCAACTTTACTTTCCTCACCAGAAGTTATTGTTTTTACCTGGCTGGGTAATAAAGAGCAAAGCAAAGAGCACCTGTCGTGGACATTCCTTTACTTCTACTAAATGCAATACGCAACCGTCACCCCTAGGAATTCGGAGGCGCCATGAGGTAAATGTGCCGCCCAAAACAACCAGCAGCTCCTCTGGGGGTAGTGCTACAATTATATAAAATAATAATTAAAAAAAAGTGTAAAATATATAATCATAAAAAAAATAGATATTTTCTTTTATTAAATGTATCTTGGGAAGTTAAAACATTTCAACCATTATCTATAAATGTTTTACTCTGGACTGGTATTTTGTATTGTTTTAAAAAATATAAATAAATTGGCATCTCAAGCAAGCCACACATAGAGCACTTACATACTTAAAGTGGAGTTCCACCCATTTTTTTATGTTTGTCTGTGCTGCATGCCCTAATCTCATAGTGTTCAGAATGGACAATTTTTATTTATTTTGTTGCTTGTAAATACCTTTATTTTGTAGTCCTTCATTACTTCCTCCTCCTTATTAGCCTAGGCTATTAAGTCACATGGCTATTTGCAAGGGTTTCTGGGATAGGCATCATGTTTCCCAGTAGTCCTTGCAAACCTGACTGAAACCTATTACATTGCTTGTGCAGCACTGAGCATGTGCGAGATATGCAAAGCTGAAATCCAGGAAGTCATACATTCTGGCTTCATGATGCCCACACTTAAGATGGCCACGGACTATTACTAGATTATAAACTAAATCTAAATGCTGCAACAACCTAACAAAACGGACCTTAGTTTACAGACTAACTTTACTAGAATACATTAAGCTTGTGTATTACAGGGGTATTTATATTTAAAAAGTGAAATTGTGGGTGGAACTCCCCTTTAAAGTGGTAGTAAAGTCTTTACTACCACTTTTACCTACAGGTAAGCCTATAATAAGGCTTACCTGTAGGTATAAAGAATATCTCGTAAACCTGTACGGTTTAGGAGATATTTCCCTCGCAATGCGCCGCTGATTGCAGCAGCGCAGGGGGTATCCTCGGCTAAAGGGGTTGGCAGCCGCCGGACCTTGCCGAAATAAAATCTCCCGCATGCATGTGCGGGAGTGACGACATCGCCGCTCCAGCCAATCACAGTGCTGGAGCGGCAATACCCGGAAGACACGCGAGGCAAGATGACATCTCCCTCGGCATGGACCAGGTAAGTTCTCTACACCTCGTTTTAGCCCAGGTTCACACTGGGCTGCGGGAGTGAAGCCGCTCAAGTTCAGCTGAACTCGCACGGCTTCACTCCCGCCCGGCAGTCCCCATTTCGGCCGCGATTTTTCAGAGACATCTGTGCAGGTTTCTACACAGTTGTCAATGTAATTCGCGGCCCCAAATCGCAAAAAGTAGTACAGGAACTACTTTTTGAAATAGGTGCAGCGCCGCAGATGCGGCGTCGCACTGATTAGGACGGTGCCATTTCCGGCAATTACCGCGTTTTTGACATGCGATTTGACATGCCAAAACGCACCAGTGTGAACCAGGGCTTAAAGCGGAGTTCCACCCAAAATTGGAACTTACGCTTAACCCACTACTCACCCCCTTACATGCCACATTTGGCATGTCATTTTTTTTGAGGGGGAGTGGGGGCTTCAGGAGGATTGGGACTTCCTGTCCCACTTCCTCCTTCCGCCAAGGGGCTGGTTAGGCGATTAGCTTAATCGCCTATCTTTAGCCCCTCCCTGTAGGTGATCGCCTAGGACATGTCACAGGTCCTAGGCCAGTGATGGCGAACCTTGGCACCCCAGATGTTTTGGAACTACATTTCCCATGATGCTCATGCACTCTGCATTATAGCTGAGCATCATGGGAAATGTAGTTCTAAAACATCTGGGGTGCCAAGGTTCGCCATCACTGTCCTAGGCGATTGCCTGTCCAATCGGAAGGCACAGCGCCAGGCCGCGTGCGCATGCGCAGTGGGTGCCCGGCCGTGAAGCCGAAAGCGGTCACGGCTGGGTGCCCACAGTTACAATGAAGACGTCGGCCGAGGAGGGGGGGGGGAGAGGAGCGGAGCCCCGGCCGGCGCGTCGCTGGAACGCTGGAGCATGTAAGTATGTTTATTAAAAGCCAGCAGCTACACTTTTTGTAGCTGCTCACTTTTAATAAAAATAAAAAATTGGCTGGAACACCCCTTTAAGGTAAGTATTTCATAATGAGCTAGTATGCAGTGCATACTAGCTCATCATGGCTTTTGCCTTACAGGTGTAAAAAAAAAAAAATGAAGGTGGCCTATGACTGCGTATGTGCACACATGACCTCAGAATGATGTTGTGTCATGCATTTTAAAAAAATGTGTGACCGTCATGTCATTGAGAATGTAAACAAACTATGTGTATGATGAGCCACTAAAAAATATATACACACACAAACACACGCCTCCAGTATTATAATAGTTGTTGTATGTAATGTTATTAAAGTACAACTTCAGAAGAACGGGGCAACAAACGACCACCAAAACATGGAGGAGGTCTTCCTATAATGAACTTATTTTAATCCAATATCTTATTGAATCTTTTGCAGCATTACCTACAGACCAAAAAAAAAAAAATAATAATCTAAATTTCGCACAAGTGTCTGTATTTCTAATAAAAGTGTTTGTGAATCTGACGCACGGCGGTGAATCCTCCGCCAGTATCCATACCACCACTAATGTGTTACAGATCCCCCCGATAGTTCCTCTGTACCTTCCTACTCCTGACAGATCTCGAAAATCTACTGCCATGCACATGAAAATCCAACAAACATAAACAACAGAATAAAAAGCAAGAGCAGACAAACCTCTGCATAATGCAAGACAAAGATGAGATGGCTAGACACAACAATACGGTGCCATCTGCAAGATTGTTAGCCCCCAACGACTGGCACCGGTGTGTTTAGGAATGGTCTTGGCAGGAAGGCCATGTGACATATTTAATCCAGCACTCCTGTCATCCTGCATTGGCCCAGAGGAATTTAAAGGGCCCTGCACTTGCTGCCAGGGTGGCACTGCACAGCTGCCAACATTTTAAAAGGAAACACTATACCGCTTGGTTCATTTTAGCTTGGCGCGTTCAATGCTGTCCCAGGGAAGACTTTATTTGGATGGTTAAAAGTTTTAAAAAAATGAAGAGGCCCAATATATATAAGAAGAAAAGGGGTTTCCTGTGCTACTGGACAGAGCTGACATTCGCAGGGACCACATCTGGGACTGTCACAGCCAATCAGGAACATGTGTCCCTCTATGACAGGACCTGGCACAGCCAGGAAGGGATGACAGGTAGGACGGGGGACCCATGCCAAGCTTGGCTGATGAGTAGACCTCGGACCGTGGAGAGAACTGCGGCACAAGCTCCAGGCACCGCAGGCTCGGAGGGGAGGGGGAAGCTGAGCACCGGCCCTCCCACCTCTCACCGTTACACCGGAGACCCCTCCTTCTCCTAATCCCTTACCGAGAAACATCAGGCGGTCTCCTCCCGTCCAAGTCCCGCAGCTGCGGCTGTGCCGGTGATCCGTCCTCCTCCGGTCCGGTTCACTTTCTCTTCTACACGTTCCAGTTACTCCGCGCCCCCCTCCTCCTCTCCACTCTTTTCTCTCTCGTTCTTCCCGTGGGCGCGGGCACGAGGCGCGCCCCCTCCACGACGTCAGCGAAGGAAGCGCGGAAGCGCGCAGCAGGGCAGTGTGGAGGCGCGTGCTGACACCGGGGCTGAGCGGACTGTCACAGGCTATGATCCCGGTCATTGCAGTAGATCGCCGGGAGGTGGCGGTGTGGCGGGCCTGTCTGACCTTACTAGTGCCCAACTTCGCCACAGTGACTGGGCATGGGATTGGCAGTCACGTGACAGCACTCCAATTTAATAAACATTGGCTCAGCGTGTTTTTTTTGTTGTTTTTTCGTGTAATTGTATATCTTGGCACACAGTTTTGACACATTTTGGCACACAGGTGGCCGTCTCCATTAGTGGTCTGGCTGCCCTCATCACTTTCTCCATATTCCTCCAGTCTCGGAGTCTTCGGCTGTCGTGATTGGCGAGCCAGAATGACCTAACTCCCACGAAAGTTACTTCATCCTGCCACCAAGCCGTGCCGAGACTGTAAACGGAACTACGCCTGCGTGGCTCACTGTCAGTGCCGATCCTGACCTCCCTGGGGCCCTAAACAAAATGACATGTCACATTAATGTTGAGAATCGAGGGGGGGTTTGCGCTGCCAACAGTGACATGTCACATTACAGATTAAAGTTGAGAAGTGGGGGGTGTTCTGCTGTCAGAAATGACATCTTACATTAAAGTGAGAAGCGGGGGGTGCTGACTTTTTACCTCTTCTCCCATGCAGCCAGCGAGTTGAGAAGCGGGGTGAGGAGCCGAAAATGACTTCTCACCAGGCGGGGCCTCTAGTAATTTGGGGGGCCCTCCGCAGCTTTGCGGGGCCCTAAGCGGCTTGCATAGTAAACCTATAGGGAGGATCGGCCCTGCTCACTGTCCATATAGGTCTCATTCACACCAGCCCCAGTTCTTGCGTATGTTGTGTAGAAGGAACGTTGTTACAATGCATCACGCTGTTTATTTAAAATATTAAAGTAGATAGAGCAAGGGAGGGTTATAAACACAGGGTTCTGTGCCACCTGGACGGCTGTCTGGGTGGACGCGTGTTGTATTGCCCCGGGCTGCTAGGCCAGAAACCTCAGGCCTATCCCGGGGACATCTGGCTGCTAGGCTATCTGAGAGCCTATCCAGAAGTAGCGGAGGGTTGGAACTGCAGGCTCGTAGTCCAACCAGAAGTAACAGTTCCGCAGGCCAGGGAACCAGTCCTGGTCAGAAGTAGAGGGGAAGCTATCGCCACAAAGGGTTCATCCACCTTGCTATCAGAGACCATTGTGAGTAAGCTGAGGCCAGTATCAAAGCAGACTTCTTGCCAGCCGGGGATGGTAAAGAAGTGGGAAAGCATCAGCAAGTGCCAAGTCAGGGACCCAGCGCACAACAGAGGCGACGCTTGTGGAGCATCAGTGAGTACCAAGCTAGGGACCTAACGTGTCAGCGGAGGTGAAGCTTGAGTAATATCTGTGAGTGCCAAGCCAGGGACCCAGCAGGGAAGTGGGGGTGACGCTTAAGGAAGATACTGTGTGCTAAAGTGGAAGAGCTCAGTGGATGCAAAGTCTAGTGAAAGACTGGGAGCTCGTTGAGTAAAGACCCACACGTGAGAGTGTGGGGAAAGTTGAGAACTGTTCGTGTTTGAAATAGTTGAATACAATTGTCGTTAGTAACAGCTACAAGATTGTTGCCATAGGAGACAGCCTATACAGAAGTGGTGTCTGGCTGGAGGCCTTCACCTGTATAGTAAGGTGACCAGATTTTTAAAATGAAATCCGGGGACATATTTTTTCTTTACTAGTAATGGTAACAATCAGCGACTCTCTGCCCGTCGCCGCCCACCTCACAGCCTCTCAAGTCTTACTCTCCGTGCCCCGGCTACTACTGGATGGGGAGCGGAGGAAGATCACTCTGCCGGGGAAGGCAAGGAGATAGGCAGGTGGCTGGCCAGGATTTGAGCCCAGGCAGAAGAACATGCGAGCGAAGCTGAATGGGCATGCGCCCGAAACTGAAGAAATATTCCCTCCGCTCCGACCAGCACATGATCATAAGAAAGGGGCACAGATAATGGGAAAAATACACCCTCCTATGCTAGTAGGCACGGCGGAGCGGGGTGTGTAATTCTAATTTTTTTATTTTAATTCTGTACTGACTGTCTTTGAAATTGCCCCTGCCCCCTATTAAATCCAATCTGGGGACAAAACCAGGGACAGACTTGGTCTGGGGACAGTGTCCTCAATCAGGGGACTGTCCCCTGAAACTGGGGATGTCTGGTCACCCTACTGTATAGCTGTCTATCTATAGAAGTCTCTGAGTCTGCCAATTAACATTGCATCTACCTAAGGGTGTCCTGGCCATAACCCTCTCTCCCACAGTGCTGTTTAAGAGACAATACATCTCTTTTTGCATTCTAAAAGTGTCTGGTGCCCACCATTTCATCTTGCATTACACCCACCATGCCTTGCAACCCACTCTACACGGAAATTGGTCAGCTGTTCCTAACTCTGGAGGTCACCATTAGGCCACGAGGGGCCTGGGACTTTGCTACAGATTCATGAACTACTCTTGTGACTTGCATTGACTTCTGCAAGCCACAATGAAGTCGAACAGGGATGTCGGATTGAAAGTCGCAGCAGTGGGAACCAGGGCTCAAGTATAACTGAAGGTGGAACTTTTTTTTACATTTGAATAGAGAAAGAGAGGATTATAACCGCTGTCAGATTTTTTTTTTCTCACCATCTGTGTCCCATTGTGGAGATTTCCCTTCACTTTCTGTCCCATAGCCAAACAGGAAGTGATAGAAAATACCTGCAAATTATGTACTTCAATACTGGGCACTTTTACCCCATTCCTGCCCAGGCCAATTTCCAGCTTACAGTGCTGTCACACTTTGAATGACAATTACTCATGCTACATTGTACCCAAATAACATTTTTATCTTTTTCTTTACTCTGGTGGTATTTAATCACCACTGGGGTTTTTATGTTTTGCGATACAAATGAAAAAAGACCAACATTTTTGAAAGAGCTCCTGGATGCCCAATCCACAGCCGACTAAGGCCTGAAATGCGTCAACTGATTTTATCTGTGGTTGTGGAGAGTAAACTGTGCCTGCGTGTTATACGCAGGGGGCTGTGGAACGTTTTTTTCCCCTGAAACTTCCCTCTTAAAGTTAGGGTGCGTGTTATACGTCTGTGCGTGTTATACGCCGATAAATACAGTGGGCCAGATTCAGGTACAAGTTACGACGGCGCATCTCCAGATACGCCATCGTAACTCTGAGTGAGCGGCGTCATATCTATGCGCCTGATTCTTAGAATCAGTTACGCATAGATTTGTCTTAGATCCGACCGGCGTAAGTCTTTTACCCCATCGTATCTTAGTTGCATATTTACGCTGGCCGCTAGGTGGCGTTTCCGTCGATTTACGCGTCAAATATGCAAATGAGCTAGATACGCCGTTTCACGGACGTACTTGCGGCCGGTCGTATTTTTTTACGTCGTTTGCGTAAGCGTAAGTCCGCCGTAAAGTTACCCCTGCTATATGAGGCATACGTAATGTTAAGTATGGACGTCGGGACAGAGTAGAATTTTCCGTCATTTACGTTGTTTGCGTAAAACGTTCATGAATAGGGCTTTGCGTAAGTTACGTTCACGTGGAAACCAATGCGTATCTGCGGCGTAATTTTGAGCATGCGCACTGGAATACGTCCACAGACGGCGCATGCGCAGTTCGTTCAGCGCGTCATTTACGTGGGGTCATGGTTAATTTTAATACAACACGCCCCCTACATGCCTAATTTGAATTACACACACTTATGCCGTCACATTTATGCTACGACGCCGCAACTTACGGAGCAAATGCTTTGTGAATACAGCACTTGCCTGTAAAAGTTGCGGAGGCGTAGCATAAATAGGATACGCTACGCCCACACAAAGATACGCTCTTCTACCTGAATCTAGCCCAGTATTTATACTGCCAAATTTCTTTGGTAAAAAATGAGGCCCCGTACACACGGCCAAGGTTCTCGGCAGAAACCAGCGAGAAGCTCGCTGGGATCCTCATTCTGCCGAGAACCTCGGCCATGTGTACACTCTCGGTGGGCATCCCGTCGGGAAAGCCGCCGAGAGAAAATAGAGAGCAGGTTCTCTATTTTCTCGGCGGCCCGTCGGGATTAATAGCTGGTCGCCTTTCCCGACGGGATGGTCGCCGATTCTGACGGCCGGCCGAGAACCTCGACAGGCGGAACGATGTGTTCCGCCCGTCGAGGTTCTCGTACGTGTGTACGCCGCCTAACCCAAATTAGTGTAGAGTCTACTACAAGCTATGGTACCAGTCACTGAAAATTGATCACACCTGATGTACTGGCGGTATATCTAATTTCTTGAGGCCCTGACATACCGGGACAGTACAAATTTCAACACAAATGACCCCTTTTTGGAAAGTAGAAACCCCAAGGTATTTGATAAAAAGGCATGGCGAGTTTTTTGAAGTTGTCATTTTTTTCCCCACAATTCTTTGAAAAATTAAGAAATTATAATTTATTCATTTATTTATTTCATATTAACAAGTTACTTCTCACACGCGGCATAGGCATACTTGCAACCACACCTCAAAATAAATTCAGCTACTTGTCCCAAGTATGGCTATACCACACGTGTGAGACTTTTTTCACAGCCTGGCCACATAGAGAGGCCCAACATGCAGGGAGTACCGTATCTACTTCAAGACCAGACCTTCCCTGACGCGTTTTGTTTACAAGTAAAAATCTGTATTTTTGCTATAAAATGACTTAGAACCCCAAACATTCTATATATTTTCATAGCAGAAGCCCTAGAGGCATATAATGGGGGGTTTTGCAAATTCTTATGTCACACGGTATTTGCGCAGCAGTTTTTCAAACACACAATTTTACACATTAATGCATAAATACATTTTATTGAATTTCAATGCACACAGAGACACTGTAATACCCCACATTTTGGTAAAATATAAAATATGATGTTGCACCGGGCAAATACATACAAAACATGTCACGCTTCAAAATTGTGCTCGCTTGTGAAATGACGCCAAACTTCGGTATTTAAAAATCTCCATAAGCCTTTATCGGTTACCAGTTAAGAGTTACTCAGGAGGTCTGGTGCTAGAATTATTGCTCTTGCTCTGATGTTCACGGTAATACCTCACATGTGTGGTGCTATCGCTGTTTACATATGTCTATGGGACCAATATGTGTGTTCGCCTTTGCACGCAAGCACGGGGGGACGGGGGCCCTTTAAATGTTTTATTTATTTGGTGGGACGCTAGTACACTGACAGATACTTTGGGGAACTTGTACACTATGACAGATGTTGATCGTTGACTGGCGGACACTGACAGATGTTGATGTCACAATGGAGCACTATTGCAGATGTGATGGGGCACTGTGACAAATGTTTTTTGCACTGGTACAGATGTGATGGGGCACTGTGACAGATGTTTTTGTGTACTGGTACAGATGTTTATAGGGACAGATGTTCACGGGACAGGGACAGTGGGGCTCATGCCGCATACACACGATCGGTTAAACCAATGAGAACGGTCTGGTGGACCGTTTTCATTGGTCCAAACCGATCGTGTGTGGGCGCCATTGGTTATTTAACCATCGGTTAAAAAAAAGCCAACTTGTTTTAAATTTAACCGATGGATACCTAACCGATAGCAAAAAAAACGATCGTTTGTAGGCATGACCATCAGTTAAAAATCCACGCATTCTCAGAATCAAGTCGACGCATGCTTGGAAGCATTGAACTTAATTTTTTTCAGCACGTCGTTGTGTTTTACGTCACCGCGTTCTGACACGAACGGTTATTTAACCAATGGTGTGTAGGAGCGATGGACCATCAGTCAGCTTCATCGGTTAACCGATGAAAACGATCCATCAGACCGTTCTCATCGGATGGACCGATCGTGTGTACACGGCATCAGTGTATTATGGAGGTAATTTACTAAAGGCAAGTCCACTTTGCACTACAAGTGCACTTGAAAGTGAAACACATGTCTCTGTTTACACTGTGAAGGCTGTGATTGGAAACAGCTATCACGTGATTGGGAGGGCCAATCCAAGTGCACATATACTGGTCCCATGTTGGCTATGTTCTGTAATCACAGCCATCACTGGATCGCGCTGCTGCGCCTCAACTCGTTCTGAGCGACGTACCGATACATCGGCTCAGAGGGACGAAGCTCCCGCCCAATGCTCTTAAAGGCACATAACATTTTTTTTTTTTTTTATTGCATTTTAGTGTAAATATGAGATCTGAGGTCTTTTTGACCCCAGATCTCATATTTAAACGTTCCTGTCATGATTTTTTCTATTCCTTGTAATAGGAATAAAAGTGACCCAAAATGTTTTTTTCAAAAGAACAGCGTCGAAAGTGCCCCCCGTCCCTACAAGCTTACGCACAGAAGGGAAAGGATATGTGAGTAGCGCCCGCATATGAAAACGGTGTTCAAACCACACATGTGAGGTATCGCCGTGATCATTAGAGCAAGAGCAATAATTCTAGCCCTAGACCTCCTCTGTAAGGCTGCTTTCACATTGGGCAGTGGAGCCGCGGTGGCAGTATAGCAGCGCGATTTTTAGCGCTGCTATACCATCGTATTAACCTCGGTATTCGGCCGCTAGCGGTGTGGTTTTAACCCCCGCTAGCGGCCGAAAAAGGGTTAATACCGCCCGCAATGTGATCGGTATTACCGCGGTTTCCCATTGATTTCAATGGGAAGGAGCGGCAGAGCTGTATCCTGGCCTAGGCCAACAAGGCCCAAGCCTAGGGCAGCACTTTGCAAGGGGGCAGCACGAAAAGAGTCTCCGCCGGCTTGCGCTACACTGTTAGGAAAAATTAGTCTAGCGCCCCCATAAAACGGCTGCGCTGCTTCTGGTATGTGGGCGGCCCGCATTCCGCAACTGTGGGGGGGGGGGGGCGCTTCCAATTTGGACTGTTTTATCATCCTGGACCACAAACCTTCCTCACTGTGCTATATGTTTCTGCTGCACCATCTACTTAAAGTAGAACTTTTTTTTTAATTTTGAGTAGAGTAAGAGAGGGTTATAGCCCCTGTCAGTTTATTTTTACCATCCCTGTCCCATTGCGAAGATTTCCCTTTACTTCCTGCTCTATGGGCAACCAGGAAGTAAAAGGAAATCTAAGTAAATTAAGGGAATCCATTGCCCCCCCCCCCCCAGGCCCTCAGAACTAGTGTCCTCACTCGAAAGTTTCAGGGCGGGTCTTAAACAACACAGGGTGTGGCCGTGACAGGAAGGGGTGGGTCATATTTAAATTAGGGGGTGCACGAGTTTAGTCAGGCCTAGGGCAGCACAAAACCTAAATACACCGCTGAGGAGCGGTATAGGAGCGGTAAACACACCGCTCCTATACCGCTGCAAAGATGCGGCTAGCAGGACTTTTGGAGCGGTCCTGCTAGCACACCGCTTCAGTTTGAAAGCCTTCGGGCTTTCACATTGAAGACTACAGGGCAGGTTTTTTTCAGGCGGTATAGCAGTGCTATTTTTAGCACTGTACCGCCTGAAAAATGTCTCAATGTGAAAGGGGCCTAACTCAAAACATGTAAAAAAATTGAACGTCACCTATGGAGATTTTTAAGGGTTAAAGTTTGTCGCCATTCCACGAGTGGGCGCAACTTTGAAGCGTGACATGTTGAGTATCAATTTACTCGGCGTAACATTATCTTTCACAATATAAAAAAAAATTGGACTAACTTTACTGTTTGTCTTATTTTTTAATTAAACAAGTTGAATTTTTTTCCAAAAAAAGTGCACCCGTAGGAGCGCTGCGCAAATACGGTGTGACAAAAAGTATTGCAACAGCCGCTATTTTATTCTCTAGGGTCTTAGGAAAAAAAAGATATAATGTTTGGGAGTTCTAAGAAATTTTCTAGCAAAAAAAAACAGTTTTTAACATGTAAACACCAAATCTCAGAAAGAGGCTCGGTCCTTAACCTCTTAAGGACCGCCTACTGTACATTTACGTCAGCAGAATGGCACGGCTGGGCACATCAACGTATATATACGTTGGTTCTAGTACCCAGCCGTGGGTCACAGGCGCGTGCCCGCAGCGCGCTCCCGTGACCCGGTCCGAAGCTCCAGGACCGTGGGACTAGCGGACCTGATCGCCGCTGGAGTGCGGCGATCGGTCCCCGGAGCTGAAGAACGGGGAGAGCCGTGTGTAAACACGGCTTCCCTGTGCTTCACTGTGGCCGCAGCATCGATCACGTCATCCTTGTTATAGGGGGATGTGATCGATGATGTCACACCTACAGCCACACCCTCCTATAGTTGTAAACACACACAGGGAACACACAAATCCTACAGCGCCCCCTTGTGGTTAACTCCCAAACTGCAACTGTCATTTTCACAGTAAACAATGCAATTTAAATGCATTTTTTGCTGTGAAAATGACAATTGTCCCAAAAATTTGTCAAAATTGTTTGAAGTGTCCACCATAATGTCGCAATCACGAAAAAAAACTCTGATCGCCGCTATTAGTAGTAAAAAAAAAAATAATGAATAAAAATGCAATAAAACTATCTCTTATTTTGTAAACGCTATACATTTTGCGAAAACCAACCGATAAACGCTTATTGCGTTTTTTTTAACCAAAAATAGGTAGAAGAATACGTATCGGCCTAAACTGAGGAAAAAAAAATGTTTATATATATTTTGGGGCATATTTATTATAGCAAAAAGTAAAAAATATTGCATTTTTTTCAAAATTGCCGCTCTATTTTTGTTTATAGCGCAAAAAATAAAAACCGCAGAGGTGATCAAATACCACCAAAGGAAAGCTCTATTTGTGGGAAAAAAAGGACGCCAATTTTGTTTGGGAGCCACGTCGCACGACTGCGCAATTGTCAGTTAAAACGACGCAGTGCCGAATCGCAAAAAGGGGCAAGGTTCTTTACCTGCATTTTGGTCCGGGTCTTAAGTGGTTAAGTGGGTAACCCATCAGCAGCCACAACAGTTGTCATAGAACTGTCGGTGTCCAATGATTTTTCTCTAAATAATTTTATGTATATATTTATATTATTTTTTTTATATATAATGGAAGTTTTTTTTATATATATATATATATTCATAGCTGTAATTTTGTCATATGTACCACCACACATCTGGGCCTTATAGACCATAACTACTTTACATATCTTCCCAGCAGATGACAAGCTGCATAACGTTCAGATATGACTTAGTATCCTCTTCATATTAGTCACACTTTTCCTGTGACATAATTTAGCTACATGGAAATTATGGTTATGTCTCAAATGTTTTCTAAAAATTTACCAGTGAAATTTTTCATATGTACAAGTACTGTAGATATAACGAAATGTATTTTTTTTTTAAGCTTAATATAAGTATAAGATTTTTTTAACAGGCTCAAAAAATAAATAAATAAGGAAATACATATCAAAGGAACTCTAGTCTTTTAAAAAAAAAAATTTAAGTCCACAAGTACTACAAATAGCTTTTGACGTTTAAGAAACCAAAACTCACCAGCTCAGGAGTCCAGCTTTCTTTTCGCCAATCTGCTATGGTGTATTTAGCAAGCTTAAAGTACTATACCAGTGTGCATGTAATTGTAAAAAAATTTAAAATGTTTTGTGTTTACTTTTTATTTTATTTTATTTATTTTTATTTCTGCAACTATACAGTAGTTTTGTTATCTGACCTATGCAACTAAGTAGAGAGAATGGAAGACAGTTACGTCTTGGCATATGTCTGCAATGGCTTCTGTTACTAATGGATGGAATAAAAATAGTTCACTGTTTATTGTGTGGTAACTTTTCCCATCTCTAGAATTTCTTGGCAGAAGAATCTTGCCTTTGCTAAAGTGGTAAGTCGCTTCTGTATTACTGACTTGCAGGATCAGAATGCCAAGTGACCACCAGCTTGTCTGTGCCAATTACAGCACAACAGAATGTTTCTCAGCAACAGAAATGACCCACCCAATCAGTGTTTTGTGTCATGCAGGGTGAATGTGGTTTAGTCACGCTGTTAAAGCGGTATTTCACCCTAAATATAAGATCTCCCATGTGATCCAGCATACTGGCGTCAGCGCCAGTATGCTGTTTTTTTTTTTTTAATCCCACACTTACTGTATTATGCAGGAATTTCTTTTTTTCCCCCGTGGTGGACGGCGCCAGTATAGCGCGTCACATCTTCCTAAAATACCCGATATGGACTCGGGTAATCTCGTCGAAAATGCGGCGCCTGCGCACAGACCTAGGAGCTGACTGTGCAGGCGCCGTATTTCTCCGAGTCCTACGGCTATGGCGCGTCACGCCCTCCGAAATAGGACTCGGAGAAATACGGCGCCTGCGCAGTCAGCTCCTAGGTCTGTGCGCAGGCGCCGCATTTTCGCCGAGATGACCCGAGTCCATATCGGGTATTTTAGGAAGATGTGACGAGCAATACTAGAGCCGTCCACCGCGGGGGGAAAAAAAGAAATTCCTGCATAATACAGTAAGTGTGGGATTAAAAAAAAAAAAAACAGCATACTGGCGCTGACGCCAGTATGCTGGATCACATGGGAGATCTTATATTTAGGGTGAACCTCCGCTTTAAATAACATGAACTGATTTTAATTTTGTGGTTTTGATTTGTTAAAACCTAAGCCAATAATAAATACATTGGCCCAGATTCACAAAGCACTTACGCCGACGTAAGTGGAAATTTGCGTCGGTAAGTGCAAATGTGCGCCGGGGTATCTGTGCTCCGGACCCACAAACCAACATACGCCTAAAAACTGGCCAGCCTACGCCAACGTAGCTTACATACGCCGGCGTAGTGTGGGCGCACTTTTCGTCTGGACGCATGTTGCTGCTCCCATTGATTAGGCATTCAAATATGCAAATGAGGGAAATACGGCGATTTACGAACGTACGTGCGCCCGGCGCATGCTACGCGAGGTGCGTGTACGTTTTACGTCCGGCGTAAAGTTATTCCCCATTGATGAGGCGCAACCCGGCAATAGACATGCAAAGGTCTGCACTAGAGAACACAGGCCGGCGTATTGGGCGTACGTTATGTTTACGGCGTAGGTGGTGATCCGGCATAGCTTAGGCATTTATCCCGGCGTGGTTGTGAGCATGCGCATAAGGGTGCTGTTTCATGCATTCACGTCACGGCTACGTCACGGCGCATGAGCAGTTCGTCATACGCCGGGCGTAAAACACTGCACCATGCTCGGACCATCATTTGCATGCTCACTCCCACTTCCACCTATGCCGGCCTGCGCCTTAGAAACGTATGCCATGCCGACGCAGCGTTAGGAGCAATAGCTTGCTGAATGCAGTGCTTGCCTCTCCGCGCTGCCTTGGCGTAGCGTACAGCGTTTGTGCTAAAGCGGAGTAATGTGCGCCCAACTCTCTGTGAATCTGGGCCATTAACTTTTAGAGACCAAAGAACAGTGTAGCACGGTGTCCTTAAGGGATGCTTGGATTTACCTGTTCATTTGACCGTGTAAACATTACAACCCACCTAGCACTCTGCGTTCAGACATCTTTTGCAAACACCTTTAAAGCGGAGGTTCACCCTAATAACAATAACTCCCGCGGGAGTAGGCATTTCTATGCCTAGGGGGATTGTCATTTGGGAGGTCACCCAGATGATTGACGTCTGTTCCCCCCGGCGGATAAGGCCCCGCCCGCCGTATTGCGTAGGCACGCAAGAGTTATGGGGTTTCCAAAAGAAGCCGAACATGGAGAGCGCAGGCGCCGTATAGAGCCGTCTCACATCTCTGCATGTTCGGCTTCTTTCGGAAACCCCGAAACTCGTGCGCGCCTACGCAATACGGGGGGCGGGGCCTTATCCGCCGGGGGGAACAGACGTCAATCATCTGGGCGACCTCCTAGATCAGGGGTCTCCGAACTGCGGCCGCGGGCCAGATGTGGCCCTTTGCTAGCCTTTATGCGGCCCTCAGGGCTTTATTCCTCCCACTGATATGAGGCACTATTCTTCCCACTGAATCCAACAAGGGGAAACTTTTTCTTTCACTGATACCAATGATGAGATACAATTACCCCTACTAATAGGGGCACTACTCCTTATCCTACTGATCGCAAACTATGAGACCATATTTATTATCACCAATGCTGGGCCCGGGGCATTTTCTACCCCGCTGGCCACAATCTGGCCCTCCAAAAGGCTGAAGAACAATAAACTGGCTCTTTGTTTGAAAAGTTTGGAGACCCCTGTCCTAGATAACAATCCCCCTAGGCATAGAAATGCCTACTCCCACGGGGAGAAGTAGATTGAAAAGATAAATTACAAGGTCTGTACAGCATAAAAAAAAAATTGCGGACTGTACTTGTTACAAGTATAAGGAACCAAGTTGGTCAGATATACATGTTATTAGGGTGAACCTCCGCTTTAATTTACACTTCACACAAGTTAAATATATTTATATTATCTCTGCTTTTCTTAGAGTAATCGAGAAATATATATCTGTAGTGCTACCCCTGCAAGGGCCGCTGTAATATACGGGTCTTCTGTCCCACACCAGTGATGGCTCACCCTCACCTGGATCCAAGTAACACCAAAACACAGTTCAAACTTAGCTGGGCTTTTTTAGAACTAGCAAAAAAGCTCTGAAAATAGACGAACTGATTAACAGAATACCAATATTAAATGCAATGATATAATAAAACTTGCTCAGTAAATGAAAACAGGATTGGTGTTTGTTCACTTTAACCGCCAGTGGGAGGCCTTGCCTGAAATGCACTGAACGAGTGGTGATCGAAACTGTACAATACAATACAAAGCTAATGTTCAACAATTTCCCAAAAGTGATGTTACTGACTATAAGATCCTATCTAGGTCTTGTAGGTTCTAGCTAACCACTGGCCAGTGAGAACAGTTCAAACTCGGGAGAGGAACTCCCCAAACAAGACAACTCACAACAGTTTCACAGCTTAATAGCACAATACACATGTATACACAAGGAAATACCATCTGGAGCATGACCTGTAAATGCAGTTAACGGCTAGTTACTCAAAGCAGATTGTTACTGCACTAAAGAGGGGATCCTAGGTCAGTCTATTCTACCTTTATATCCTAATGAGAAACCAGACAGAACAGGGATAATCTATGGGCCCTTTAAATAGTAACAACAGCAATGTCCAAGATGCACGCCTGATAGTCTTCACCGGCAGTTGGAGCTCAATAAGTTATATCCAATAATACTCAGTGATGTGAAGGCAAGTATAATGGCTTAAGCAGATCAGTACTACTCCTGGAGCTGGTTGTAGGTAAAGGTGTCTACATACAGTGTTCCTTAGAATGAAGTAAAGTGTTCCCAATGGTAAGGTGTCTGTACACAGTGTTCAAATCAAGTAACCCAAGAAGGTTTGCAAATGGTGGGCGATTGCCCTCTCACCAACGAACAGACCAGATACACGCCCCTGGGACAGGGACCCTGGGATAGACGTCCTTCAGGAAGGTGAAACAGCAAGGACCCGCAGCTACTGAGTGCGATGATCGTGGTGTTGATGGAGTTTTCAGGCAGCAGCTTCTACTCCACAGAGGATCTCCACAGTCTCTTTGACTTGTAGTGTGTTGTAACAAAAATGTAGGTTGAAGTACTGCACTAGTGCTAAAAATTCTAAATACAACTTTATTCCACTGAAGATAGGGGAGATAATCAAAGGAGTAGACAAGGCTTTTCGAGGGTCCAAAACCACTCTCTTCCTTAACCACTTCAGACCCGCGGTATAGCCGAATGACGGCTACAGCGCGGGTCTGAATATTCAACATGCCGTCAAAAGAAGGCCGCCCCTTTGGGCGTTCCCAGCGCGCGCTCTAGAGCGCGCTGCGGGGAAGCCCTGTGTTGGCCGTGTCCCTTGGACACAGCCAATCACAGATCACAGCGAACGGCCAATCAGAGTGGCCGTTTGCAATGCGATCTGTGCGGCGAATGAGAGATGATCTCACAGATCATCTCTCATTGCCGTTTTTACACATAGACAGCGTCCTGTCTCTGGAGAGGAAGAGACCGATCTGTGTCCCTTGTACATAGGGACACAGATCTGTCACCCCCCCCAGTCACCCCCCCTCCCCCACAGTTAGAACACACCTAGGATACATTTAACCCCTTCCTCACCCCCTAGTGTTAACCCCTTCAATGCCAGTCACATGTATACAGTAATTAGTGCATATTTATAGCACTGATCGCAGTATACATGTGAATGGCGCCAAAAATGTGTCAAAAGTGTCCGATGTGTCCGCCATAATGTTGCAGTACCAATAAAAATCACAGATCGCCGCCATTTCTAGTAAAAAAAAAATAATAAAAAATAAAAATTCTGTCCCCTATTTTGTAAGCGCTATAACTTTTGCGCAAACCAGTCGCTTATTGCGATTTTTTTTTTTTTAAACAAAAATATGTAGAAGAATACGTATCGCCCTAAATTGGGATATTTATTATAGCAACAAGCAAAAAATATTGTATTTTTTTTCAAAATTGTCGCACTTTTTTGTTTATAGCGCAAAAAATAAAAACCGCACAGGCGATCAAATACCACCAAAAGAAAGCTCTACTTGTGCGGAAAAAAGGACGTCAATTTTGTTTGGGTGCCACGTCGCACGACCGCGCAATTGTCAGTTAAAGCGACGCAGTGCCGGAAGCTGAAATTTAACCTGGGCAGGAGGGGGGTATATGTGCCCAGTAAGCAAGTGGTTAAGGAGGACTGAAAACAATAAAAATGGTCTAGAAGTGAACTGAACCTTTAATAGTATTCCTTCCAGTGTGATTACAACCACAGGACCTGTCAGCAGCTGGTGGTAGGGTATCATGGAGTAGCATAAATGAGAGTTGTGGCTCAATCTACTATTAATCCTCTTCCTGAGAGTTTAGGCAGCTGCTGGGACAGGAGATCATGCAGCTTTAATGTGATCTCTCAAAGATTAACGAATCAATCCCTATACTAGAGAGGATTCACTTATATTGCTGTGACACAAAGGAGGTCATGGGAGGCAGTACTAGAAACCACAAGGTGACTAGAGCCAAGCAGATTATTTTATAACGTTACAGATAATTATAAAACAAAATTGGGACCCTGGTGTCTAATTTACGTCTCATTACATCCTCATTTAGCTGACAACATAATAATAAAGTTGCAAATAGTGTTGTACATGTTTGTGGCAATAGAGATAAATGGCTACTTGGAGGCATGGGCCCAGATTCAGAGAGAATTGGATTCTCGTAGCGTATCAGAAATACACTACGCCGCCGTTTTTTACCTGGCTCTACATGGAATCCAGGTAGATTTTGTCCAGTAAACGACGGCGGCGTAGTGTATTTCTCCCGTCGCAATCCATCTAGACGAGTAGGGGGCGTGAAGGATTTAAAATAGGCGCGTTTCTGCGGCGATCGAACTGCGCATGCTCTGTTTCCCGCCGTGCATTGTGCGAAATCACGTCGTTACGTCATTCGTTGTTTGAGTAGCGTCGTTTACGGACATTTCTATTCCCGAACGAGTTACGCAAAAAAAAAAAAATTAAATTCGACGCGGGAACGACGGCCATACTTAACATGGGCTACGCACCGTTAGACCAGCAAAAAGCTGGTCTAACAGTACGTAAAAAAAAACAGACGTAAGCGATTGCGAAGACCGCTCGTATCTTCGTGGATCGCCGTAAAAACACATTTGCATATCCCGACGCATGAAAACGACGCGAACTCCTACCAGCGGCCGCAAAAATATCGCAGCGTTGATTCGAAGGCTTACGAAGACGTAAGCCTCTCGGATCGAAGCCCGAAGCCGCCGTATCATGGTTTGAGGATTCAAACTAGTGATACGGCGCGCAAAATTTTAAATTACTCCTGTCTAACACCAGTTAGACAGGCGTAATTGCTTTATGAATCTGGGCCCTGGAGTCTAATGGATTTCTGACCTAAAGCCAATGTGCTAACTGAAGGCACAAATTACCAAATGGCAGGACCTCTCTAAGTTGCAGATAGAGAAAGGAGCTGTGTGTTAGTGGGCGTCCTGACTCTCCTGTAGTCCAAGGGAGGGGGCGAGCACGACACTCCACACCAGGAGTTACAGACAGAAGAACAGGAAGTGAGAATTTCTCAGAAGAAATAAGGACATTTAAAAGCAAGATCAAAGGATGGGGTAAGTGAAGGAGGACTGCACTAAGGTAAAGGAATCTATTTAGGAAATTTTTTTTTTACCTTTACAACCCCTTTAAAGCTGAATTCCAAGAAAGGGGGGGAAAAAAACACAGTTGCAGTGGGCTCCTCCCCACATACTGCAGGGGTTAAATACTCATACAATCTAGAGGTAGTGGAGTAAGGAGTAATATTTTCTTTGCTCTGGCAGACTGCCTCCACATTCTACAACCGGCCCCCGAGAAGGCTCTTCTCTATGGATTTCTGGCAAGAGGTCACACTCTGACGTCATCATGTTCAATGCAGGTGGTCCTGCATTGTATGTGAGGATAGTAAGGGCTCAGGTACAACCTGGAGTATCAGAGAAAAGAGGGGAGCACTGGAAACCTGCCAGAGCAAGGAATAAGGTAAAAATGATGTCTTGTTCCTCTAGCCCTAGTCCCGTTGTAAGGCCGCGTACACACGATCAGTCAAAACCGATGAAAACGGACTGAAGGACCGTTTCATCAGTCCAAACCGATCGTGTGTGGGCCCCATCGGTCAGTTATCCTTCGATCAAAAAAAAGAGAACTTGCTTTAAAATTTGACCGATGGACGCCTGACCGATGGGTCAAAACCGATCATTAGTATGCAAAAGCATCGGTTAAAAGGCCGCGCATGCTCAGAATCAAGTCAACGCATGCTTGGAAGCATTGAACTTCGTTTTTTTCAGCACGTCGTTGTGTTAAAACACGTAAAACGTCACCGCGTTCTAACACGATCAGTTTTCTAACCGATGGTGTGTAGGCACATCAGACCATCAGTCAGCTTCATCGGTTAACCGGATGGACTGAGTGCGTGTCCGCGGCCTAAGGGTATTTTTTTTTTAAATCCCAGAGTGCAGTTTTTTAAACCACCTTGAAATGCATGTAAACCCTAACATTGAACTTCTCTTATTTGCTCTCTTTTGGTCTGCTTACTATACCATTGAAAGCGTTTTGTTCCATCCATTTAATAAGTGCAAAGGAAAACCTGTTGATTTTTCCAGATATCTTGAGAGCTGATAAGTTCCTGTGCTCTCTGCCTGTACATAAGGAGGGATTATGGAGATATGGAAGGGGAGGAAATGGGGAGAGGCCTGTGTTCTTTTAGGAATTGTCAGGCCAAAAAGAAAGTACCTAGTACGTGATCCTGCACTTCCGGGTTTTGGGGCACTGATTGGCGGAGACACCCGCCGATGCTTCGGTAGACAGGGAGATCAATGTTCTGCCTATGTAAACAAGGCAGATTGCCGTTCTGTCGCTACAGAAGACATGGATCCTGCATTTCTTCTAAGCAGAGGAATGGATACATACCTTTTCCTAGTACAAGCACAGTAGTAAAGCACTGGTCAGGCACACATCTAACCCTTTGATCATCCCTGATGATGCCAGTGTCAATAGTATAGTGGCAGTGCATATTTTTTAGTACTGATCACTGTATTAGGGTCCCCAAAAAGTGTCAGTTAGTGTCCCCACATTAGCAGTAACGCTATAAGTCGCTGATCGCTGCCATTACTAATAAAAAATCTAAATATCCCATAGTTTGTACACGCTATAACTTTTGCACAACACTATGAACGAGTTTGGGGTGGAGGAACTTGACTGGCCTGACCTCAACCCTATAGAACACCTTTGGGATGAATTAGAGCGGAGACTGCGAGCCAGGCCTTCTCGTCCAACATCATCTAGAAAAATGGTCAAACATTCCCAAAGACAAATTCCGTTGACTTGGTTGTCAAGTTATATTTTTTATTTGTTAGATTATTTATGAGCATAACACAGTCTATGGTGGTTGTCAAATTGTAAATATAGTATCAATTGACAAGTCATGCATGCTAGCATATTGTTTTTCCTTTGTTCTATTTTAAGTGGTGAGATATGAGTGGTATGCTAAATAGGTTATTGTGGTTTACGCAAATGAACAAGTGTTCAATGTTTTCCTGCATTGGTTTCTACATTTCTGCATTGTTCGGTAACTGTACTGATGCTTAACGCCTAGTACACATGGGACGAATGTCCGGCCAACATTGGTCCCATGTGTACAACAGCCGGTCCGTCAGAAGCCGGCCTTTAGGCCAGCTTTTGTCAAAGGGGATGACCGAAAAAGGTCTGCCAATTGGCTCCCGATCAGCACTCTCAGCCAATGGCTTTGGATCTATAGATCAACCTTGCCTGCCCATAAATGGTTCGAAACTTGACTGGTCCCTGCTGAACTGGCCGAGATTCAAACCATCTATGGCTGGCTTAAGAACAAGAAGGCCAAGACACATTTACTAGTTGTGTAAACGGAGGCTACCAAAAAAAGTCTACACATCAGATATCAATACGTTATACATTTTTCCAATTGTGCTGCTATTGTACTGTTGCTTTAAAGTGATTGTTAACTTCCTCATTGGCTCAGATAGCAGTGTGGCACCATTGGCTCCTACTGTTGTCAATCAAAGTCATTGAGCCAATACGGAGAGAAAGGGAGTGTGGCAGGGCCACGGCTCTGTGTCTGAATGGACTCACAGTGCGGTGACTTGGCTCAGGTGCCCCAAAGTGCAAGCTGCTTGCTGTGGAGGCACTCGACTGGAGGGAAGGCGCCAGGAGCACCGGAGAGGGACCTGAGAAGAGGAGGATCTGTGCAAAACCACTACACAAAGTGAGTAAGTATAACATGGTTATTATTTTTAACGGAAAAAAACCAAAACTTTAATCTAAATGGTATGGTGGCATTATTAGGAATTCTCCAGGCAAATATAAAAAAATACAAAAAAAGCACCTCTAAGTACCTGAATTGGAGTGGCTTTCAGCCTCTTGTGATACCCAGTATAATACTACTCAGAGAGAGGAAGGGGCAGCACTGGGAACCAATCAGACAAATTTGCTGGGAAGGAACATCCTGACAGGAAGAGAGCAGAGTTAGCAGAGGGGTGACCTCATCAGTATGTTACTTAACCTTTAGGCCGCGTACACACGATTGGTTTGGTCCGATGAAACTGGCCTTAAGGCCAGTTTCATCGGTCCAAACCAATCGTGTGTACACTGCATTGGACCAAAGTTTTAAAACTTGCTTTAACCACTTCATTACCGAGCCTGTTTTTCAGATTCGGTGCTTACGAGACTAAAACAGTTTTTTTTGCTAGAAAATTATTTAAAACCCCCAAACATTATATATTTTTTTTTTTCTAACACCCTAGAGAATAAAATGGCGGTCATTGCAATACTTTTTCTCACACCGTATTTGCGCAGCGGTCTTACAAGCGCACTTTTTTTGGAAAAAATTCACTTTCTTGAATTAAAAAATAAGACAACAATAAATTTGGCCCAATTTTTTTATATATTGTGAAAGATGATGTTACGCCGAGTAAAATGATACCCAACATGTCACGCATAAAAATTGCGCCCGCTCGTGGCATGGCGTCAAACTTTTACCCTTAAAAATCTCGATAGGCGACGTTTAAAAAATTCTACAGGTTGCATTTTTTGAGATGACGAGGAGGTCTAGGGCTAGAATTATTGCTCTCGCTCTAACGATCGCGGCGATACCTCACTTGTGTGGTTTGAACACCGTTTTCATATGCGGGCGCTACTCGCGTATGCGTTTGCTTCTGCGCGCGAGCTCGTCGGGACGGGGCACTTTAAAAAATTTTTTTTTTGGTTTTCGTTTTTATTTTTATTTATTTTATAATTTTTAACACTGAAAAAAAAAAAAAAAAAAAAATTATCACTTTTATTCCTATTACAAGGAATGTAAACATCCCTTGTAATAGAAAAAAGCATGACAGGTCCTCTTATATATGAGATCTGGGGTCAAAAAGACCTCAGATCTCATATTCAGGCTTAAATGCAAAAAAAAAAAAAAAAAAAAAAAAAAAAAAAAGGCAAAATGTAAACAAATTAAATGTCTCTTTAAGACGCTGGGCGGAAATGACGTTTTGACGTCACTTCCGCCCAGCAGAGAGAGGGGGACGGCTGAGGGACATTTTTTCCCTCAGTCACATCCCCGGACAGGCAACGAGCGGACCCGATCGCCTCCGCCGCTACCGACGGCTACGGTAAGCGGCGGAGGGCGCGGGAGAGCGGCGGGAGGGGGGGGGCACCCTCTCCCGCCGCCGGTAACGGCGATCTCGCGGCGAATCCGCCGCGATGACCGCCGTTATCGTTAACAGGACCGCCCCACGAAGAGATGGATATCTCGGTTGTGGCAGCAGCTGCTGCCGTTACCGAGATATCCATCTTCAAAAACGTGACGTCTTTGGACGTGGGGCCGGTCACAAGTGGTTAAAATCTGACCGATGCACGTCTGACCAATCTGGCCAAACCGATGGTTAGTACACAAAAGCATCGGGCCAAAAACCCGCGCATGCTCAGAATCAAGTCGACGCATGCTTGGAAGCATTGAACTTCGTTTTTTTTAGCACGTCGTTGTGTTCTACGTCACCGCGTTCTGACCCGATCGGATTTTGGACTGATGGTGTGTACGCACATCAGACCATCAGGCCACTTCAGCAGTGAACTGATAAAAACGGTCCGTCTGACATATTCTCATCGGTTTGAACCGATCGTGTGTACGCGGCCTTACTGTCCAATCACAGGCTGAGAGCAGGAAGGTGACAAGTCTGTATTCTTAAAGGGGTTGTAAACCCTTGTGTTTTTTCAACTTAAAGCGGAGTTCCACCCAAAAACTTCCGATTTTCGGAAACCCCCCCCTCCGGTGTCACATTTGGTACCTTTCAGGGGGAGGGGGTGCAGATACCTGTCTAAGACAGGTATCTGCACCCACTTCTGGGCATAGACTCCCGTGGGAGTCATGCCACTTCCCTTCCCACCCGCTGTCTCCTGGAAACGCATGCGCAGTAGGGAACTGGGCAGTGAAGCTTTAATTCCTGATTCCCTCACCGAGGATGACAGCAGGGCCAGCCGAGAGACAGGCGATTGCTCGGCTTCGGCTGCCAACATCGCAGGCGCACTAGACAGGTAAGTGTCCATTTTTTAAAAGTCAGCGGGTGCAGTATTTGTAGCTGCTGGCTTTTAATACATTTTTGAGTAGACCTCCACTTTAATGCATCCTATGCACTAAGGTGGAAAAACTTCTGTCAGTCACCGGCCCCCCAACATTTTACTTAGCTGAGTGCTTTTCCGCTATCTATCTTCCTCGATTGGATAGATTGATAGCAGCACAGCCATTGGCTCCCGCTGCTGTCAATCAAATCCAGTGGAGAACGCTTCTCCTAGGGGGTTTTCGGATATAGGGAGACCCCAGAAGTGCCAGCTACATTGGCAAGATTTCATATCAGTTTGCCTGGAGCTTACCTTTAAAGCATACATACTACATAGCGCACATGCATGCAAAGCTATTTTCTGATGGAAATGAGAAATAAGGTCACTGACTCCAAAGCCATCAAATTTTCATTATGCAATGTTTCCACTGGACCGTCTTGAGAAATATCTTTACATACTTTATGTCTGCACGGGCACCAGTTTAAACCTACTGCCACCCCACAAAAATGAAGATCTCTTTTGTATTCTTATCACATTTCTGGTAAACCACAATATCAGATAATGTCATCCTTATCTTAGCAATGCAGACCAATGTCAATGACCATAATATCAGATTTAAATGTTAAATGAGATCTTCAGCCAAGGCTTTGTATAACGTTGGAAAGGCTTAGATCTTTTGCCAGTTTTTACTACTCCCTGTAAATCAAGGAAATTTTCAAAAATAGATACAAACAGCAATAAAATGCAGACAAGTTTCTAGGCCTTCCCTATTTTCAGGAAAAAAGTTGTTAATATTATTGCTGCCTGTGTTCCTATTGCAAACCTCCCAACTTGATGTGATGGGAATAAAGGACACCTATCCGCAAACGTATGCAGGCATAGGACACACCCCTTGCCACGTCCCCTTAAAGGAGAATTGTACAAAAAAACAAGATTGGTTAAAGCCACAAGTGCTTTTTTAACTTCTACTATTCCTTTATATTGGCTTTTGGAATTTACAAATGAAGCTGGAAAATACTTTTTGATAGATAAAAAGTGCATTTTATATACAGCTGTATGGATCAGACCAAAATTAGGGACAAATGAGGAGGAATGAGGCACAGAGGGACATCATTCCAAATCAGGGACAGTCCCTCAAATCAGGGACAGTTGGGAGATATACTATTGCATTTTTTCCCTAGTGTTCTTTCCCGGTACAAAGTTTCCACTAAAAGAGGAAGTGAGAGAAAATCTCAACAGGAAAGTAATAAAAAAAAAACTGAAAGATCTACCGTCTACTCTAACATAAACAGAAAGAAATGTCTTGAAATAAACTTTAAGGAGCCCATTCAGGTCTCTGCAGTATGTTGCATTGTGGTTACTTTGCACAACATGCATGTGTTAATGCAATTCACCAAAATGAATAGATCTGAATGGGCCTTTAGGCCGGGTGCACACAAATGCGGCTGTGATTCCCAGCATGGGGTCCGATGTGTCCTTGTTCACTGGTTCAGGTGCGAAACCCACATCCAATTTGCATATGTGTGAACCCAGCCTTAGGGTTTTCATATGAGAAGCTACAAAAATGGCAGTGGCATCAGGGCAAAGAGTGAGTCTGGAGCCTAAAAAACCTGTTAGGAGCAGTCAAACACATGCATGGGTCATGTCAGGCCCCGTACACACGGCAGAGAACCTCGACGGGCAAAACACATCGTTCCGCCCATCGAGGTTCTCTGCCGGCCGCCAGAATCGGCGACCCGCCCGTCGGGAAAGGCAACCAGCCATTCATCCCGACGGGCCGTCGAGCAAATAGAGAACCTGTTCTCTATTTGCTCGACGGGTTTCCCGACGGGTGGGGCTCGCCGAGAGCGTACACACGGCCGAGGTTCTCGGCAGAATGAGGATCCCAGCGAGGTTCTCGCTGGTTTCTGCCGAGAACCTCGGCCGTGTGTACGGGGCTTCTGAGATCCGAACCATTTCCTCAATAACTGTGTCAGTATGACCCTTGGGCAGATTATGAAGAAAGAAATGCTGCGCTACAAATATAATAAGTATAACTATATCCACCTAAGGCCATAAACATATGGCTTAAAGACGGAAACGGTTAACATGACACAGGTCTACAGCTAGGGTTGCCACCTGTTCTGGATTCACCCAGACAGTTCGGGTTTGGAATCATGCATCCGGGTTTCACACTGTCTGAGACCCGGACACATTATTCAGACTGGACTAAGTCTCTCCTCCCCCTTCTTTCTCCTGTCTCTAAGTAAGTAGGCCAAGGTAAATCAGGGTTCTTAGAGCACTCATTACATCAGAGCTCCCCATTTTCACCAGAGGCCACAGTGCTCTGCCTTACATCAGAGTCCTTGCCGTACACCAGAGCATCCCTTATGTTAGATTCCCCAGAGTTCTCCCTTACATCAGAGTCCCCAGAGTTCTCCCCTACATCAGAGTCCCCAGTATTCTCCCTTACATCACAATCCCCAAAACCCTTACAGTGAAAGGGTAACACTGGGGACCATGGGCGTCCGCTCATAGGGTTAAGGGGGGGCGAGTGACCCCCCCTGACATCAGCAAGGGTCTGTCATGCTCACATCTGTGGCTGTGCTGACTCTCTCTGTGTTTGTGCAGTCGGCTCCACAGCTGTTGCAAGATCAATGTCACTGAGCTTACAGAGCTCTTTACTGCCACCTCTAGCCGCTTCTTGTATGTGCACCCTCGTGTTTGCTTTGATGCCTGTAATTTATTTTCAAATGGACATGTGGAAACAGGACTTGGGAGAAGGAAGACCACCGTGACCTTACAAGTGAGGGCTGTGAGTACAAGTGAAGGGAGGACGCTGTTTGTGTACAGGGGTGGGGGGCTGACATATATACAGATGAGGGGGGCAGCTGAGTGCATACAGGTATGATCAGTGAAGGGGGGGACAGATATAGGAAAGATCATATCATCTGTCCTGTCCTGTATACAGCTATATACACCCATCTTCCTTCCTGTATTCCTCCATCATCACTGATCATCTGTCCTGTATATAGAGCTGTATATACCCACCCACCTTTCTCTATATACCAATACCATCCACCCCTTCTATATACATATACTGTACACCCTCTGTATTGTACATTTGATCAGCACAGTGAGGCTGCATATCATGGGCACATGCCTGCTCTTTATGGGATAATGTCTAAGCCCCTCCCCTCCCCCTCATGACATTGTCAAAGAAGCTGAGCATAGGTGACCGTAAAATATGCCCCCCCCTGGAAAATGTTCAGCGGACGCCCATGCTGGGGACTCAGATGTAAAGGGGTAACTCTGGGGACTAAGATGTAAAGGGGTAACTCTGGGGACTCAGATGTAAAGGGGTAACTCTGGGGACTCAGATGTAAATGGGTAACTCTGGGGACTCAGATGTAAAGGGGTAACTCTGTGGACTCTGATGTAAAGGGGTAACTCTGTGGACTATGATGTAAAGGGGTAACTCTGTCGACTCTGATGTAAAGGGGGACTCTTGTGATTAACTTCATATGATTAGAAATATTATTTAATAGCAACATCTATGCATAGTTTATGCTTACTAGGAAAACAAAATTGTTGCGCAACGCTGAAGTGTTCGGGTTTGGCCTGAAGAAAAGGTGGCAACCCTATCTACAGCACAGGTCTATTGGCATCTACTGTTCGTATCGTATGTGGTGGGGAGCCATTCTAAAGGAAGGACACTGCAAAGCATAAACTGCTGTGTGTTACATAACATACAGAGCATCCAAGGAAGTCCCTCTAATTAATATTTATTGTGAGTGTGACAGTGCTAGGCCCTGGCACTGGGTGAGTATAGGGAAAATTGACACAGGGTTCACCCTGAGGCTCCATTCAGACCTAGGCGTTTTGTCGCCCTATGCCCGACGCTGAAGCAGCCCTAGATACGCTGGAGGGGCGAATTAACATTGTCAGCTATGGAGATGGTTCACATCTCCACGCCGAACGCCCAAACGCCCGTACGCCTGAAGCTCAAACAAGTCCCGGACCCTTTTTTCAGGCGTATCGGGCGTACGGGCATAGCCGGCAATGTTAATTCACCTCTTCTGCAAAAAAATCAATAGGCGTTTTGTCGACGCAAATCGCGGGGACAAAACGCCTATTGATTTGTCGCCGCAATACGCCGCTACATCGTACGCCTAGGTCTGAATGGAGCTTAATGCAGAGCGCGGGGTCCTGGAGTGTTGTGACTGAGCAGACAAAACTGGACATTCACTTTTCTCAGGGTATGTAATCCCAGATCAGGGTTTGGAGATTGGAGGCTTTAAAGAGATTTGGGTGGCTTGAAAATTTAAAGGGGTTGTAAAGGAAAAAAATTTTTTCCCTAAATAGCTTCCTTTACCTTAGTGCAGTACTCCTTCACTTACCTCATCCTTCCATTTTGCTTTTAAATGTATTTCTTCTGAGAAATGCTCACTTCCTGTTCTTCTGTCTGTAACTCACCACCGTAATGCGAGGCTTTCTCGCTGGTGTGGAGAAAGCCTCTTGAGGGGGGGGCGAGCAGGAGTGTCAGAACACCCTCTAAAACACAGCTCCCTTCTCTATCTGCAAAGTAGAGAGTGTCCTGACTTGCCTGCTCGCCTCCTCCCCCCTCAAGAGGCTTTCTCCAAACCAGGAAGAAAGCCTTGCATTACGGTGGTGAGTTACAGACAGAAGAACCGGAAGTGAGCATTTCTCAGAAGAAATAAGGACATTTAAAAGCAAAATTGAAGGATGAGGTAAGTGAAGGAGGACTGCACTAAGGTAAAGGAAGCTATTTAGGGGAAGAAAAAAAAAATCCTTTACAACCCCTTTAAGTCTCTAATGGAGTCCAATTGAATCCAAGGATTAGTAACTCAAAAATATGAGTTTCCAATCCTGTGTCCAGGACTTATTATGCCTCGTTTCCACTGAGTGGATCGGTTCGGTACGGTACGCTATTTTGGGTGTTTCCATTATGAAAGTGTGCTATAAAAGCGAACCGTACCGCACCAGCAAGAGTCCTGCTTCTCATGTGGGTCCAGAGAGAATGGAACAGTTCCATTAGGGCAGACCTACAAATACATCTCACTGATTGGTGTACGCGCTAGGAATTTTTTCTAAACCCTGAATGGTCCCTGACGGTCCGATTTGCAGTGGAAACGCTCACGCAAATAGACCGGTCCCATTCTAACCGCTCCAAATTTACTGACCCGAACCGATCCGCTCAGTGGTAACAAGGCATTAGAGACCTGCAGAATGTCCGAAAGTTGCAGGTGTGCAATATCGTTATAAGTAAAGCCTGGCCATAGCTCAGGGGCAGGGGTGTGCACCGTCTGGAGACAGTTATGTGCTCTCATTTTGAGAGAGAAGAGGGGATCTACTAAGTAAACAATACTCCATGCTGGACAGATTCCTTGCCCACAGAACAGGAAAATTTGGAACAGCGAATCCGGAATTTGGAACAGCGACCCGCATCTAAAATGCAAATACCGCGTTTTTACAGCGATTTTTGCAGAGCTTTGCAATTTATGTGTGTGTGTTTTAATTTTTTTTGTTTTTTAGCTGTACATTCACTGTATAACTGGTTGCTAAGGAGGAGGCCAGGAAGCCGGCCACTGCATCCTTAACAACCAATGATTCATCAGCTGAATGTGGGCTTCACCGCTGAATGTAAAAAAAAAAAAAAAAAATGTGGAAAAATAGCATAGGGTCCCCCCCCCCTGGTCCATACCAGACCCTTATCCGAGCATGCATGGATTAGAAAAATGGTGTGGGGTCCGCCCCAAAATCCATACCAGACCTTTAGAATGGGACCGGACCTTTAGAATGGGACGGTTAGAATGGGACCGGTCTATTTGCGTGAGCGTTTCCACTGCAAATGAAAAAGCTGAGGTGATTAGGCAAGTTCAGGGGACTGAGAGAGTCTGGTTGTATGGCAGGTGCAATTTGGCCTCCCTGCACAGGTGGCGCTGACAGCATCACTGTGCAGGGAGAGTGGAGGACAGGAGGAGCTCACTTTCCTTCCTAGCCTTCATAGGGGTCATCAGGTGATCTCCATGTGTCTTTCCTCCCTTCTGAGTATCCAATACAGGGCCATACTGACGTATGAACTTTACTTTTGTTTGTTTAATAAAAGTGGGCCGCCAAGTCTTAAACCAGACTTCCTGACTCGCATGGACTCACTAAAACGCATCAACCACTGAGCTTGATCACTCTATATCACAATAAGTGAAGTGACAAAAAACTGCTGATTTCCTATGTGCATCTAAACCAAATAGTTTGTCTTGTATAGAGAATAATATAATTCAACCCCCTGATGTGTCTTTATGTGGTGCTTCGTATTCCCTTAGGGACCTTACCCTCTCTCTTTTCCCTGGTGACCATTGTTACCAAGGCAGAAAGTGTCATGAAAACAGATGTCACTGGAAAAGCAATGGAAGAGAACTCTTTTAATAGGGACACCTGTTCTAATGACTGTCTAATGCCGCATACACACGGTCGTTTTTTGCGATGAAAAAAAAACGACGTTTTCTGTGAAGTAAAAAACGACGTTTTTGAAACGTCACTTTTCAAAGACAATTTTGCATACACACCATCGTTTTTTCACAAAAAGCGAGGTTACGTTCACCACTCTTTTCCATTGAAGCTCGCTTCATAACTAGCTTCTGGGCATGCGCGGGTTGAAAAACGTCGTTTTGAACGACGTTTTTGCTACACACGGTGACTTTTTGTGAAACAAAAAACAACGTTTTGAAAAACGACACAAAAAATTCAAGCATGTTGGAATTTTTTTTTGGTCGTTTTTTTTAAGACAAAAAACGACGTTTTGCCCACACACGATCAATTTAAATGACGTTTTAAAAAACGTCGTTTTTTTTCATCGCAAAAAACGACCATGTGTACGCGGCATAAGGCTCGATTTACACTAATGCGTTTTCTGATGCATTTTGCAGAAATGCAGGGAATTTTTTTAACATGGGTTCCTATGGAACATGTTCACATCAATGCATTCTTGTGCCTCTGCGTTTTTGGAAAGGGTGAGGGGCTTTTTTTCCTGCAAAATTAAGCATTTTGCATGCAATAGACTTCAATAGACCCGCATCTAAAATGCAAATACCGCGTTTTTACAGCGATTTTTGCAGAGCTTTGCAATTTATGTGTGTGTGTTTTAATTTTTTTTGTTTTTTAGCTGTACATTCACTGTATAACTGGTTGCTAAGGAGGAGGCCAGGAAGCCGGCCACTGCATCCTTAACAACCAATGATTCATCAGCTGAATGTGGGCTTCACCGCTGAATGTAAAAAAAAGAAAAAAAAATGTGGAAAAATAGCATAGGGTCCCCCCCCTGGTCCATACCAGACCCTTATCCGAGCATGCATGGATTAGAAAAATGGTGTGGGGTCCGCCCCAAAATCCATACCAGACCTTTATCCGAGCATGCAGCCTGGCAGGTTAGGAAAGAAACGAGCGAGTGAACCCCCCTCCTGAGCCGTACCATTCCATATGCCCTCAACATGGGGCGCCGCCCACCCCAAAGCACCTTACCCCCATTTTGATCGGGACAAGGGCCTCTTCCCGACAACCCGTGGCTGTCGGAGTCTGCGGGCAGGGAAGCTTATCAGAAACTGGAAGCCCCCTTTAACAAGGGGGTCCCCAGATCCGGCCCTCTCCCCTATGTGAATGAGTATGAGGTACATTGTACACCTACCTATTGACCCTAAAAAAGTAACGTAGTTTGAAAAATACAGTAGACAGTATTTGACAAGTCTTTTATTAAAAATATTCTTCTTCTTTCCCACTCCTTCTTCCGGTCTTCCTCCATCTTCTCCTGAATCTTCCTCCTCCAGTCTTCTCCTTCTCCAGCTTTTTCTTTCGCTCTTCTTCTTTCTCCTATCTTCTTTGTCCAGTGTTCTTCTTCCCCCCCTCCCGCCGCTTTCCGGTGGCCTCTTCTGCTTATCAGAGCCACCGGCAGGGGCGATCTTGTCCTGTCCCTGGCTTGACATGGAGACAAGTGAGGGGAAAGATGGCCTCACCCGTCACCATATCATTGCAGGGCGGAAGCAATGTCAAAATGTCACTTCCGCCCATAGCTCTTAAAGGGACATTTTTTATTTTTTCAAATGACATTACATGTATACATTTTAGTGTAAATATGAGATCTAAGGTCTTTTTGATCCCCATATCTCATATTTAAGAGGTTTCTGTCATGCTTTTGTTTCTACTAGTGATGTCTACATTCCTTGTAATAGGTATAAAAGTGAATTTTTTCTTAAAAAGGATAGTGTATAAATAAAAAAAATAAAAGAAAAAATAAATAATAATAAAAAAAACGTAAACGCACCCCGTCCCGCCAAGCTTGCGTGCAGAAGTGAACGTATACGTTCGTAGCGCCTGTATATAAAAACGGTGTTCAAACCACATATGTGAGGTATCGCCGCAATCATTACAGCGAGAGAAATAATTCTAGGCCAGGAAATTCTGTAACTCAAAACATGCAACCTGTAGAAGAGATTTTTAAGGGTATAAGTTTGTTGCCATTCCACAGCGGGCGCAACTTTGAAGCACTGCACGTTGGGTATCAATTTACTCGTCGTAACATCATCTTTCACAATATGAAAAAAAAAATTGGGCTAACTTTACTGTTGCACTTTCCTAAAAAGGTGCGCTTGTAGGACCTCTGCGCAAATACGGTGTGATAAAGTATTGCAACGACCGCCATTGTGTTCCCTAGGGTGTTAGAAAAAATATAAATATAATGTTGGGGGTTTCTAAGTAATTTTCTAGCAAAAAAATAATTATTTTAACTTGTAAACACCAAATTTCAGAAAGAGGCTTGGTCCTTAAAAGGAGAAGTCCAACCTGAGCTTTTTAGGCTGGGCTTCTCCTCTGGGTCACAGGAGTGCAATCAGTTTTGCACTCCTGTGACCCGTTTTCAGCAGAGGGCATTCTGAAGTCCACTCCCTGCTGACGTCACTGCCATCAGACCCTTATCCGAGCATGCAGCCCGGCAGGTTAGGAAAGGGACGAGCGAGTGAGCCCCCCACCTAAACCATACCATTACATATGCCCTCAACATAGGGGGGTGGGTGCTTTGGGGCAGGGGGGCATCAGTCGGGGGAGTGCGTCATCACCACTTCCAAGTCGGGATCCGCCAGCTGCCCCGATTGATGGCAGTCTCAGCGAGGCGCTGAGACAGCCTCTCCTCGCCCTCCACTGCTCAGCGCTCGCCCTCCACTGTTAGCATCGCTCTGCTCGGAGAGGAGTGAGAACTGAGCCATCGGCGGTGTTCGGTGGCTTGGTTCTCAGTGCAGAGACACCAGGGGACAGCTGCAGCATCAGTCTGATGCCGCATCCATCGAGGTAAGTATGAAAAATAATAAAAAAAAAAAAAAAAACACTTCTCTTTTAAGTGGTTAAATATAAGACCTTGCTAAAAGCATCCATTTGGTTTTGTAGTTTTTTTGTTTGTTTTTTTAGTTATTCCCTCGAGGCGAATTGTAAATAAAGTTTATTTTAAAGTGCAGCAAGTTTTTTTTTATTGCTTTCTTACATACAGCATGTAGGGTAGTGTCTTCCATGCCGTAAAGATGGACACATTAATCTTGGTTCATAGCTGGTGTGAAACATAATAAATTATGTAGGAGGAAGTTCGCAGGAATCCTGTTACAAACGCTATACTTTCTCACAGTATCAATTTAACCCTCTATGTTTTCAGCTATGATAAAAGTCAAACTATAATGATTTTATTTCACACTTAGTATGAGTTAATGAGTTCTTAAACAGAGTCTTTATTCATTTTGTGTATACTATTATACAACCTCAATTCCAAAAAAGTTGGGACATTGTGTAAACTCTGCATAAAAACAGAATGCACTGATTTGCAAATCTCATAAACCATTTTTGCAAATATTGGTGAATCTCTGCCCAAATTTTTTTTGTTTTAGATTTTATTTTATTGGTTTTCAGCATGGGTTAACTGCTTTGCCGACCGTATACTGCATATATACAGAGGTGGTTCTGCTGTGCTGGATCACGTACCTACTACTAATTTATCAATATACGCTTATTGGGATTTTTTATTCAAAAACATGTAGCAATATACATATTAGCCTAATTTAACCACTATCCGACGGCCACGGCCACAGGGTGGTTGTACTTCTCTAACTGGCCGTGTTTTTATGGCCTGCTCTCCGCCAGGCCACTAGGTGGCGCGCCTAAGCGGGTGCGTGCCTGGCGGCCGTGATGTCCGCCAGGCACTCGGGATCGGCGGCTACAGGGACAAGACGTGGATCTCTGTGTGTCCTGTCAGGGGAGAGAGGAGACCGATCTGTGTCCCTTGTACATAGGGACACAGCATCAGTCACCTCCCCCAGTCACCCCCCTCCACACACAGTTAGAACACAATTCAGGGTACACATTTAACCCCTTCCTCACCCCCTAGTGTTAACCCCTTCAATGCCAGTCACATTTATACAGTAATTACTGCATATTTATAGCACTGATCGCAGTATAAATGTGAATGGCGCCAAAAATGTGTCAAAAGTGTCCGATGTCTCCGCCATAATGTCGCAGTCGCGAAAAAAGAACGTCAATTTTGTTTGGGAGCCACGTCGCACGACCGCGCAATTGTCAGTTAAAGCGACGCAGTGCCACAAGCTGAAATTTCACCTGGTCAGGAAGGGGTATATGTGCCCAGTAAGGAAGTGGTTAATAAACAAATTAGATTTTTTTTTATTGGATATGTTTTATAGCAGAAATTGTTGATCTGTTTTTGTTTATAGCTCAAATAATAAAAAATAAAACCTGCAGAGGTGATCAAATACCACCAGCAGAAAGCTTGATTTGTGAGCATATGCCTAGGTCATTGGAGGACAGGCAGGCTGTGCTCCTAGCACAGCTAAAAATCTGACCCAACTGGGATTGATATGTTCCCATGCCTAGCATGGTCAGCTTGTGAAAAAAAAAAGCAGGGGGACTGGCAGTATCACCAGGAATTTCACACAAAGAAAAACAAAAAGAACAGGTTAACTTTCAACTTAGGACCACAGATTGCGTTTGCAAATTTGTGCGGACAAAACCCCTGTTTTTAACGCATACTGTAAGACAGGTTAATTGGTTGTTCTGCTAGCTGGTCGGTAAGTAGGCTTGGTTATTCCCTGGGCATTCCCCAGGTTTTTGTTGTTATCTGCTTTAGCCTTCCAATGCTACTTACTGCTATGGCCAGTCATAGATGGGGTGGTGGACACGTTTATGCTTCACCTGTGGTGTTTATATTGGTCCAGCAGTGCACCAACACCTTTGCAGCCATTGTGCTATGCTGGGTGTTTGGCGTGCTCCTGTACCTTTTAAGGAGGGGTGGCTCCCCTTCAGTTCACCTGCCCCTATCTATCCATTAAAATGAATGTGCCTCCATTGTGAGGACACTCATTGTTTAGTGTTATGGCCCATACACACGATCTGAATATCGGACGAAAACGATCTTCCGATGATGGATCGTACGATTTTCGGATCGTGTGTACACTACTTTCGACAGCCGATCACGACCGTTCATCCGATTAAATTCGATCGGACAAGCGCGAAAATTTTTCTCGTCCGATGTCCGATCGTCCGATTTTCGTTTAGTCAGTACAGTCGTCGTCCGATAATACAATACAAATACATTTCAACACGTGACATCACTTCCGATCGTTTTTTTCTATCGTACGATAATTTTCGTGAGTTTAAAAACCTATTTATTTTACTTGCGATTATTAAGCGAAAAAAGTCGTACGATCCGTCGGCCAATATTCGGATCGTGTGTATGGGCCATTAGGACCACAGATTACGGGGTGCCTTGGCGCGGCTCTGTGGCTCACGCATGCATTTGAAAATGCGTGCGGACAAAACCCCTGTTTTTAACGCATACTTTAGACAGGTTAATTGGTTGTTCTGCTAACTGGTCGGTACGTAGGCTTGGTTATTCCCTGGGCATTCCTCAGGTTTTTGTTGTTAACTTTTAACTTAACAACGTGTTACAGCAGACACATATCAGAAATATGGGGCCAGATTCAGAAAGTATTTACGTCGGCGTATCTACAGATACGCCGCGTAAATACTAAGAATAGCCGGCGTATCTGTTTTCTGTATTCAGAAAACAAGATACGCCGGCTTTCTCCTGGGATACAAGCGGTGTAATTCGCTTACACCGTCGTATCTTAAGTTGCATATTTACGCTGGCCACTAGGTGGCGCTTCCGTGGTTTTTTTTTATATTATGGAGCAAGTGCTTTCTGAATAAGGCACTTGCCCATAATATTTGCAGCGGCGTAGTGTAAAGAGGAAACGCTACGCCGCCGGAAAAGATACATTTTTGTATCTGAATCTGGCCCATGAAATGTATTGGTAACAAACACTTTGTCCATTAAAATGTTTATTTTTCACAACAAGAGGGAAGACGATATAGCAAATGCATTTCTGTGGCATACCAGCTAGCTTTATAATCTGACCACTGAGAAATAAACATTTTGATGGATCTACTTTTGATTGGTGGCAATCTCATACTTCTGTATGTTCTTCAGACTGTTCCAGGAACCTCAGTAACACCCTAATTGACACAAGGCAGCCCCAAAAACTGGAAATGTGTTTTCATTCATATTTAGGTCCTGCGCCCCACCAACACATTATTCAAAATCTGAAGGTTTTCATTATTCCCTTACAGCTTTCAGAGTTTGTTGAAGACCCCCCCCCCATATCATATTTTTTGGGAAAGCATAGGACCAGTAGAATAAAAAGAAGGTGCTACTGATTTTTAAGGCCCCACGATATTTGCGCAATTTACCAAAGTAATCGTTTTCTCTTGCTTATTAATGAGATTGCAATTGTATGAAGGTAGTGTGTTAGACAGAGGGGTACATGCAATCCAGCTGCTGGGTCACCTTCTGTTTTGGGTTACCCTTTGTCAAGTGTGCTCTAAAGATAACTTGCACCTAGAGATATATGTAAGTTGTCATTGATGACCTCTCTCGGAACAAATATAAAGATCATGCATCAGTTACTAATACAGTTGCCAGAAACAGCCAGGCTACTGGAGTTTTTCACCTGAGGCAGCCTATTTTTTTTTTTAAGCACAGGTATCATTTAACATGACCCCTTCAGGAGGTGGGAAATAAATGAGCATTAAAAGCCTGCAGTTTTATTACCTGTCTGGTGGCTGGTGCTCTGAGCTCCCTTGCAAAGTCCCCAGTGCCCTGAATGAGCAAAGTGACATTATCTCTATAAACATGATTAATGATGGCATTTTAAAATAATCACATACATGACTATACAGAGCCATATACTAAAGTCAAGGCAATACAAATAAAGCAGAGTGATTTTATGGATTGCAGTCTTGTAGTTGCTCACAAGATGGCAACACGAGTATTGAGCACAGACCGAAAAAAGCACAAACGCCTAATGCCGCGTACACACGGACGTTTTTTGCGATGAAAAAAAACGTTGTTTTTTAAAACGTCATTTAAATTGATCGTGTGTGGGCAAAACGTCGTTTTTTGTCTTAAAAAAAACGACCAAAAAAAAATTCCAACATGCTTGAATTTTTTGTGTCGTTTTTCAAAACGTCGTTTTTTGTTTCACAAAAAGTCACCGTGTGTAGCAAAAACGTCGTTTAAAACGACGTTTTTCAACCCGCGCATGCCCAGAAGCTAGTTATGAAGCGAGCTTCAATGGAAAAGTGTGGTGAACGTAACCTCGTTTTTTGTGAAAAAAACGATGGTGTGTATGCAACATCGTCTTTGAAAGTGACGTTTCAAAAACGTCGGTTTTTACTTCACAAAAAACGTCGTTTTTTTTTCATCGCAAAAAACGACCGTGTGTACGCGGCATAAGAAACAGCCATATAAAGCCTAGACTTATTACTGTACCTTTGACAAGAGAAGCTCTAAAAAAAACACCCTTGCTGACCTCTCTGACCAGGCCATTTTTTGCCGGTCCAACCAGGAATTTTCATGATGATGTGTTTGGGTATGATTTTCGTACTGTGTGATGATTATGTCTCTCTTGACCATTTTGTGCAGACGATTAACATTGATATGTATAGTTTGTTTAATATGATTTTGTATTTTATTGTACAGTGTGACCCTGGTCTGGAAACTAGACCCTGACGAAGGGACAAACAGCGTCCCGAAACGTGTCGGACCCTCTGGACCTCCTTGTGGGAATCTACATATTTTTACATCATCTATGTTTTTAATTTTGTATATTTTGCATATTTTGTTAATACATTTTCATTCATATAATACTTGTTATTGCCTTAAAAGTCCCAATCTTGTGGGGTTCTTCCTCTTTACTTTTTCCCCCAGTCAAAGCACCTCTCCCACACAGTTAAAAAGCACTCTCTAGAGACACATTTAGACCCCTTTCACACTGAAGCGTTTTTTACAGCATTTTAGCGTTAAAAATAGAGCTCTTAAAACGCTCATAAAACGATCTTCATGAATCTCAATGGACCTTTTTACATTAAGTTCTGCAAGCAGCATCTTTAAAGCAGCTTTTGAGCGCTGAAAAAAACGCTCCAAAAAACGCCCCTCTCCATTGAAATGAATTGAAGCGCTGTAAAAATGCCTTACCCTTACACACTGAGGCGTTGAACTGGCGGGGTGTTAAGAAAAGTCCTGCAAGCAGCATCTTTGGAGCAGCTTTTGAGCGCTATAAAAAATGCTCTAAAAACGCCCCTCTCCATTGAAATGAATTGAAAAGTGCTGTAAAAATGCCTTACCCTTTCACACTGGCACTGCAAAAATGCCCTAAAACTTTAGGGTCTTATCGGTGCTTTACCAACACATTGGGATTGCAGATAAGGCTTTGCTCGAATACTGCTGTAATAACGCTGTAATAACGCTGCAATAACGCTCGAAAAACGCTGTAATAACGCTCGAAAAACGCCCCAGTGTGAAAAGGGCCTTAAGCCATTGATTGCCCCTGTTTTTAATCCCTTCCTCTGCCCCTGCTTTATCGTTGTTTATGCAGAGCTTTTCGGCCCCAATCGGGTGCTTTTAACCCCCGCTAGCTCCCGCCAAGCGAGCTGTAGTGGAGCTTTGCTGGCTTTTCGGCAGCGTTGCCCAATTGATTTCAATGGGCAAGGGCACTGTAGGAGCGGTGTATACACTGCTCCTACAGTGCCTCAAAGATGCTGCTTGCAGGACTTTTTTGGGGCATTCTCGAGTGCACCGATCCAGTGTGAAAACACTTGGGCTTTCACATTGGAGTAGGAGGAGAGGCTCTTTACAGGTGCCTTGCTGGCGCTATTTTTAGCGCAATAGTGCCTGCAAAGTGCCTCAGTGTGACAGCAGCCAAAGGCAGAACGGAGGATGGAAAAAAACGTACTAGTAGGCAAAGATTTTTGGTAGAAGACACTTTGTATGCCTTCTCCGCCAAAAACTTCTTTCCTTTTTCACTTTATTATGCATATTATTTGTTGCAATATTTTCTTTATATTGCCTCTGCAACATGAACATTGCACACTGCTGGCATCTATAAGAAGCTGTGTTAGGTAAATTGTGGTACAGTGAATTAAAAATAAGTCTTGATTGGTTCATCTTTGATGTGATTTCCAACTAACTAAATGCATGTGTGACAGGAAGTCAGGTAAATCTGTGAGTGTTGTCACAGACGGGAGATACATTTCTGCCTTGTTTAGACAATTCACCAATTACTATTAGGTGTCGGCTGCAGAAATAGCCAGAAAGGCCCCTTTCACATGAGCGGACCGTTCGTCCGCTTATTACAAGTCCATTTACGGACTTGTAATGGGCCCCTATGGGATCGCGTCCGTTAGCGGATGATGCATCCGCTAACGTCCGCCTAAGATCCGCGTCCGTCTGGATCCGTTTTTCGGACGGAAGAAAACTCTATTTTTCTTCCGTCTGAAGGATCGGATCGGATGAAGACAGACAGACGGTCCGTTTTCATCCGATTCCCCATAGGGGATAGCGGAGGAGAGACAGGGCGGTCCCTGCACAGTATGCAGGGACCGCCCTGTCCGCCGACAGCTCAGCGGGACCCCCCGCTGAGCCGACGGACACACACGGAGCGGACCGAAAAAAAACGGACCGCTCCGTGTGAAAGAGGCCTTAGGGCGTTGGAAAACTTCAGCTGTTCAGAATGAAGCAAATTAAGGCCTCTATAAAACATCCAAAGGATGGCTACTGATTGCTGCATCCTGAGGCTTTTTGAGTTAAGGAGCAGTCAGAAAGACTTCTGAAGAGGTGAGGTGGTTGTTGATTTTTCTGTGTGATAAAAATCAAAAAGACTATTGTTTTCTGCTGTATGACCAGCAGTGTCTGCCCAGCAGTAGGCTGTGCCAGACTCCATAGGTAGGTTCCTGTGTTGTGAAGATAGACGCCCCAAGTGGCAAGGGTTTATTTTATGTTTTGTTTTGTTTATGCTGTTTTGATGCTTGCACTTGTATCCAGCAATATGGAAGAATAAACCATATCCTTTGTTTTCAACCATCCTCAACTGCCTTTCTGTATAGATCAGTGTGTAGTGAACCCATCCAGGGGGTCACGCACGCCCGCTACCGAGCTAATCCCTCACACATGTCACAGAGTTAAAGTGATACTAAACACACAACATTTCATTTCCATTGCCCCTTCTCTGTATGTGGATCATGGCACTATAATTATTTTACTTAAAAAACAACAACATCTATGTACTTTTGTTTCCTAAGAAATATATAGAAGTCACATGAGCCAGATCTTTCCCAGCCTGTCTAGATGGAAACATAAGTAGGAGTAGCTTCTAGTCCTCTGCTACTGGTCACATGTTCAAGAGACAAACAACAGCTATTGGAATACAGAATAAAAATAAATAAATGTCAACTGTTATACAAATATATGTTTAAAATCAAATCTCTTATTTTGTGGAAATAATCTGGTGTGGGCAGGTGTCTGCCAGTCACAGACTGCGTCACGCCCCTCCAGCCTCTCTCTTAGAATAAGAGGGAGATGAAGCGTCCATTAATCTACATGTAATATCCCACCTCCATTGTGTTAAGCTGGTTCGTGGGCATGGAGGAGGAGGAAGGGAGTGGGCTGTCATTTGCCACTGTGTATACGCCTACATGTGTGAATCTATAGTCACATGGGCTGTTCAGATGTAATAGGGAGGAAATGCCAAGCATAAAACTCACTGAAAACTGAGCATGTGCAGAGTTGCCACCACAGCTGCAAAATTCTTAACCAAATTGGGGACATGAACAGAAGGTGGCAACAGAGAGCAGCAGGATCGACCAGTTTTACTGCAGAATACTCATGAATGAATCTCATAGTGACTTAGTATGAACAGCATGTAATAAAGCATTTATTGATAGTTTTTTTTTTAATGATGTGGGTCTAGTGACACTTTAAATGGTAACACATGTAAATCATACTTTGTGCACCTAATACACCACAACCTACATATATGAACAGGGCTTACTTATTGAATAAATGGACTGGATTGGGCTACTCGAACTGCAAAATGAACAAGACATTTTGCAAGATTTGTAGTCCATCACATTTTACAGAACATTTCCTGATACACATTTGTCTGGGGCACGGCATCATTGGAAAACAAAAACACTCTTTATTCAGGCCTGTACACAGGGCCAGGCCAAGGGGTAGGCAGAAGAAACTGCCATCATGGACACTTCAGCAGAAAGGGGGGTTGCAAAAAAGCACCGGACCTGCAACCTATACTGATCAAGTGGTTCACAGTTCATGGGTGGTCTTCAGGAGGGGGGCACATTTTGGCAGTTTTGCCTTGTCTTGTCCAGGAACTGCTCATATGATTGCTGTCCAAGACTATAGGATTTCCAGAAACCTTTGAAAGACACTAATTATTTTTTTAACAGATTTTAAATGTTTCTCTCACAAGACAACTGTACTGTAATACTGTATTAAAATTCTTTAACCCACCACCAACCTAATGTAGCTCCCCATATAGCTACGATTTGTTATATTTGGTTTTTGGCCTCCCTGTAATCAGGAAGAGCAGTATTAGACTAGTTAGGTCTACTCTGGACTCTGTAGGTATGGGTTCAGTTATCCCCCACCATTTCCCAGGGGACCCTTGGACACAGTGGATGGGAGAACATGACCTCAACCTGCATTGTAATATCTCCCCAACCAATCCCTGGTCAATATGGCAGATGACCAGCAGGGGGCTGAGGGGGGTATAAATGGGCTAGAATAGAGATCTCTTGCTCCTGGGGGCGTAAGGTCCAGCCTGAGAGCTGTGACATCCCTGGAAAATCTGTTTGAAAGCACCGTTTGTGGGATGCCAGCTACTGTTTGGCTAGGGGACCTCTGTTATATCCTCCTGGAGTATTTTCAGAAAGCCTCCTAAAGATCCAGGACACAGAAAACTGGGGTACAAAAGTTGACTGATCCTGCACATGGCTGAACCAAGTTTAGGAATCAGCGAGTACCAGCCTTCTGGATCTAAAGACATTCCCTAGCTTCTTTGGGAGTTCACCAGCTCTTACTTATTACATTCAGGACAAAATTCACGTTGAGGAATTCCTGTTTGGTACTGTTCATCTATACACTTCAAAGGTTTTAGTGTGGAGTTAGGGTTCCTCATTCTCAAGTTGATTATTATTGAAGTATCCCTAGACCTCAGCCGCACCCTATTCAAGTTTTACCCCAAGAAAAAAAACATGCACAGCCTGTTCCCTGGCTTTAGCGATTGGGAAATATGTACCTCGCTGCTGTGTGCCTATCAAGGAATGCGACCCTGGGATCAAACCTTTAGATGAATCCCCTCTGTGATCTACACTAAACCACCTGTAAGAAAAAACACCCCAGCTTCTTACCCCTGTTGAAGAGCTGACTCCAATTTCTCCTCAAGCAAAACTTTTCTTTGGCACCAGCCTCACCTGCCTTTTAAGCTCGCATTTTTTTTTATTGCAGGACAGTGTCATCCCAGTTTTTCAGGTATGTTGGCAACTATAATGTGGACCTACCTCGGTTTTATAAGTAAACAACCTGCCTAAAAATCGACTCCACAAGATGTCTCTTGTTATATTTAGTATCTTATTCTGTGCCTTTCTCTGATTTAGGCCCCTTTCACACTATTGTGACTTCAAAGTTGCGCGATTTTACCGCAATTTCACAGCCGTGATTGTAGGGAATGCCTGTGTAAGTGGAATCAAAATTGGACAAAAGTAGTGCAGGGACTACTTTGAAGTTGTACTAATATGAATAGTTGTCATTGGAAATCATGGGAAACGACTAGTCATGCTACATTGCCATCACAAATCGTGAGACAAGTCATATAAGTGTGAAAGTTGCCTTAGTTCCTCTTGCAGTTGGAACCTGACTTGATACTCAAGATCCATAAAACTAGTCTGACCATTGAGGGTTCCTTTACTGGCTACTACTGAGCAGAGGCGGCTCTAGGCTTTGTGAGGCCTTTGGCAAAACTTGACATGGGGCCCCACTCACACCCATGATGGGAAAAAAAATACAAGTTCAAGAGCCTCATCCACACAACCCTGGCCAGTGTTTGTGGAGGTCAGTGGGCTTATCGGAATCTAGAAGCCCCCTTTCACAAGGTGGCCCCCAGATCCTGCTCTTTAAAGCGGATGGCCCATTAAAAAACAATATTAAAAGCCAGCAACTACAAATACTGCAGCTGCTGACTTTTAATATAAGGACGCTCGTCTCTCTGCTGCTCCCCCCTCCATCCACGGTGAGGGAACCAGGAAGTGAAGCACTCCGGCTTCACTGCCCGGTTCCCTACGGTGCATACGTGAGTCGCGCTGCACCCTCCGATTGGCTACCGCTGTGTGCTGGGAGCCAAGAGTTCCCAGCACACAATGGGGGTGGGGGGGGGGGCGACGGGAAGCTAGGAAAACCTGTCTTTTGCCTGACTCTGTTGTGGCCGGAAGTGGGTCCAAATACCTGTCTTTAGACAGGTATCTGCACCCCCCTACCCCCTGAAAGGTGTCAAATGTGACACTGGAGGGGGAGGGTTCCGATCAGTGCGACTCCACTTTAGGGTGGAGATCCGCTTTAATAACTAAGAGGCGGGGGCTACCCGGTGATGTCACCTGGTGAACCCACCCCTTGTGACGACAGTGACTGAGGGCATGCTGGGTCATTGACGTCACAAGGGTGTCACCGATATTCACTGGCTGTTAGGGAAGCTGGTGGCCCCGCTCATGAGTCAGGGCTCATAACTCTGCCTGAGCACAGCAGCATTAAGGTCCCTGGTCCCTCAAAACTGGGGTAATGCATTGGGCAAGTTAGGTGGCCATGAGGCCCCTGTGAGTGCGAGGCCTTAGGCGCCCGCTTAATTTGCTTAATAAAAGAGCCGCCTCTGCTACTGAGGCTGCCTCAATGAAAAGTTGGTAAGGCCTAAAAGTCAGAGGACATCAGGCTCACATATCAAAGTTTAACTACATTTGACAGGGGCACAGAAGGAGATTAGCAGGCATCTTTTGGTGTCCACACTTATTTACTTCAAAACATTAAATGATACCTGATTATTGACTAACATAAAGAAGACGTCTCACATTTTTTCTTGCTTTAGTCCCCTAAGGTACAAAATGAATAAAACACTATGGCCCCTGATTCACAGAGCACTTACGCCGACGTATAACAAGTTACGCCGACGTAAGTGCAAATGTGCGCCGTCGTATCTGTGCGCCAGACCCACAAACAGAGATGCGCCTAAAACCAGGCTACACCCCGCCGACGTAACTTGCTTATGCTGGCGTACATTTAGGCTGGGTGCATGGTGCCGCTCCCATTAGCCATTCAAACATGCAAATGAGGTAAATACGGCGATTCACAAACGTACGTGCGCCCGACGCAGGCTATGCGCGGTGTGCGTAAGTTGTACGTCCGACGTAAAGTTATTCCCCATAAAGGAGGTGTAACTCAGCAAGTTAACAAAAACTATAATTTCAAAATTTATTTGGCAGGACAAAAAGCCGAGAATAAGTTACTCAATCCTCTCCCGGAGTAAAAAAAAAAAGGAGGGTTGGCGCTCCCCGATATAAAAAGATACTATCATGCCGTAATATTAACTAGACTGGTGGAATGGACAAACAGTAACACGCAAAAAAAATGGGCACAGATAGAGAGAGAAATAGGATTGGCACAGTTAGGCACAAATGTGTGGATTCCACCGAAATTTAGAATTGTTGACACTGACACACATAGCATAACAAAGAATGCACTGAGGATATGGGATTTGTTGTTTAGGCGGGAAAAATGGAAATATAATTCCCCATTAATCCCAATAGCGGATACCAAATTTTTTCCGCCAGGAAACAGGACAAAATTAGGTAGGAAATTAGGAAGTAAAAGATTAGGCGAAATAGTCTCACTAGGGAGAATCAAGGAAAAAAAAAGATATACACGTAATAGATGGAAACCAACAGTTAAGTGACTGGGAGTACATACAATTAAAGCACTTTGTGAGCACACTTCCTACTCTAATAAGAGAGGATAAAGCACAGAATTTGATAGAAAATTTATGTTCCACGGCAACAACATTACAACACGGCATTACGAAGCTGTATAGGATATTAACAGATATAGAATCTAAAGGAACCCTGAATAACATAGAGAAATGGGGGAAAGATATCGGGAGAGGATTGAGGATACTTTTATGATAGGAGCGGTGTTTAACTACGCAAAAGATATAAATACTATTGAAGCTAACTACAAATGTATGATGCGATGGCATTTGACACCGGTCAAAATGCATAAAATACACCCATCCAACTCTGCCCTTTGCTGGAGAAATTGTAACCAAGTTGGCACCACAATGCATATCTGGTGGGACTGCCCGAAAATCCAGGAATACTGGAAAGAGGTCTTAGGCCTCGTACACACTATCGGACATATCCGATGAAAACGGTCCGCGGACCATTTCCATCGGATATGTCCGATTGGGAGTTTGATCCGATGGCGTTTACACACCATCGGATCAAATTCCCCGCCGCCGGACGGCGCGGTGACGTGGCGGTGACGCGGCGGTGACGTTGACGCCGCCACGTCACCGCACCAGGAAGTAAAACACTTCCGCGCATGCGCCGAATACATTCGGCGGCGGCGCGGCGGCGGCGCGGCGGCGGTGCGGGACGACATGTCTGCTGGTAAGTGTACTAACCAGCAGACATGTCGGGCGGACAGATTCCCACCGGATAGATTTCAAAGCTTGCTTTGAAATCTGTCGGGTGGAGAAATCTGTCCGCTAGCCCATACACACGAGCGGAGATGTCTGCTGAAACGGTCCATCGGACCGTTTTCAGCGGACATATCCCCTCGTGTGTACGAGGCCTTAGAGTGCATAGAGGAAGTAACGGGAGTAGGGGTAACCCAAAACCCCTTATCATGTCTGTTCCATGGAGCAGCAAAACTAACTAAAAACTACGGGTTGACATTGGTCCCAGAGTTACTAAACGCAGCAAAGGGCATAATTCCGAAATTTTGGCTGCAACCAAAGAAGCCAACGTTAAATGAATGGATACATTGGGTTAATCATGTCTCTGAGATGGAATATCTAAAGAGGGCTGACTTGGGAGAAGAAGAGGGGGGCAGCAGTATAATTGCTTGGGACAAATGGAGACTATTTAAAACAACAGAAAAATATGTACAGATATTAACAGAAACTGACAGAGGAGACCAAGGAAATAGTAGGTAAAAAGGCAGATAGGAAAGGACAGAACCGCTAATCAAAACGAACTCGGAAGAAGAGAGGGGGGGAGGGGGGGAAGGGAGAGGGGGGGGGGATCAAACATCAGAATGGAAAGGAACAACAAGGGGAAGAAGGGATATATGCGAAAGGTACAAAGGGAAGATTACGGATAGAGAGGGGATGTAGAGAGATATATTTTCCCCCTTTGTATGATTCTCTCTGTTGATATTAGTCTGGAAAAAAAGAAAAAAACAAACAAACTAAGGAATATGAAAAACCACAAGTGATGCGAAACTGAGGAGGTAATGCTAAGGGCGGAAATACCGTGAGCATCCCTCACTTCCAACTTACCCGGTGAAAACTGATGTGTCCACACTTATTTACTTCAAAACATTAAATGATACTCGATTATTGACGAACACATTTTTTCTTGCTTTAGTCCCCTAAGGTACAAAATGAATAAAACACTATGGCCCCGGATTCACAGAGCACTTACCCGACGTATAACAAGTTACGCCGACGTAAGTGCAAATGTGCGCCGTCGTATCTGTGGGCCAGACCCACAAACAGAGATGCGCCTAAAACCAGGCTACACCCTGCCGACGTAACTTGCTTATGCCGGCGTACATTTAGGCTGGGTGCATGGTGCCGCTCCCATTAATTAGCCATTCAAACATGCAAAGGAGGTAAATACGGCGATTCACAAACGTACGTGCACCCGACACAGGCTATGCGCAGTGTGCGTAAGTTGTACATCCGCCGTAAAGTTATTCCAGATAAAGGAGGTGTAACTCAGCAACAGACATGCTCAGGTCTGCACCAGGGAACACAAGCCGATATATTTTACGTTGGACGTGTGTCTGGCTGGGCGTAGGTTACGTTAACGGCATACACAGTGATCCGGCGTATCTTAGGCAGTTGTTCCGACATGGTTGTGAGCATGCGCAGGGAGTTCCTTTTACGTCACGGCGCATGCGCAGTTCGTTATACGTACTTGTCTGGCGCTCGGCCCATCATTTGCATGGGGTCACGCCTCATTTGCATGGATCACGCCCACTTCCACCTACTCTGACCTGCGCCTTTGAAACCCACGCCACGCTGGTGCAACGTTGGGAGCACTGGCTTTATGAATTCCATGCTTGCCTCTCTGCGCTGCGTTGGCGTAGCGTACAGGGGATACGCTATGGCGGCGTAATGTGCGCCTGCTGTCTGTGAATCCTGGCCTATAGGTCATAAAACTGATTTATATCCTACTGCTGGCCCAGGACCTGCCAGATCATTGCCCCCATTTGTTTAAAAACAGTTTCAAGGCCAGGAAGCAAAACAGAAGCCACAAGCTGAGGGTTTCAGGAGTTGACCTAACAAGCAAGAAGAGGGAACATCCTGGTGGCCAATGCAACATAGTGGGGATACCTTGGGCAACCACCACAGGTAAGCAACACTTACTTTGCGCCCAGAGGGGGACCCTTAACCTAACGGTCACCTGGTCAGGGGGAAAAATAAAGTTACAATACTCTCCTGGATGGTTGGAAATTCAAGCATGTTTAGGGAAATAAAATTGCCCTGCAAAAGAGCAAAATGCCTGATACAGGGTACAGTCAATTTGTAGTAAGATGGAGGGGGGAGAAATACATTATATGAGGGAAGGTCAGGAGAAGGCAAAACGCATGACACAGGGGACAGTCAGGAGGTAGAATGGAAAAAAGGGCGTAGAATACATGACACAGGGGACAGTCAGGAGGTAGAATGGAAAAAAAGGGGGTAGAATACATGACACAGGGGACAGTCAGGAGGTAGAATGGAAAAAAGGGGGTAGAATACATGACACAGGGGACAGTCAGGAGGTAGAATGGAAAAAAGGGCATAGAATACATGACACAGGGGACAGTCAGGAGGTAGAATGGAAAAAAAGGGGGTAGAATACATGACACAGGGGACAGTCAGGAGGTAGAATGGAAAAAAGGGCGTAGAATACATGACACAGGGGACAGTAAGGAGGTAGAATGGAAAAAAGGGCGTAGAATACATGACACAGGGGACAGTCAGGAGGTAGAATGGAAAAAAAGGGGGTAGAATACATGACACAGGGGACAGTCAGGAGGTAGAATGGAAAAAAGGGGGTAGAATACATGACACAGGGGACAGTCAGGAGGTAGAATGGAAAAAAGGGCATAGAATACATGACACAGGGGACAGTCAGGAGGTAGAATGGAAAAAAAGGGGGTAGAATACATGACACAGGGGACAGTCAGGAGGTAGAATGGAAAAAAGGGCGTAGAATACATGACACATGGGACATTAAGGAGGTAGAATGGAAAAAAAGGGGGTAGAATACATGACACAGGGTACAGTCATGAGGTAGAATGGAAAAAAGGGCGTAGAATACATGACACAGGGGACATTCAGGAGGTAGAATGGAAAAAAAGGGGGTAGAATACATGACACAGGGGACAATCAGGAGGTAGAATGGAAAAAAGGGCGTAGAATACATGACACAGGGGACAGTCAGGAGGTAGAATGGAAAAAAAGGGGGTAGAATACATGACACAGGGGACAGTCAGGAGGTAGAATTGAAAAAAGGGGGTAGAATACATGACACGGGGGACAGTCAGGAGGTAGAATGGAAAAAAGGGGGTCGAATACATGACACAGGGGACAGTCAGGAGGTAGAATGGAAAAAAGGGGGTAGAATACATGAAACAGGGGACAGTCAGGAGGTAGAATGGAAAAAAGGGGGTAGAATACATGACACAGGGGACAGTCAGGAGGTAGAATGGAAAAAAGGGGGTAGAATATATGACACAGGGGACAGTCAGGAGGTAGAATGGAAAAAAGAAGGTAGAATACATGACACAGGGGACAGTCAGGAGGTAGAATGGAAAAAAAGGGGGTAGAATACATGACACAGGGGACAGTCAGGAGGTAGAATAGAAAAAAGGGGGTAGAATATATGACACAGGGGACAGTCTGGAGGTAGAATGGAAAACAGGGGGTAGAATACATGACACAGGGGACAGTCAGGAGATAGAATGGAAAAAAGGGGGTAGAATACATGACACAGGGGATAGTCAGGAGGTAGAATGGAAAAAAGGGCATAGAATACATGACACAGGGGACAGTCAGGAGGTAGAATGGAAAAAAAGGGGATAGAATACATGACACAGGGGACAGTCAGGAGGTAGAATGGAAAAAAGGGGGTCCAATACATGACACAGGGGACAGTCAGGAGGTAGAATGGAAAAAAAGGGTGTAGAGTACATGACACAGGGGACAGTCAGGAGGTAGAATGGAAAAAAAGGGGATAGAATACATGACACAGGGGACAGTCAGGAGGTAGAATGGAAAAAAGGGGGTAGAATACATGACACAGGGGACAGTCAGGAGGTAGAATGGAAAAAAAGGGTGTAGAGTACATGACACAGGGGACAGTCAGGAGGTAGAATGGAAAAAAAGGGGGTAGAATACATGACACAGAGGAAAGTCAGGAGGTAGAATGGAAAAAAGGGGGTAGAATACATGACACAGGGGACAGTCAGGAGGTAGAATGGAAAAAAAGGGTGTAGAGTACATGACACAGGGGACAGTCAGGAGGTAGAATGGAAAAAAAGGGGGTAGAATACATGACACAGAGGAAAGTCAGGAGGTAGAATGGAAAAAGGGGGATAGAATACATGACACAGGGGACAGTCAGGAGGTAGAATGGAAAAAGGGGGGTAGAATACATGACACAGGGGACAGTCTGGAGGTAGAATGGAAAAAAGGGGGTAGAATACATGACACAGGGGACAGTCAGGAGGTAGAATGGAAAAAAGGGCATAGAATACATGACACAGGGGACAATCAGGAGGTAGAATGGAAAAAAAGGGGGTAGAATACATGACACAGGGGACAGTCAGGAGGTAGAATGGAAAAAAGGGCGTAGAATACATGACACGTGGGACATTAAGGAGGTAGAATGGAAAAAAAAGGGGGTAGAATACATGACACAGGGTACAGTCATGAGGTAGAATGGAAAAAAGGGCGTAGAATACATGACACAGGGGACATTCAGGAGGTAGAATGGAAAAAAAGGGGGTAGAATACATGACACAGGGGACAATCAGGAGGTAGAATGGAAAAAAGGGCGTAGAATACATGACACAGGGGACAGTCAGGAGGTAGAATGGAAAAAAAGGGGGTAGAATACATGACACAGGGGACAGTCAGGAGGTAGAATTGAAAAAAGGGGGTAGAATACATGACACGGGGGACAGTCAGGAGGTAGAATGGAAAAAAGGGGGTCGAATACATGACACAGGGGACAGTCAGGAGGTAGAATGGAAAAAAGGGGGTAGAATACATGAAACAGGGGACAGTCAGGAGGTAGAATGGAAAAAAGGGCATAGAATACATGACACAGGGGACAGTCAGGAGGTAGAATGGAAAAAAGGGGGTAGAATATATGACACAGGGGACAGTCAGGAGGTAGAATGGAAAAAAGAAGGTAGAATACATGACACAGGGGACAGTCAGGAGGTAGAATGGAAAAAAAGGGGGTAGAATACATGACACAGGGGACAGTCAGGAGGTAGAATAGAAAAAAGGGGGTAGAATATATGACACAGGGGACAGTCTGGAGGTAGAATGGAAAACAGGGGGTAGAATACATGACACAGGGGACAGTCAGGAGATAGAATGGAAAAAAGGGGGTAGAATACATGACACAGGGGATAGTCAGGAGGTAGAATGGAAAAAAGGGCATAGAATACATGACACAGGGGACAGTCAGGAGGTAGAATGGAAAAAAGGGGGTAGAATACATGACACAGGGGACAGTCAGGAGGTAGAATGGAAAAAAGGGGGTAGAATACATGACACAGGGGACAGTCAGGAGGTAGAATGGAAAAAAAGGGGGTAGAATACATGACACAGAGGAAAGTCAGGAGGTAGAATGGAAAAAAGGGGATAGAATACATGACACAGGGGACAGTCAGGAGGTAGAATGGAAAAAAGGGGGTAGAATACATGACACAGGGGACAGTCTGGAGGTAGAATGGAAAAAAGGGGGTAGAATATATGACACAGGGGAAAGTCAGGAGGTAGAATGGAAAAAAGGGCGTAGAATACATGACACGGGGGACAGTCAGGAGGTAGAATGGAAAAAAGGGGGTCGAATACATGACACAGGGGACAGTCAGGAGATAGAATGGAAAAAAGGGGGTAGAATACATGACACAGGGGACAGTCAGGAGGTAGAATGGAAAAAAGGGGGTAGAATACATGACACAGGGGACAGTCGGGAGGTAGAATGGAAAAAAAGGGGGTAGAATACATGACACAGGGGACAGTCAGGAGGTAGAATGGAAAAAAGGGGGTAGAATATATGACACAGGGGAAAGTCAGGAGGTAGAATGGAAAAAAGGGGGTAGAATACATGACACGGGGGACAGTCAGGAGGTAGAATGGAAAAAAGGGGATCGAATACATGACACAGGGGACAGTCAGGAGATAGAATGGAAAAAAGGGGGTAGAATACATGACACAGGGGACAGTCAGGAGGTAGAATGGAAAAAAGGGGGTAGAATACATGACACAGGGGACAGTCGGGAGGTAGAATGGAAAAAAGGGGGTAGAATACATGACACAGGGGACAGTCAGGGTGTAGTGAGGAAGAAAAGGGGGTTTAAATAATGATACAAGGGGCAACCAACATCTAGTGTGGAAAGGAGGGGGATGAATACATGATACAGGAAAATGTCAGGGTGTAGTAGGGAAGGGAGGGGTGTATAAAAGATAATACAGGGGACAGACAGGGTGTAGTAGGGAGGGGGGGTGTAGTAGATGATACAAGGGACAGTCAGGGTGTAGTAGGGAGGGGAGGGGTGTAGTAGGGAGGGGAGGGGTGTAGTAGATGATACAAGGGACAGTCAGGGTGTAGTGGGGAGGGGGTGTAGTAGATGATACAAGGGGGATTGTCAGGGTGTAGTAGGGAGGGGAGGGGGTGTAGTAGATGATACAAGGGACAGTCGGGGTGTAGTAGGGAGGGGAGGGGGTGTAGTAGATGATACAAGGGACAGTCAGGGTGTAGTAGGGAGGGGTGTAGTAGATGATACAAGGGACAGTCGGGGCGTAGTAGGGAGGGGTGTAGTAAATGATACAAGGGACTGTCGGGGTGTAGTAGGGAGGGAAGGGGGTGTAGTAGATGATACAAGGGACAGTCGGGGTGTAGTAGGAAGGGGAGGGGGTGTAGTAGATGATACAAGGGACAGTCGGGGTGTAGTGGGGAGGGGTGTAGTAGATGATACAAGGGACAGTGAGGGTGTAGTAGATGATACAAGGGACAGTCGGGGTGTAGTAGGGAGGGGTGTAGTAAATGATACAAGGGACAGTCGGGGTGTAGTAGGGAGGGAAGGGGGTGTAGTAGATGATACAAGGGACAGTCGGGTGTAGTAGGAAGGGGAGGGGGTGTAGTAGATGATACAAAGGACAGTCGGTGTGTAGCAGGGAGGGAAGGGGGTGTAGTAGATGATACAAGGGGGATTGTCAGGGTGTAGTAAAGGGTCAATAAAGCCAATACAAATTCTAGACAAGCATTACTATATTCTAGTAAATCATCTCCAAATTCTAACCCCCAGACAACTAGAATAATTCTCGGCTTTTCGCGACAACACAAAGAGATTAGACAGACCCTTCAAAAGAATTGGAGCATCTTAACAGATGACCCACGGCTGAATAATTTCATACCCGAGTATCCATCTAATACGCATAAAAGGGCTACATCGATTAAAGATCGACTGGTCAAGAGCGAGTATACCACTACTCCCTTAAAAGGAGCGCACTGCACAATGTTCGGCACTTTCCCCTGTGGACACTGCTCCTATTGCCCACTTATGAGGAGAGAGAAGACCTTCCCACCACCAAACGGCAACACATTTAAACCATTACATTTTACTAACTGCCAAACCAAAGGTGTGGTTTATTATATGGAATGTGAATATGGGGCTTACTATGTGGGAAAGACTAAGCAGGAATTCTGGCGGAGAATTTCTAAACATGTTTATAGTATGGAAATCGGAAACCTCCATCTTCCAATTGGAAGACACGCAGCCCTACAACATCACTACACTGTACCCAAAATATCCTTCGCCGCCCTCTATCGAATTCATATTCCCAATAGAGGCGGCGATTGGAACAAAATTCTCCTCCAGCATGAGCAAAGATGGATCTTCAAGACACGGGCCACTATGTACCCCGGCTTGAATGAATCTTGCTCTTTTGCCCCATTCCTTAAAGGCTTCGTCTCAGGAATAACCCAATAGTATACACCACTGTAAAACCCCTTCCTTGCCCATATCCCCCCTTTGCTTTGTTTAATTTAATGTAATTCTTGAATAAACACTTTGACATAGTTGCCTTCATACTGTATAGAAGTCATAGAAATAATTTACTAACGTTTCTCCCCCTTCCCCTCTCCTCCAAACAAAATGTAAACATGTCCTTTTCAATTTAATCCATGCCCATTGGAATCATGTATATTCACTATTGTTCAAGCATCCATACATGCCTTTTCAGATCATTACTATGCTGTTGTTTTGCGATGCCTTAAGTATTATTTTTCTTGACATAAACCAATATATTATGATTGGTGAATATGACTACATGTGTCATACTCGCATATAAGGGGCCAACCCGTTGCTATATGATTGATTTGTTAACCTATGTTACACATTTTATTTTGTTATGTGTTTTTTCTTTTTTCCAGTGGAGTCACGATGCGCTGTGGTTTGTGGGTCCTTGGGCTGCCGTCTCCCGTTCGGCCCCTCAGCCGCCTCCTTCCTGTCCCTGTCCTTGAGTATTTCCCTCTTGTCACTTCCCAGCAGGGCGGGAGATACACGCGTCATCGGCGCAATGTGTCTTGTATCCACAGGGCGGCGTCCAACCGCCCGAGTGGATGCGAATCCCTCCCTGCTGGCGGCGTGAGCGATCGCTTCCGAGACGCTGTGACGTCGCTGCGTGAGCGGCGCAGGCGCGCACAGAGGCGTCGCACGTTGCGATGCGTCATGCGGAAGCGACGGCAGTGTCCGCTTCGTGCGATCTTCGCCCACGCCGGAAGAACCACCGTGACAACCATTAGGCACCGGCAGACCACCAGGTCTGACAAGGAAGACATACCCTGTCTCCTCCCACTACACGTGGGACTAGCTGGACCAATCCCGGGATCGTGAGCGGTATTTACTTCCGCATCCGATCGCAGGCACTCAGAGAAGCATGCGGCATCTCCATGAGTGACACCGTCCAGCCAGTTGGTAAGTTACTTTACCTATATAACCTACTCCCCTTTCAGCCAATTGACAATACTACCTGGTTTCTATATTCAAATGGTTTTATATATATCTTTTAATACTCTTCTCACTTAACAGACAATATCTCACTTTCAACACCTTGATTATAAGTGGAAATATTGGAGGTAACCCTGGTTTGTTTTATCCAGCCTCCTTCTCACACCACTACCTTTTGCACTCCCAATTGTCAGTCACCCTGGATTTCAGTCACTTTTCATCCCTCTCCCACGTTTCCCTTTTCGCCCTTTTCTTTCTTTTTGGCATTTTGCCACCTAACTCCTTCAATTTCACTGCCACATTCGTTATTCACTCCCTCCATGTTTTTCACCTCTTTCCACACTCCCCACACACCCCTCATCCCCATTCCCCTCTATTCCCTCACTTTTCTTTTCCTTTCTTCCCTCTTCCTTTCACCTCCTCCCCCACCCCGTTTTTCACACTTCGACCCCCCCTTTTTTTTTTTTTTTTTTCTGTCTCTTCCCATTTCTCACTCTTTACTCTCTTATCCACACTCTATTTCAGCCCCACTGTTCCTCACTCCTCACTTCCCAGCCTTCATTCCACTCCACTACTTCTCGTTTCTCCTCCCCCACTTCTTTTCTTTTTTCCCCTCCCCTTGTCCCACCTGCTCCGCACTTTCTTAGTCTTTGCACTTCCCTATTCTTTTTCTTGTTCCAAGCATTCTCCACTTGCACCTTTATTTACTCCACGTTTCACTTATTCTTTCATTTACCATTATCATCATCACTATATTTTTATTTCTCCTTTTTGCACTCTTTTTATTCTGCGTCTCTTATCCCCTTTTCCCCATGTGCACTCACCTTCCCCCTCCCCTTTCTCACCCCCATCATCACTTTTTCACTTTTTTTTCCCATCCCATTCCATCACCATCTCGATTTTTTCCTCATACCCCCTTTTCCCCATTCCTCTCACTTTCCAGCCCAATCACCTTCCGGTTCCCATCCCCCCATTTTTCTCCTTCCCCAACCCCATCCACTCCTGTTTGTTTTCCACCATGTACCTCCATTATCTCATCCTTGTAAGACTCCCACACAACTCATACCCAACCATTGGCCATTTTTGATACTAATTACTTCACTTAATTCTAGGACTCCCTTTCTCTACTCTTTGAATCCCATTTTTCTCCACCCTTCTGGTCTACCCGGATGCCACCATTCTTGTCTGGTGCTTCCTCGTAAGTGGCTGAGGGCCACTCTTGGGCGGTCACGTTTGGGATTGGGCGAGACTGAGGGACGGATCGGGAGTACCGTCGGCTTTGGGCCCCTGCATATCACGTCTGCATCGGACCACATCTGGATGCCCCATAACTCAAATTTCTGGGTAAATATATGCTGCTGTTGATGATGAATCTTTGATTACTGTGGAAGGGAGAAGGAAAGCTCCTCTCCCTTAAACTTATTATACTGATGTTGTTCTCTGTGCATATATCTTCCCTGTGGTCCTGGGAGTCGGTGTACCCCCCCTCTTTCTTTCCCTTTTCATAAGGGGATAGACCCCACAGGGAGGACACAGAGACAAATCAAGATCTTCTGTACATATTTATTTATAATATTAAATCTTTTTCAGCCACAATCCTCTGAAGAAGACCGAATGGTCGAAACGCGTTAGGAATATACACCCGCCTGCCACTATTCAGGCCATGTATTTCATTATTGATCTGGAAATGTTATGGTTATTTTAATCAATTTTTGTTACTCTGCCGCAACTCATTCCTTGTATACCCCTAAATTTTATGTCAATAATCACTTTTGTAATAAAACGTTTTTACCATAGACGTTGCATTGCCATTTTACTTCACATCTGCTGCTTCAAAGCCCCATTGGGACCTTTTTTCTATTTATTGTCAGGGTGTAGTAGGGAGGGGAGGGGGTGTAGTAGATGATACAAGGGACAGTCGGGGTGTAGTAGGGAGGGGAGGGGGTGTAGTAGATGATACAAGGGACAGTCGGGGTGTAGTAGGGAGGGAAGGGGGTGTAGTAGATGATACAAGGGACAGTTGGGGTGTAGTAGGAAGGGGAGGGGGTGTAGAAGATGATACAAGGGACAGTCGGGGTGTAGTAGGAAGGGGAGGGGGTGTAGTAAATGATACAAGGGACAGTCGGGGTGTAGTAGGGAGGGAAGGGGGTGTAGTAGATGATACAAGGGACAGTTGGGGTGTAGTGGGGAGGGGGTGTAGTAGATGATACAAGGGACAGTCAGGGTGTAGTAGGGAGGGGAGGGGTGTAGTAGATGATACAAGGGACAGTCGGGGTGTTGTAGGGAGGGGAGGGGTGTAGTAGATGATACAAGGGACAGTCGGGGTGTAGTAGGGAGGGGAGTGGTGTAGTAGATGATACAAGGGACACTCAGGGTGTAGTAGGGAGGGGGAGGGCTGTAGTAGATGATACAAGGGACAGTCGGGGTGTAGTAGGGAGGGGAGGAGTGTAGTAGATGATACAAGGGACACTCAGGGTGTAGTAGGGAGGGGTGTAGTAGATGATACAAGGGACAGTCGGGGTGTAGTAGGGAGGGGAGGGGGTGTAGTAGATGATACAAGGGACAGTTGGGGTGTAGTGGGGAGGGGGTGTAGTAGATGATACAAGGGACAGTCAGGGTGTAGTAGGGAGGGGGTGTAGTAGATGATACAAGGGACAGTCAGGGTGTAGTAGGGAGGGGAGGGGTGTAGTAGATGATACAAGGGACAGTCGGGGTGTAGTAGGGAGGGGAGGGGTGTAGTAGATGATACAAGGGACAGTCGGGGTGTAGTAGGGAGGGGAGGGGTGTAGTAGATGATACAAGGGACAGTCGGGGTGTAGTAGGGAGGGGAGGGGTGTAGTAGATGATACAAGGGACAGTCGGGGTGTAGTAGGGAGGGGAGGGGTGTAGTAGATGATACAAGGGACACTCAGGGTGTAGTAGGGAGGGGTGTAGTAGATGATACAAGGGACAGTCGGGGTGTAGTAGGGAGGGGGAGGGGTGTAGTAGATGATACAAGGGACACTCAGGGTGTAGTAGGGAGGGGGAGGGGTGTAGTAGATGATACAAGGGACAGTCGGGGTGTAGTAGCGAGGGGAGGGGTGTAGTAGATAATACAAGGGACAGTCGGGGTGTAGTAGGGAGGGGAGGGGTGTAGTAGATGATACAAGGGACACTCAGGGCATAGTAGGGAGGGGTGTAGTAGATGATACAAGGGACAGTCGGGGTGTAGTAGGGAGGGGAGGGGTGTAGTAGATGATACAAGGGACACTCAGGGTGTAGTAGGGAGGGGGAGGGGTGTAGTAGATGATACAAGGGACAGTCGGGGTGTAGTAGATGATACAAGGGACAGTCAGGGTGTAGTAGGGAGGGGTGTAGATGATACAAGGGACAGTCGGGGTGTAGTGGGGAGGGGGTGTAGTAGATGATACAAGGGACAGTCAGGGTGTAGTAGGGAGGGGAGGGGTGTAGTAGATGATACAAGGGACACTCAGGGCATAGTAGGGAGGGGGAGGGGTGTAGTAGATGATACAAGGGACAGTCGGGGTGAAGTAGGGAGGGGTGTAGTAGATGATACAAGGGACAGTTGGGGTGTAGTGGGGAGGGAAGGGTGTGTAGTAGATGATACAAGGGACGGGAGGGGTGTAGTAGATACAAGGGACACTCAGGGTGTAGTAGGGAGGGGAGGGGTGTAGTAGATGATACAAGGGACAGTCGGGTGTAGTAGGGAGGGAAGGGGGTGTAGTAGATGATACAAGGGACAGTCGGGGTGTAGTGGGGAGGGGGTGTAGTAGATGATACAAGGGACAGTCAGGGTGTAGTAGGGAGGGGAGGGGTGTAGTAGATGATACAAGGGACACTCAGGGCATAGTAGGGAGGGGGGGGGGTGTAGTAGATGATACAAGGGACAGTCGGGGTGAAGTAGGGAGGGGTGTAGTAGATGATACAAGGGACAGTTGGGGTGTAGTGGGGAGGGAAGGGTGTGTAGTAGATGATACAAGGGACGGGAGGGGTGTAGTAGATACAAGGGACACTCAGGGTGTAGTAGGGAGGGGAGGGGTGTAGTAGATGATACAAGGGACAGTCGGGTGTAGTAGGGAGGGAAGGGGGTGTAGTAGATGATACAAGGGACAGTCGGGGTGTAGTGGGGAGGGAAGGGTGTGTAGTAGATGATACAAGGGACGGGAGGGGTGTAGTAGATACAAGGGACACTCAGGGTGTAGTAGGGAGGGGAGGGGTGTAGTAGATGATACAAGGGACAGTCGGGTGTAGTAGGGAGGGAAGGGGGTGTAGTAGATGATACAAGGGACAGTCGGGGTGTAGTGGGGAGGGAAGGGTGTGTAGTAGATGATACAAGGGACGGGAGGGGTGTAGTAGATACAAGGGACACTCAGGGTGTAGTAGGGAGGGGAGGGGTGTAGTAGATGATACAAGGGACAGTCGGGTGTAGTAGGGAGGGAAGGGGGTGTAGTAGATGATACAAGGGACAGTCGGGGTGTAGTGGGGAGGGGGTGTAGTAGATGATACAAGGGACAGTCGGGGTGTAGTGGGGAGGGGTGTAGTAGATACAAGGGACACTCAGGGTGTAGTAGGGAGGGGAGGGGTGTAGTAGATACAAGGGACACTCAGGGTGTAGTAGGGAGGGGGCACATCACGTGACACGCAGGCTAGTTGTGGGGAGTGAGTGTCGCCTGTAGGGACGCTGCTGGGGGGGGAGAAGGGAGGGGGGAATGAGGCAGGTTGGGGGAGGGGAGACGGCGGCGGCGGTCGCCGCGGAGGATTCTGGGTGCAGGAAGAAGCGCTGAGCAGCCGGAAGGACACGATGCTCCCCGCTCTCCGCCAGGCGAGCCCCCCGCCGGCAGCTCGAAATGCCCGGGACACGGATAGCTGAGACCTATCGCCGGTGAGTGCGGAGGAGGGTGTGGGGGCTCCGGGGAGGGGGTGGGAATGAGGAGAGTGCGCTCCGCTCTCCGGGGGGAGGAGGAGGGAGGAGGTAATCGCCGTCGTCGCTCTATGACTAGGCGTAGGCCGCAGGCTGCTCGAGTTTGATGTTTGCCCGCACAGTGTGAGGCTGGCCGGCTGTGGGGATGGAGGAGGCCCCGAGCGGTGACTCGGCACTGCCCCGCCCTGTCTGACCGCTCGGTGTGCCCGGCCTGGGTGATGGTGTGCAGGGCTGGGAGAGGAGCCGTCCTGTGGGGACAATGGAGGCTGAGGAGGGAACGGTTATTGTGTCCGAGGATTCTCCTCATCATCCGCCTCTCCTTGTAAACAATCCCTGGGAGGGGTTCCCTGGATACTGTTACCAGGGTGATGTTGTCCATAGCAACCCAAGTCTCAGCGTCAGGCTGCATTCACTCCTCCCCGTGTATGTGATGGGTGTTGGGGGACAGGAATTACACCGGCTTCCATTTTATCTCCTTATACGTTGTATTAAAACGATTTGATGTTTTATTTTTTTTGGCTGTATCTAAAATATATATATTTTTCAGACCCCCTCACACAGGCAGTATTATATTAGGCACACTTTGTATTTATTTTTTTGTAATATAATACTGATCAATATGGATCCCATTTACATCCTTTTCTTCGTAATTGTTGAAAAAATCTCTAAAAAAAAGTGTAAACAAAGGAAATATTTCTCGTCTAAAAACGGACATAAATGGAACTAAACCCATCGACTTTAACGGTTATTTTCAAAGCGTGGTTAACTGTCACATTTTGCTCTCAAACTGTCAAACCATCGAATATCCGGATTCATAACTGATCACATGTTCAGCACCATGACAGTTACACATCGCACACAAGCTAAAGCCCCATACACACTATCAGATTTTCTGCAGATTTTTGTCTTCAGATTTACCAAAACCACGTAGTGCGGGGGCCTGCCTGATTGCATACAAATGGAAACTCTTAGGCCCGATTCACACCTATGCATTTTTAGTGCTTTTTGCAGAATTGCACTACTGAACGTGTTCCATAGGAAACCATGTTAAATGTTCTGTAGTACAATTATGCAAAAAGCACCAAAAATGCATAGGTGTGAATCGGGCCTTAAGGTTTGACCTCATATTATATGGGTTTTGGTAAATCTGAAGACCACAATCTGCAGAAAATCCAATAGTGTGTATGGGGGAGATGGCTGTAAATCGGGGGTGCCTAACCAGTGGCCCACAGAGGCCTCTGATGTGGCCCGCGACCTTTATCTCTGGGATGGAATAGAATACTGTTATTAAAGGTCTGTTTATTACTAAAATCAGTGTATATATGGGGATATCTGTTCTGCAGTGGTAACTGGGCTGCTTTCAATATGATCCGCAGGTGCAGAGCCGTTTACCTGATGGTCACCTGCACTGAGCCATAGACTTCTGTTATTACCTGCGAGTTTGGTGAGCTTTCTAAAATTGCACTAAATCTGCAGAATATAATAGAAGTTTATTGCAAAGTGCAGGAAAGCCAAAGGTACACTGCGTTGATCTCATGGTGCTGGTAAACCGCAGCACATCGGTGTGAAAGCAGCCATTGGCCACTTTCACACACTCAGTCTGACAGCCTGACCAATTGGACCCTTCGCTCACCTCTAAGTAGTGGCAGACATAAACCAACTTGTGTCCTACCTCCAATCAGATACGCTAAAAGAAAAGAGTATAGTGTGGGCTGCGTCCGTGTTTGCTCTGCATATGCAGAGCAGACACGGACATGACATCCACCGCTCCACTCACGTGGCCTGCGACTGGTTACCAAGTCACTTAAGTGGCCCTCGCTCTTCAAATGGTTGGGCACCCCAGCTGTAAATGATAGGAGGGTTTAGTTCCACATTAACCAAATGCTGACCACGCCCACACACTGCAGCATTATAGCCGCTCTGGGCAGAATCACGTACTTGTGATTCTGCACTCCTAGGGCACGCAATCCCACTGTGTATAGAAAATAATTCAATCCTGATGGCTGCACTCCAACAATTTATTTATTGGTTATTGGACACAGCAGGAGCCAATCGGCAGGTCTGGAGGACACTAATCGTTCAGGGACTCTGAACAGCGATCTGCCTATGTCCGTGATGGCGAACCTTGGCACCCCAGATGTTTTGGAACTACATTTCCCATGATGCCTAACTACACTGCAGAGCGCATGAGCTTCATGGGAAATGTAGTTCCTAAACATCTGGGATGCCAAGGTTTGCTATCACTGGTCTATGTAAACAAGGCAGATCCCTGTTCTTTGACGAGGGAAAGCTTTGATGCTTTTAAGCAGGGACACATATCTCTGCCTTCCCACATTAGGAGCTCCTCTACACAGTAATCACTCCTAGGGAGCACATTTTAACTCTTTGATTGTCCCTGATGTTAACACCTTCCCTGCCAGTGTCATTAGATCAGTGACAGTGCATATATTTTTTAACAATGATCACTGTCTTAGTGTCACTGGTCCCCAAAATGTGTCAATAGTGTCTGATTTGTCAGCCACAATATCACTGTCCCGCTGTGAGTCACTAATCGCTGTGTGTGTGTGTCATATATCTTATCTCCCATAGTTTGTAGATGCCATAATTTTTGCACAAACCAATCATTATACATGTTTTGGGATTTTTTTAATTTTACTAATTAAATGTAGCCAAATACATATTGGCCTCAATCGGGGATTCTTCAAACTATGGCCCTCCAGCTGTTGCAGAACTATACATCATCCCATGAGGCTTTGTAAAACTTTGACATTCGCAGACATAACTAGGCATGATGGAAATTGTAGTTTCTGAACAACTGGAGGGCCGTAGTATGAAGAAATTTGATTTAAAAAAAATAAAAAAAAATTATTGGATATGTTTTTTAAGCAGAAAGTAAACAATTTAATTTTTTTCAAATCTGTCTTGTTTTTTTTTTGTATTTAGTGCAACAAATAAAAACCGCAGAGTTGATCAAATACCACCAAAAGAAAGCTCTCTTTGTGGGAGAAAAAATACATAAATGTTATTTGGGTTTAGTGGTGCACGACCGCTCAACTGTCAGTTAAAGTAACGCAGTGCGGTGTCACAAAAATCATCCTGGTCATTAAGGGGGTAATAATTCCAGAGCTGAAGTGGTTCTAAAGGCTTTTTTTATTATTATTATGCAGGATTTACAAAGTACCAACAGTTTAAGCAGCACTTTACAATATAAAAGGTTGACCGTACAGTACAGTTACAATACAAGAGTGTTAAGAGGGCCCTGCTCAGAAGCTTACAATCTAATAGGTTGGAGGAAGGTGGTATAAAATTTTGTAACTGTGGGGAATGATGGAAGTGGTAAAAGATTACTTGGAGGCATGATAGGTTTCCCTAGAGAGATGAGATTTCAGGGATCTCCTGAAGATAGCCGGACAGATTGAGGTGGAGAGTTCCAGAGAATGGGAGAGGCTCTGGGGATGAGCATGGGAGGAGACTTGAAAGCAGGAGGTCTTTGCCTGTAGGTAAAAAGAATATCTCCTTTGCAGGCATTCTGACAATACTGTCTGGATCTGCCCATGTGCCTGACTGGCAGCTGGGCGAGCGTCTCAGCAGGCCACTGCAAGTCTGAGCCAGCCGCCTGCACAGCCTGGCACTCCAGGAGGGGGTAACTAAAAGTCACTTTTTGTGCTCAGTGGACCCGAGAACTAAGCGATCATCGGTCTTTGATTGCTCAGTTCTCGGTGTAGAGATGGCGGGGGAAAGCAACAGCATTAGATAGATGCAGCATCTACATAGGTGAGTGTGTTTTTTTTTGGATCCTGTACTTTTCTTAGGCTGCATTAACGCCTCAGTGTTTTCAGCTCATAAAACACCTGAAATACGTCCAACAAGCAAAATCCCATTAATTTCAATGGCACCTGTTCACAATGGGCCACTTCTCCTGCCCATTGAAATAAATGAGCAGTGTGACCGAACCGCCAGCAAAGTGCCGCTGCAGCATCGCTTTGCGGGTGGTTTTAACCCTTTTTTTGTCCGCTAGCGGGGGTTAAAAGTGCCCCGATAGCGGCCAAATATCTGCTAAAAATAGTGGCGCTTTACCGCTGACGCCGTCCCATTGTGAAAGCTCAAAAAAAGAACATGAGCTTCTTTGGGGCAGATTACAGGCGTTTTTTCTGCTTTTTACATTGGTGACCTGTACAAAATTATGGTAAAAACGCACTACTTTGAAAGGCTCGGGTGTCAATGCAGCCTTAAGTATATTAAACGGGTAAGCCTTTACTTTGTTAAAAATGACAGAGCTTGTGCAGCCAGTGATGTGTACGGCTATCTTTGGGGTACATTTTTATAGAACTTCATACATTGGCTGACCTGTTAGAGCAAATCATGTGTTTTTTTTTTTTTTCATTTACTGGCAACGACACCAGCTGTGTCCCAGTTTGCCAAATTGTCCCATGTGATCGATGATCCAAGGCAGTTGGTTGCTGTGAGAGGCTCCACTTTTACTTCAGTAGTGTTCAGAAGGGATGCTGTTGCTAGGTAACCAGAAGAATAAACACACTTCCTAGCTATTTGTAAGGTTGATTATAGACTATGCAATGTAGCTGCAGCATGGCTTGTGTTCATCACATAACTGTGTGGTATGATGGAGACAGAGCAGGAAGCTTCTGAGCGAGATCTTTCAGTCTACTAGAAAAATGTCCTAAAAATATAATTGCATTTATAGTCTTTTTTTTTGTGAGACCATGATTCATTCTTTCACTGCATAGGCACTGTACGTATAGATGTAGGTGTGACAAGAACAACAAACAGAAGGCAGTTTATAAATCAGATCAGACCTTTCCTCGCTAGATTATTATACAGGATATATATAGCGCCAACAGTTTGTGCAGCGCTTTACAAAATTAAGGGACCTGCTACTACAGGTCAATAGGAGAGGGATAAGAGAGCTCTGTCTGTGAGAGCTTACAATCTAAAGATGAACTACTACACCCCCCCTTACACCATAGCATATAATTAGTCATTTTAAGGGCATGAAGAAACTTTTACCTTTTTGCATTCTAACCTCTGTGCCATTGGCTCACACTGCTGTCAATCACAGCCAGTGAGCCAATGAGGAGGGAGAGGGACGGGGCCAAACGGTCTCTCTGTGTGAATGGACATTGAGAGTCGTGGCTCAGGAGCGAGCCTGCTTGGATGCCCCAATAGTAAGCTGCTTGCTCTAGGGATGCTTGGCAGGAGGGAGGTGCCAATAGTGCCGGCAGGGGGCCCCGAGACGAGGAGGATTGAGGCTGCTGTGTGCAAAACCACTGCGCAGAGCAGGTAACCATAACGTGCTTGTTTTTTTGTTTTGTTTTTTATATTTAATATAACTTTAATATCACTTTATGTAGGCTTGTCCAGTGCACCCAAAAGTGTGCTTCCAGCATTTTGTAAGTGCACAGTATTGTAGGTGCATAGGGGTGCCATCCATAATGAATAGTACCATGACTAACTAATGCAGACAATGTGCTACCTTGTTTTGCTAAAACGTGTTACTGTAGCTCTGCATTGTAACTAAGGCTTCAAAGCAATCCTTTTTTTTTTTTTTTTTTTTTTTTTTAGCATGAAAATGAAAAACAAAGAGCTTCCTGCAAAGACGAGAGTTCATAATTATTGTACCCCTGTCCTGTAGCGCCGATCAGGGATTTATTAACATGCACAGCTTATATTGAAATAATTTGTACTTATGTGCAGTGCGTTAACCGGCATTATGATATCTGCTATTGTGTGCTTGCGGCTTCACTTCCTGGTTACATGCGTGGCCCCACTGGTCCCGGCCGTCTTCTGGGACCTGTGCGTCTCCCAGAAGACGGGTGTGGGGGAAGGCGTAGATAGACACGGGTGGCTCGTCTATTTATACCCGGAAGTGGGAGAAAAATTCCTGTGTTAGACGGATATCTGCAATCCCCCACCCCCCTTAAAGGTGACAAATGTGACATCGGATGGGGGGGGGGGCATTCCGAAAGCGGAAGTTCCATTTCTGGGTGGAACTCCGCTTTAATGCTGAAAGCAAACAAGCTGGGGAAAGAAAAAATCATAAATGCTGCCAAAAGAAAAAAGACACCTAATTGGTGTTGAATCTTCATCTAGTAGTTCAAAGTCCTGTGAAAAAAACAATACATTGGTTTTAAACAATAGATTTAAAAAAAAACAACAATACGTTGGTGAAAAGTGGAAACTGTTTTTTTTATTTTTTTTCTTTCGTTCAAAACCCTATTGCATTGTTTACCCAAAACAAAGGCCTTGCAAAGGGAGATGCGTCCAATTCCTCTTATAGTGCTTCTCACCAGGACACTGTCATCTCGCAGGCTGGGGTGTGTCTGCTCTTTGTGTGAAACCTGGCTACTGAAACGGTTGTTAGGCCAGAGCTAACGAGATAAATCGGGATCCGGTTATTCAACCTTAACGATGAGTCATGGCGGCGCTGTCCGTTTTGAACACCCTTCTAGAAATAGAAGCCGGCACCTTTTTATGTTCTTACATGTAATTCTGTCTAATGCCATAGGAAGTTTTAGTGTAAGTCAAGCAGGTAACAGGGATTCTTCTTTTTTTTTTATATATATATATATATATATATATATATATATATATATATATATATATATATATATATATTGTGAATGTCAGGTCATTCTGATGGTGGGGAAGCTTCCCTACTGTCAGAATACAATAGCTCAGTGGGGACGGTTCCTCCATCTGCATTCAGTGTGAAATCGAGCCATTTCCCCCCCCCCCCCCTAAATCTGTTGGCTGAACTAATTTTCTTATTTTTTATTATTGTATATGGGCTGCTTTATCTTGATATTAATTTAGCCTTTAAAGCCAGCAATAGATGGTTTGAATCTCACCCGGTTAAGCAGGGACCAGCCAAGATTCAAACCATATATGGGCAGGCTGAATGTACCCAAGATGATCCATCAATCAATGTAGGGTACAACCAGCTTGTCAGATTTAACTGCTGTTAAAGCTGCTAGCAGTTATCTGTGTTCTCCACAATGGCTCCATGTAAGGGATTCCTCCATTACTACTGACTGTGTTGATGGGGGAAATTGAGCCCGTGGTTGCTGGGGAAAAAATTGCTTCATCTATGGCCATCTTAACTACAGGCATACCCCACTTTTAAGTACACAAATGGGACCAGAGCATGTATGTAAAACGAAAATGTACTTAAAGTGAAACAATACATATTTTTCACGTCTAGGGTGTAGTGGGAGTCAGGGGCTGTAGTGGGGGTGTCAAAAGCTGTAGTTGAGGTCTCACGGACTGTAATGGGGGTGTCAGGAGCACACTGGAACAGGGCGGGCTATGCTCTCGGAGCTTCAGCTCCTTCTACTGCGGCTGCAAAATCTCTCTACAATACTTGTAAGGCACTTTACATACACTTGCGGGTATGTCCTTACTCGCGAGTGTATGTAAAGTGAGTGTACTTAAAGCGGGGTATGCCTGTACTGTGAAGCACAGTATACTAGTTCTTACCCCAACTCCCTTTTTTAGTATAATAAAATAATAAAACGGCAACTGCACTGCAGTCCACAAATATAAGATATTATATATATACACATACATACAACATCTGTGGCTTTTCAAAGCTCTTTTATTTTATTATATGTCAAGGATAAAGCTAGCCATACACTGTGAGATGTCTGTCGTTTTTCGATTGGTCTGCAGGGCTGAAAAACAATCACTTGATTCCCACGTCCACGATAAACAGGGCGGATAAAGGAACCTCCCCTGCCAGCTCCCACCAAAATCCTTGAACAGTGATGGCATCTGATTAGGTGCATATGCTGTTCAGGCAGCATATTTTCACTGGCTCCTATTTTCAGATTGCGATGGTGCCAACAGGGCATTTCATCAAAAAGTAAATTTACTTAAGTAATAAAATTCAAAAAGGGAAACTCGTATATCAGGGCTCAACATTTTAAAGTCCTCCTGAGCTACTAGCCAGGCCTGAAGGGTTACTGGCCACCAGTTGCCCCGCTCCTAATTCCTCCCCCTTAGGCCTCATTCACACTTCAGTCCGTTCAGGTCCATCTGTCAGTTTTGACTGCGGACCTGAATGGGCGCTCCATGCATCTCTATGGAGCGTCGGATGTCAGCGGAGACATGTCCGCTGACATCCGACCTGATCCGCTAAAAACAAACGTATGGGGGATACGTCCCCATCCGTCTATGTGGATCGGATTGGGTAAGATCTGATGAAAACGGACATGCTGTCCCTTTTCATCAGATCACTCCATAGGAGACAGCGGCGCTGCACAAGCTCCTCCCCGCTCACCCGTCGGCTCAGCGGAGATCTGCGGACTGATCTCCCGCTGAGCTGGCGGACGCAGGTGGACTCCGTCAGGACGGACTGCGACAGAGTCCGCCAAGTGTAAATGAGGCCTTAAATATGCCCTAATAAATGATCTCGTAAAATGGCACTTAAATGTTTTATGCAGAATTGGCTTTTAAAAATAAATATTAACAAATTCTTTATCTGTGCCCATCAATGCAGCCTCAACCGTGCCCATCAATGCAGCCTGCGTGGCTGTATGTGACAGCGAGCGCGGGGAACACATGGCAATTGAAATGAAAGCTGTTATCAGAGGGCGGGGAACACATGGCAATTGAAATGAAAGCTGTTATCAGAGGGCGGGGAATACAGCGATCATTTAGGTGTCTCTCCTCTCTTCCCCTCCACGATCGATGGGAGGACTCCCATTCAACCCTGCCCCCCAGCTCCCAGACAGCCCTTCTTTGCCAGCCAGCTTTTGTCATATATTATATAGATTCATTACACATAGTGATATGTTTGAAGCATTTCTCTTTTTTTTTAATTTTGATGATTATGGCTTACATCTAGTGAATATCCAAAATTCTGTATCTCAGAAAATGTGAATATTACATAAGACCAATAAAAATACAGAAAAGTATGTCCATGTACAGTATAGTATGCACTCAATACTTGGCCGGTGCTCCTTTTGCAAGAATTGCTGCATCAATACGGCGTGGCATGGAGGCGATCAGCCTGTGGCACTACTCCATCTCCATAAAGCTGGTCTGCAGAGAGAAGAGTGGAGTTCTCTAGAATTTCCTGCTAGAGAGCTGAGCTGACTTTGGACTTGATGAAAGGACCACAGTGGATGAGATGACATGGCTCCCCAAATCATTGCTGACTGTGGGAACTTCAAACTGAACCTCATGTAACTTGGATTCTGTACCTCTCCACATTCTGGGACCTTGATTTTCTATTGAAATGTAAAATGTACTCTCATCCGAAAAGAGGACTTTGGACCACTGAGCAACAGTCCAGCCCTTTTTCTCCTTAGCCCAGTTAAGACGCTTCTGACGTCTGGCTCAGGAGTGACTTGACACAAGGAATGTGACGGTTGTAGCCCATGTCCTGGATACAACTGTGTTGTGGCTTCTGAAGCACTACCCTCAACTGTGGATCTCCCCCAAATTATTGTTCGGCTTTTGCTTCACAATGCGGTTATCCCTGCTGCTTGTGCACCCTTTACTACCACACTTTTTCTTTCCACTCAACTTTCCAATAATGTGCTTTGATTCAGCACTCTGTAAACAGCCAGCTTCTTTACCAATGACCTTTTGTGACTTATCCTACTTGTAGAGGGTGTCAGTGTCTTCTGGACAACTGTCAAGTCGGCAATCTTCCCCATGATTGTGTAACCTACTGAACCAGACTGAGACCATTTAAAGGCTCAGGAAAGCTTTCCAGGTGTTTTGAGTTAATTAGCTGATTCGAGTGTGACACCATGGGGGCTATTTACTAAAGGAAAATCCACTTTGCACTACAAGTGCAAGTCGCTTTAGATCTGAGGGAACAATCTAAAATGAGAGGAAGCTCTTCCTATTTCATCATCCATTCATATACAAGCAATATTTCATTTAAAACAAAAATAAATTCCTGGCATGTCCCCCTCATATCTACAGCAACTGCACTAGTAGTTCAAATATTGAGCTTTTCTGCGATATTAACTTTAGTTTTCCACTAGCTGTAAGCCCTAATCTTCAAAATAAAATAAATTAATTCTTAAATTGAATTACTGAAATGTATAAACTTTTTGATATTCAAATTTTTTAAGATGAGAACATGAAAAAAAGACACTACTACACACAAGTTTTTTTTGTTTTTTTATCTTAATGCATAGAATGCATTAAAGTTGAAAGTCCATGCTAAAACTAAAACCCCTGCATCTATAGACACCCACGATCTTACACTAACCTATCTAGCCCTGTAAAGAAAAATTTGTATACATACCCTTTCTGAAGCCGATCCCACGCAGAGCTGTCAGCCCCTGCTTGGCTTTGGAGGCGGATGCAGAGGACGCGTCCGACAACGGAAGCTCCATAGTAACTCTATGGGTGATGTCACTTCCCATTCATTTCCCAGCCATTGCAGAGCTTCCGCCGCTGGAGATCGGATCGTCTTCAGAAAAGGTATGTACGCTCATTTTTTCATTTTTTTTTTCTTTACAGGGCTAGATAGGTTAGTGTTAGATTGTGGGTGTCTATAGATGCAGGATTTTAGTTTTAGTATGAACTCTCTCACTTTAAGATAAAAAAAACTTTCTGCCTTTTACAGCTCCCCCCCCCCCCAGTTCTGCATATATGTGAATTGGATGAATTCTGAACAACATCCGATTTGCATGACATGTGAACCAAACTGGCTTTTTTATAGTGCTGGTTCACATATGTGCGGCCAGCCACAGTGCGTCTTAAAAGGGGAGTTCTGTATGATTTCTCTGTCCGGTTTGGGTGCTATATCAAGTAGGGTTGTCCCGATACCACTTTTTTAGGACCGAGTACAAGTACCGATACTTTTTTTTTCAAGTAGTCGCCGATACCGAATACCGATACTTTTTTTAAATGTCCCCCACAAATGCAGCCATGTCACCCACAAATGCAGCCATGTCACCCCTACCTAGCCACCACCGCCCGGGGAACATCACAGCATTCATTTGAATAGCTGTAGTGTTCCTGCCCGTATAGACACTCCCCCTTGCTCGGGATTGGACAGATCACGATCACCCATCCAATCCCGAGCAAGGGGGAGTGTCTATACGGGCGGGAACACTACAGCTATTCAAATTAATGCTGCGATGTTCCAGCACGATGTTTAACCCATGCGTCGGTGGGTTTCGATGTGGCGTTCGGCAGCAGCGGTGGGGGGGGGGGGGGGTGGAGCGGAAAAAGTATTCTATTCTGGTATCGGGGGTATTTGCGGGAGTACAAGTACTCCCGCAAATACTCGGTATCGGTCCCGATACTGGTATCGGGATAACCCTAATATCAAGTGTCATACACTTGATATTAGGACAAGATTGCACCTGAACCGGTGAATGAAACCACACCAGTCTCCTCTGAAAAATCACATTGAATCTGACCCTGCACATACAGTATGTGAACCCTGTCTAAAGGAAAATTTTACACTTGCTCTAAAAATTACTAGTCCACCCTTTGCAGATGTCTAATATAACCCATATACCCTCTCCTATCCAAATGCTTACTTCTTCATGACAGTGGCATCCTGAGGTTTTACAGCTTCGGCCTAAAAATATCAAAGCTACTTCCCTATGTGGGAGTGGGACTCCCAGCAGTGGCACAGATGCAGCATGAATCCCATTCATCTAAGGACCCTTTCAGACTTTTATAAGCTGACCCACAGTAGCGGTGTGACCCTATTGATTTCAGTGGGTGATTTTGACATCTGGTTCTAAATTCTGCAGCCTTAGAGTTAAAATTGCAGAGACATGTCTACAGCGCTGTCAGATTGTGATGTTAGAATTTCTGGTGGGCAGCCAGGTGTGGTGAAACCACAGCTCAGCCACATGACAGAGCCTTGAGCATGTGCTTCGGACCTTAACCGCTTAAGGACCGCCCAACGCCGATATACGTCGGCAGAATGGCACGGCTGGGCACAATCACCTATGCCCAGCCGTGGGGCGCCCGCGACCCGGTCCGAAGCTCTGTGGCCGCGGGACACGCGGACCCGATCGCTGCCGGAGTCTCGCGATCGGTCCCTGGAGCTGAAGAACGGGGAGAGCTGTGTGTAAACGCAGCTTCCCTGTTCTTCACTGTGGCGGCGTCATCGATTGATTGTGTGTCCCAATATTAGGGAACACACAATGACGCCACACCCCCCTACAGTTAGAAACACAGATGAGGTCACACTTAACCCCTTCAGCGCCCCCTTGTGGTTAACTCCCAAACTGCAATTATCATTATCACAGTAAACAATGCATTTTTAATGCATTTTTTGCTGTGAAAATGACAATGGTCCCAAAAATGTGTCAAAATTGTCTGATGTGTCCGCCATAATGTCGCAGTCACGAAAAAAAATTGCTTATCGCCGCCATTAGTAGTAAAAAAATAATAATAAAAATGCAATAAAACTATCCCCTATTTTGTAAACGCTATAAATTTTGGGCAAACCAATCGATATTGCTTATTGTGATTTTTTTTATTTATTTTTTTTACCAAAAATAGGTAGAAGAATACGTATCGGTCTAAACTTTTTTTTGGGGGATATTTGTTATAGCAAAAAGTAAAAAATAGTGCATTAAAAAAAAAAATTGTTTATAGCGCTAAAAATAAAAACCGCAGAGGTGATCAAATACCACCAAAAGAAAGCTCTATTTGTGGGGAAAAAAAGGACACCAATTTTGTTTGGGAGCCACGTCGCACTACCGTGCAATTGTCAGTTAAAGCGACGTAGTGCCGAATCGCAAAAAGGGGCCTGGTCCTTTACCTGCATTTTGGTCTGGGTCTTAAGTACAGAGCTTCTCTCCAAACAGCCCTTCTAGCTTCCAGAAAAATTATAATATATTAAAGATCTAAGCAACATTTTCGTTAACAGGAGTACTTTATTTCTGTTTTTGTAAATGAATTACCAGAAGGTTTAGTCCTTTTTGACTTCTGTTTGTGAAACCAGTGTCCCCATTGTTTACTTCTACATCTAGCCGTTGTCTGGAATTTCTCATCAACGGATAAATAATACATGAAGACCTCATTGTTTTGCCCAAACTTTACACGGTATCTCAGGAAAGCGTCTTACTTACACCAGTTTCCTGTTCTTTCAAGCTATAGGCTAAATATATATTTGTCTTCCCAGCTGTTTTTAATTTTTTTTGGTGTTTGTTGGGAGTTATATATGCTGTTATGCACTTTTGCCATTAAATATAATATAAAGGGTACATGTGATTTTAAGGTGCACTTCATGCCCATGTAAAAATATCTGTTAAGGCTCCTTTCACACTACTGCCACCTCAAAGTCCTGTGATTTTACCACAATTTGCGGTTGCGATTTTGCCATGATTACAGGGAATGCCTGTGTAAGTGGCATCAAAATCGGACGAAAGTAGTACAGGGACTACTTTGAAGTCAGAACGACAGGAAATCATACCAATATAAATGGTTGTCATTGGAAATCGGGGGGAAAACGACTTTTCGTGCTACTTTGCCATCACAAATCGAGGGACAAGTCGTATAAGTGTGAAAGGGGTCTAAATTGGATCTTCAGCCTTCAGCTTATAAAGCATCTATTCAAAGCAATCTATTTGATCTGATGCTAATAGACCCCAAATCTCTCGGTAGTGAATGCATGTCGCTGCCCATGCTATCACAAGGGATGTTGTTATAACGATAAAATTATTTTGTGGTTAATTTTGTGGTTAATTTCCTTCAAAAGGATTACATCTGATGAGGCACTCCTTTCTTCCACCAGATATGTATATAAAAAAAAAAATTAAGATGCAATCTCAGTTTCAGTTGAATTTCTTTTACTTCAAATCTTTATGTATATAAAGGTTTACAAGCCAATCAAATGCACAGTTTCAGACAAATACATGAAGCTGCAGCTTGATGAAGGACATGTGTGTGTTCGAAATTGTGCATTCGCTTAGCTTGTAAACTTTTATATGCGTGATGATGTGAAGTAAAAGAAATTCAACTGAGATTGCATCTCCAATTTTTTTTATCTATCTATGTCATAAAATACTTTGAGGTGTTTGCTTTCCGAAATGCTGTCATTTTTTTCCCCCTGTCTTGGCACTTCAGGGACGCAAGAAATATGATAGGTAGTCAGGAAATTAGACATGTAATGTATGCTCCCTAAATTAGCTGGTCGATTAATCATTAATTTCTTTGGTCGATTAAAATAATTTTGATCGAGGACGATCCGCGGAGTGAGCTCCACAGTCTCGCCCATAGGAAAGGCCACGGCTTCGGCCTAGCTCCGGAGCCGCGGCCATCTTGGTCCACCCGGCGGCAGCTGAGTAGCGGCGCGCTGACGTCATCATCGCCTGCCTGCTTGTATCATCTTCCCTTGCGCACGTGTTTCCATCAGCTACTCTGCAGATGGGTCTGCCTGCCTGATAGTGGTCGGCCTGCCTGATAGTCAGGTAAAAAAGGACAACCATCTGTGTGTGGTAACATTATGGGGCAGATGTATATATTATTCCTGGAGTATGGGGGCAGATGTGTATATTACAGCATGGGGGCAGATGCTGTAATATACACAAATGTAGGGAACGGGGAAACATAAAAGCACTCACATATAGCCGACATCCGAAATAATTGAATCAAAAATAGAAAATTACTACATAGGGTAGTAGAGAGGCGGACTTTTTCAGGCAATCACAAGGACATAAAAGTTAAGAAAAAATATTTAATTATATATCATAAAATCCAAAAACAAAGAATAAAATATACAAAAACAGGGTATACAGAGTATATATGAGCAATATTAGCTTGCATCTCGCCGAGATGCAAGCTAATATTGCTCATATGTACTCTGTATACCCTGTTTTTGTATATTTTATTATTTGTTTTTGGATTTTATGATATATAATTAAATATTTTTTCTTAACTTTTATGTCCTTGTGATTGCCTGAAAAAGTCCGCCTCTCTACTACCCTATGTAGTAATTTTCTATTTTTGCTGTAATATACACATCTGCCCCCATGCTGTAATGTACACATCTGCCCCCCATCCTGTAATGTACACATCTGCCCCCCATGCTGTAATGTACACATCTGCCCCCCATGCTGTAATGTACACATCTGCCCCCCATGCTGTAATGTACACATCTGCCCCCCATGCTGTAATGTACACATCTGCCCCCCATGCTGTAATGTACACATCTGCCCCCCATGCTGTAATGTACACATCTGCCCCCCATGCTGTAATGTACACATCTGCCCCCCATGCTGCAATGTACACATCTGCCCCCCATGCTGCAATGTACACATCTGCCCCCCATGCTGCAATGTACACATCTGCCCCCCATGCTGCAATGTACACATCTGCCCCCCATGCTGCAATGTACACATCTGCCCCCCATGCTGCAATGTACACATCTGCCCCCCATGCTGCAATGTACACATCTGCCCCCCATGCTGCAATGTACACATCTGCCCCCCATGCTGCAATGTACACATCTGCCCCCATGCTGCAATGTACACATCTGCCCCCATGCTGCAAGAATATACTCATCTGCCCCCATGCTGCAATGTACACATCTGCCCCCATGCTGCAAGAATATACTCATCTGCCCCCATGCTTGCCCCCACCACATTTACCACTGGCTAATGCAGAGTTGCAATGCAAGGAAATTGGCTAAAAGTAGTTGTATCTGTATGTGCGTTGATTAATCGATTTAAAAAAAAAAAGATTATTTGAACACAAACCTTTTAATCAGTCACAGCCCTACTAAAAATATGCACGGTTAAAGGACTAATGACACTGCCAGGAAAGTTGGTTAACACCAGGGTTAAGTGTGTCCCTAGGAGGTGCTTTCTAATGGTGTCGGTAATGGACTGACTGGATAAACACAGATTCGTGTTCCTGCTTAGCAAGAACACAAGATCACTGTGTTCTTCCCTGTCAGAATGGCGATCTGCCTTGTTTACATAGGCAGATCACCTTTCTGACTCTCTGGGGAACGATCGGCGGCTCCCACCGGACATCATATCCGCCGGACCCGCTGATTGGCTCCCCCTCTGGCCAATCAGGGCATGCGCGCTCCCCCACTTTCTATTGCACGAAATGAAGTAAAGGTACGTTGTTTCTTGATGCATTGAATGCTTCAAGATAAAATACCTTCTGCCTTTACAAGCCATTTAACAGAGCGCTGGTTATCGGGGGTTCTAAACTTCCCTTCTATCCACACTAAAAAAATATTTTGTTTATAGGTACACTATAGATGTGTTCTATTTTGAACCTACCCCAAAGAAAGCTAGCCAAAGTCTTGGGTACATGCAAGGTGAATAGTCCTATCTCTTCTCCTTGATAATTGATAATTATTGGTTATTTTACTCTGAGAACAAGGGTCACAGTTGAGGACCTGATATTTCTTGTAGGTTATCCCTGATCTGTACTATAGACAGTGTGTAGTCCCTGTGTAAAGGATGTTCTGTCACCAGATGGGTTGCAGACTTCTTGTGATGTCGTCGTATAGTAAGCAGGAAACAGGAATTGTGTAAACAACATTGTGTCTTATTAATGTGGCATTCTCGTTGCCACAGCCATTGGCGTGCAAAAGGACACTATTCATACTAAAGTAACGTTCTTCATATTTCATTTGCGTTAAGCTGAGTGGGCAGTGTAGACCATACTGTTATTGTTCTTTCTCTATATTCAAATAATAAGGGTTTTTTCTATTGATGGAATTATCTGTATCAAGTAAGAGCTGAGATTTCCGTTTTGCATGCTGAGTCATGTTAACACCGCAGTATTGTTGATTAGGGCACGTGCTCAGGCTGGAAGGATGTCGGGAAAGTTATAAAGGGAACTTCTTGAATGATTAACCACTTAGCAACCACCTGCCGAAAAATAACGGCGGCAAGGTGGTTGCTTAACTCTGGGATCACGTTATATAACGTGATTCCAGAGTCGCGCTCCCGCGCGCCCCCTGGGGCGCGCACACGGGAATGTCCGTGACCGCCGGGTCCAGAGGACCCGGCGGGTCACGAATCACGGTAAATCGCCGCTGATAGCGGCGGTTTACCACGTGATCGCGCCGTCCAATGACGGCGCGATCAGATGTAAACAGACCGGCGTCATTTGATGACGCCGGTTCCTCCCTCCTCTCTCTGTACCGATCGGTACAGTGTGAGAGGAGAGGGGAGGGAGCGGATGGCAGCGCCAGTGCTGCGGGATGGATCTGTGACAAATGTAGTCACAGATCCATCCATCCATCCCTCCCTGCTCAGCCATCCCTGCTGCACATACTCTGCAATGCTGGGCAATACTCTGGGGGGGGGGGGGCAATACTCTGGGGGGGGCAATACTCTGGGCATACTCTGGTGGGCATACTCCGCAATACTCTGGGCATACTCTGGTGGGCATACTCCGCAATACTCTGGGCATACTCTGGTGGGCATACTCCGCAATACTCTGGGCATACTCTGGTGGGCATACTCCGCAATACTCTGGGCATACTCTGGGCATACTCCGCAATACTCTGGGCATACTCTGGACATACTCCGCAATACTCCGCAATACTCTGGGCATACTCTGGTGGGCATACTCCGCAATACTCTGGGCATACTCTGGTGGGCATACTCTGGTGGGCATACTCCGCAATACTCTGGGCATACTCTGGGCATACTCTGGTGGGCATACTCCGCAATACTCTGGGCATACTCCCGCAATACTCTGGGCATACTCCCGCAATACTCTGGGCATACTCCCGCAATACTCTGGGCATACTCCCGCAATACTCTGGGCATACTTCCGCAATACTCTGGGCATACTTCCGCAATACTCTGGGCATACTTCCGCAATACTCTGGGCATACTTCCGCAATACTCTGGGCATACTTCCGCAATACTCTGGGCATACTTCCGCAATACTCTGGGCATACTTCCGCAATACTCTGGGCATACTTCCGCAATACTCTGGGCATACTTCCGCAATACTCTGGGCATACTTCCGCAATACTCTGGGCATACTTCCGCAATACTCTGGGCATACTTCCGCAATACTCTGGGCATACTTCCGCAATACTCTGGGCATACTTCCGCAATACTCTGGGCATACTTCCGCAATACTCTGGGCATACTTCCGCAATACTCTGGGCATACTTCCGCAATACTCTGGGCATACTTCCGCAATACTCTGGGCATACTTCCGCAATACTCTGGGCATACTTCCGCAATACTCTGGGCATACTTCCGCAATACTCTGGGCATACTTCCGCAATACTCTGGGCATACTTCCGCAATACTCTGGGCATACTTCCGCAATACTCTGGGCATACTTCCGCAATACTCTGGGCATACTTCCGCAATACTCTGGGCATACTCTGCAATACTCTGGGCATACTCTGCAATACTCTGGGCATACTCTGCAATACTCTGGGCATACTCTGCAATACTCTGGGCATACTCTGCAATACTCTGGGCATACTCTGCAATACTCTGGGCATACTCTGCAATACTCTGGGCATACTCTGCAATACTCTGGGCATACTCTGCAATACTCTGGGCATACTCCGCAATACTCTGGGCATACTCCGCAATACTCTGGGCATACAGCGCCCCTGTCCCCGTGAGCTCGCATGCAGAAGCGAACGCATACGCAAGTCCCGCCCACATATGAAAACGGTGTTCAAACCACACATGTGAGCTATCGCTGCGAACGTTAGAGCGAGAGCAATAATTTTGGCCCTAGACCTCTTCTCCAACTAAAATGATGTAACCAGTAAACCAGTAAAAAAACCAGTAAAAATATTTAAAGCGTCACCTATGGGGATTTTTAAGTCGCAAAGTTTGGCGCCATTCCATGTGGCCACGCTGTGTAAAAGTCCCACACATGGGGTATCGCCATACTCGGGAGGAATAGCAGAATGTGTTTTGGGGTGTAATTTGTGGTATGCATATGCTGTGTGTGAGAAATAACCCGCTAATATGAAAATTTTGTGGAAAGAAAATAAAAATGAAAAAAATCTTGATTTTGCAAAGAATTGTGGGAAAAATTACAACTTCAAAAAACTCACCAGGCCTCTTTCTAAATACCTTGGAATGTCTTCTTTCCAAAAAGGGGTCATTTGGGGGGTATTTGTACTTTTCTGGCATGTTAGGGTCTCAAGAAATGAGAGAGGATGTCAGTACATCAGATGTGATCAAATTGATCAATTTTCAGTAATTGGTACCATAGCTTTTAGACCCTATAACTTTCACCCAGACTAAATAATATCTAATTTTTTTTTGTTTTGTTACCAAAGATATGTAGCAGTATACATTTTAGGCCAAATTTATGAAGAAAAATTACTTTTTTGCAAAATTTTATAATAGAAATGAAGAAAAATTCATTTTTTTACAAAATTTTCGTTCTTTTTTCATTTATAGTGAAAAAAATAAAAACCGCAGAGGTGATAAAATACCACCAAAAGAAAGCTCTATTTGTGGGAAAAAAAGGACAAAAATTTCATTTGGTTATATTGTTGTATGACTGAGTTATTGTCATTCAAAATGTGAGAGCACCGAAAGCTGAAAATTGGTCTGGTTATTAAGTGGGTTTAAGTGCCCAGTAGTCAAGTGGTTAAAGTAACCAGTACTCTTCCCTCTCTATTTTCACATGAAAGAAGTGGGTGTTGAATAAAGCATGGTGTCTTCTGTGCGCCAAATGTTACTGTGGTGACACAAAGGTGACCTTTTGGGGGGAAAACTGTTTATGATAAATAAAAGAGCATAGGGGAAAAATTAAATGGGGAAGTTATTACTTGGTGATGAAATAGTCAGCATGCCTGCATACCTTGGGGTTGTGTGGTTCAATAGAAAAAATGATCAGACACATTTGTACATTAACCACTTAATGACCTTGGGTGTTTTTTAGATTTGGTGTTTACAAGACTAAAACTGTTTTTTTTATTGCTAGAAAATTACTTAAAACCCCCAAACATTATATATATTTTTTCTAACACCCTAGAGAATAAAATGGTGGTCATTGCAATACTTTTTGTCACACCGTATTTGCGCAGCGGTCTTAGAAGCGCACTTTTTTTGGAAAAATTAAATGAAAAAATAAGACAACAATAAATTTGGCCCAATTTTTTTATATATTGTAAAAGATAATGTTACGCCAAGTAAAATGATACCCAACATGTAACGCTTAAAAATTGCGCCCACTCGTGGCATTGCGTCAAACTTTTACCCTTAAAAATCTCGATAAAAAATTCTATAGGTTGCATCTTTTGAGCTACAGAGGAGGTCTAGGGCTAGAATTATTGCTCTTGCTCTAATAATCGCGGCTATACCTCACTTATGTGGTTTGAACATTGTTTTCATATGCAGGCAATACTCACGTATGCGCTCGCTTCTGCGTGCAAGCTCCTCGGGGACGGGGCGCTTAATTTTTTTTTATTTTTTTGGTTTTCTTATTTATTTTTATTTTATCACTGAAAAAATGTAATAAAAAAATTGATCACTTTGATTCCTATTACAAGGAATGTAAACATCCCTTGTAATAGAAAAAAGCATGACCGGTCCTCTTAAATATGAGATCTGGGGTCAAAATGACCTCAGATCTCATATTTAGACTAAAATGCGACAAAAAAATGTGCCTTTTAAGACGCATGGGCGGGACTGACGATTTGACGCCCGGCTATGCTATGGGGACGGGTGGGGGCCATCTTGCCCTTACTCGCATCCCCACACAGCAGGCAGAAGGACCAGATCGCCTCCGATAACCGCCGCCGATAACGGTGATCTTGCAGCGAATCTGCCGCAGAGACCACCGTTATTTACAGGTCTGCTCATGCTAAAGATCGATACCTTGGTTGTAGCAGCAGCTGCTGCCGTCACTGAGATATCCATCTTTAAAAAAATGACATAAATGTACATGAGCGGGTCCTTAAAGTGGATGTAAACCCAAAAAAATATATTATTTTTTTTGATGTCACAATGTAGAGTATAAGATTTCCTATCATCTGTGCCCAGTCTTGCCACACAGAGTTAATCCAGCGCTGAGTAATCCTCTTTTAAAGTCCAGTGCAAATTAACCGGACTTCAGATAAAAACCTGCCAAATTAGGTTAAGTCCGTTTCTCTGTTTTTGCTTTCAGTAACAGGTTATTTACAAATATAGCGTGGACATGTTTATCATAACAAGAGATGATCCAAAGTTCATTGTATATTACTAGGATGTGTTATGATGTTATATCACCCCATGCTATGATAAACAAAACATAACATATGATAAACATGTCCTAGCTATATTTGTAAATAACCTCTCACTCAAAGCAAGAAGAGAGATTCCGGACTTTTTGATTTAGGCAGGGTTTTATCTGGAAGGCTGTTCGTTTTCACTGAACATAAAAGAGGATTACTTAGCGCTGGATTAACTCTGTGTGGCAAGACTGGGCACAGATGATAGGAAATCGTATACTCTACATTGTGACATAAAAAAAAAAAATATTTTTTTTTGGGTTTACATCCACTTTAAGGACCCGCTCATGTACATTTATGTCATTTTTTTAAAGATGGATATCTCAGTGACGGCAGCAGCTGCTGCCACAACCAAGGTATCGATCTTTAGCATGAGCAGTCCTGTAAATAACGGTGGTCTCTGCGGCAGATTCCCCCTTCCCGCCCCCTAGTGGTTAACCCCTTCACTGCCGGTCGCATCCGTACAGTAATCCATGCATTTTTGTAGCACTGATCGCTCTATTAAAGCGGAATTTCACCCTAAATATAAGTCCTTCCCATGTGATCCAGCATACTGGCGTCAGCGCCAGTATGCTGTTTTTTTTTTTTTAAATCCATGTACTTACTGTCTTATTCAGAATTTTATTGTTTTTACCCCGCGGTGGACGGCGCCAGTATAGCGCGTCACATCTTACGAAAGTACCCGAAAAGGACTTGGGTAATCGCGGTGAAAATGCGGCGCCTGCGCACAGACCTAGGAGCTGACTGCGCAGGCGCCGTATTTCTCCGAGTCCTATTTCGGCGTTTTTCGGAGGGCGTGACGCGCCATAGCCGTAGGACTCGGAGAAATACGGCGCCTGCGCAGTCAGCTCCTAGGTCTGTGCGCAGGCGCCGCATTTTCACCGCGATTACCCAAGTCCTTTTCGGGTACTTTCGTAAGATGTGACGCGCTATACTGGCGCCGTCCACCGCGGGGTAAAAAAAATAAAATTCTGAATAAGACAGTAAGTACATGGATTTAAAAAAAAAAAACAGCATACTGGCGCTGACGCCAGTATGCTGGATCACATGGGAGGGCTTATATTTAGGGTGAAATTCCGCTTTAATGTGAATGGTCCCAAAATGGTGTCAAAAGTGTCCGATGTATCAGCAGTCACGAAAATAACGCAGATCGCCGCTATAACAAGTAAAACAAACAAAAATGCCATAAAACTTTTGCACAAACCAATCAATATACGCTTATTGCGATTTTTTTTTTTTTTTTTTTTTACCAAAAACATGTAGAATAAGTATCGGCCTAAACGGAGAAAAATTTACTTTTTAAAAAAAGTAATTTGGGATATTTATAATAGCAAAAGGTAAAAAATATTGCTTTCTCCCCCCCCAAAATTGTCGTTCTATGTTTGTTTATAGCGCAAAAACTAAAAACCGCAGAGGTGATCAAATAGCACCAAAAGAAAGCTCTATTTGTGTGTGTGTGTGGGGGGGGGGGGGGGGGGGGGGGAAGACGTCAATTTTGTTTGGGAGCCGCGCAGCTGTCAGTTAAAGCGACGCAGTGCCGAATCGCAAAAAGTGGCCTGGTCATTTGGCAGCTAAATGGTTTGGGGCTGACGTGGTTAAAACTTCCAAAGCAGGCTGAGATTAGACACTGAGACATATTTTTAGAAGAACCAAGCAACTTTCTTTAAGGAAATTGAGAATCCTCACTTACAAATTATACTGTTATCCAATTATGCAATAACAAAATTCTGCTCCCTTTGACTATCCAGTCAGGAGCAGATACTGTTCACATGATTGGGTATTTGAAGTGAATCGTCCCACAATTTTCATTTATTTTCTGAACCAGAAAACAAGAAATCGTCCCACAATTTTAGTTGGCCGTCTCTCTCTTTCATTTGTAAATGAGCCAAATTGAGTATGTAATTTCGGGTATGTAGAAAAAGCTGTCCTCGCTGTGTATTGTAACCATTAGGCTAATGTATTTAATGTCTAAAACCCAAATTCATTTCCTGCAGTAATGCACATTAACCTCTTCAAGACCACTCACAATGGACCTTTTTTAGATCCACATAAAAATGTCCCTTGCTGCGAGAATATGAATGAACCTTTGCAGGGTAAATGTAGTGTGCATCCCTGGTTCCAACTCCTAATGTCAGACTGAAAAATGAGTCTTTGCGTTATTGTCAAATTAACGGACAGTGCTAAATTTTGTTATATGCAATATATTGTATTTACCAGACAGTGAAAAAATCTATTACTAATAGAACTGTTCATTCCTTTTGAAGTAAGGCACCTTTCACACAGACGGCTGTTCTGCCGCCGTTAAAAGCATGTTTCTTTATTCTGAAATTCAAGACTCCAGGCACAGCAATCGGCTGCATTTGTACACTGCGATTAGCTGCGTTTACATGCAGCTACGTTTAGCTGCGGTTGGCCATTATTGTCATCCCCATAGCAGCCGTTTTTATTTTGATGTGCTTCCTGTTGTTTTTTCTTTTGTTTATGCTGCTATCCGCAGCTGACACAGTGCACTGCGATTACCTGCAGTTATGTGCAGATAGCTGCGCAAAATCGTTCCTGGGCGCAGTCAAACCTATTTTTTTTATATCTGCACCAAACCACATGTAATGAAACCGCAGTTAAACGCAGTGTGTGAATGGGGCCATCGCAAAGCATTGTGTGCTTTCACCTGCGGTAGAAAAAGAGAAAATCCGCAGCAAAAAGCACCATTATATCCGCCTGTGTGAAAGAGGCCTAAAGGTATAGCTTTTATTATCTACACTTTCACAGCACTCCTCCCCTTCCTGAAGTAATCCTCCCTAAAACCCACAGCTTCTTCTTTACCTCATCAGAATCAGAAAAGGGTATTTTTTTTAACAATAATACTCCAAATGAAATGCTGATGCAGCCTTTTCTAAATCAAAGATCACATACCTCACAAAAAACACTTGACATAGTAGATACTGCACTTTTAACTTAAAGCAGAGTTCCACCAATTTTATTTTAGTCAACAAATACTGTAGCTGCTGACTAAATATGGACACTTACCTGTCCAGGGCGCTCGCGATGTCGGCACCCGAAGCTGATCTGTTCCTTGGCTCTCGGATGCTGCCGTCAGCATCTTCAGTAAGGAAATCGGGAAGTGAAGCCTTGTGGCTTCACTTCCTGGTTCCTTAATGCGCATGCACGAGTCACGCTGCATTGTCCCACTGGTCTCCGCTGTCTTCTGGGACCTGTGTGTGTCCCAGAAGATGAGGAAGGGCCAGATATGTCATAGATATTCGCGTATACTGTGGCTATCTATGCCCAGAAGTGGGAGCAAATACCTGCATTATACAGGTATCTGCTTCCCCCTCCCCTGAAAGGTGCCAAATGTGACACCGCTTGGAACTCCGCTTTAGGCCTCTTTCACACAGGCGGATATAATGGTGCTTTTTGCGGCAGATTTTCTATTTTTCTACCGCAGCTGAAAGCACACAATGCTTTCCGATGGCCCCATTCACACACTGCGTTTAGCTGCGGTTTCATTTACATGCGGTTTGGTGCAGATAGAAAAAATAGATTTGACTGCGTCCAGGAATAATTTTGCGCAGCTATCTTCACATAACTGCAGGTAATCGCACTGTGTCAGCTGTGGATAGCAGCGTGAACAAAAGAAAAAACAGGAAGCGCATCAAAATAAAAAACGGTTGCTATGGGGGTGACAATAGTCAACCAAAGCTAAACGTAGCTGCATGTAAACGCAGCTAATCGCAGTGTACAAATGCAGCCGATCGCTGTGCCTGGAGTCTTGAACTTCAAAAGAAAGAAACATGCTTTTAACTGCGGCAGAACAGCCGTCCGTGTGAAAGGCGCCTTAAAGTGTTACTAAACCCACAACAGTAAATTGGTCTGTATATACAGTAAAGCCTGCTTGTTAACCCTGGAACCTAATTGTTTGATCCTGTCTTCTCTGATCCTCCCCTTCCACGGTCCCCAATCTATCTCATGATAACACACAGAGCCCCTAGTCAGTTTGGTGTGTATTGCTAGAGAGATTTTTTTTTTTTTCATGGGAGGGCGAATGTGATCACCACAGGGCCAATCAGCACTGTCCAGACAGAGGGTCATGCAGCCTCATAGGACAATCGGAGGAGAATGAAAACTCCTTACAAGCTTTAACCATAACCAGTGCTTGGCCAGACACTGATGGAAGTCACAAGACTGCTTTTTACTGCTGATGAGAAAAGGTATTTAGCAGTTTATATTTACTAAAACTATTGCATTTCCATGTACTGTGGGAGACCAGATATAGTGAATGCAGGGTCCTGGGTTTAGTAACACTAAAAGCCTCTAGCATTCAAAAACCTTATGGACTATGGAAAGAGGAGAAAATACTCCTAAATTGTCTGCCAGAAGGCAACACTCGTTAGGATTGGCGGGGCCCACTCCCTTTTTTCATCCTATTTTGGGGTGAAATCCTCTTCACCACCAGCTGCATCTGTCCAGTGATCCTCCTAGAGTTGTATCGCCTTCCTTTCAATCATCTCAAGTCTTTGAATACAAAACAATACAGCATTGAGTGCTCACTGAGCAGGTGCAGCCAGTGGGGAGGAAGGCTTTTGAACTGAGTGGGGAAAAGGAAGAGGCCCAGGTTTTTGGGAGATGGATTAGAATACCTTTTTTTTTTTTTAATTGCTGTCTTGTGCTCCTACTACAGAGATTCACTCTCTCAATTTGTCCCGTTTACCATTATCATTGAAAGTAAAAGAAAAGCCCAAAGTTTGGGTTGCCCCCGGAAAAATAATAGAGGGGAAACAGGGACTGGTCCTGGTGACCTGGAGGCCCCCATGAGATTCACTTGAACCCCTTTCACAATGGAGGCGTTTTTCAGGCGTTTTAGTGCTAAAAAATCGCACCTGAAAAGTCATCTGCAATCCCAGTGTGAAAACCTGAGTGCTTTCACACTGGGGCACTGCGCTGGCAGGACGTTAAAAAAAACTCCTGCAAGCAGCATCTTTGAGGCGCTTTAGGAGCAGTGCCCAATGGGCAGCGGTCGCTTTTAACTTTTTTTGGTTGCTAGTGGGGGTGAATAGTGCCACTAAAACAGTAAATCACTGCTAAAACTAGCGACACTTTACTGCTAACGCGGCCACGCTCTCTGTGTGAACAGGCTTTTAAACTGCAGATATTTTCTATCCCTGTTTAGCTATGGGAAGTAAGTGAAGGGAAATCTTCCCAATGGAACAAAGATGGCAAAAATAAATCATACAGGAGTTATGTTTTGTATACTTCTACTTTAGCTGTAGATTAGTTCTGGTCCTAAAAAATAGTCTGTTTTCTTGCCACTGCACTTATATTTTGGTATCAATGTTTACTACAGAAGAAGAGGCAAGGCACTGCTGCTTAACCCATTTAGTGGTGTAGATTAAAACCTAGTACACAACTGATGTACTAACTATGTGATGTTAGTACAGTGATCTCCCCTGCTGTGCCGTTATGTTCTGAAGGGGGGACTGTGACTCTCAGCCGTTGGATGAGAGCGCTGATCAGGAGCCGATCAACAGACCTTTTTCTGTCATGCCCCTTCAACAAAAGCTGGTCGTACGGCCCACTTCTGTCAGACTGGCTGCAGTAAGTACATGCATTCCAGTGCCACCTGACATTTGACCCATGTGTACTATTTTTAAAAGACATGGTTAGGCCTGGCCTTGTGAACAATCCCCTTTGTTTACATCACTTATAAAGACGTCTTAGAGAGGTTCTGTTGTGAGAGATCATCACTCTGGTGTTCTGAAATGAGGAACCATGGGAGAGATATTTGATCCAGGCAGAAAGTTCTAAAAACTGCAATCCCCAATCTCTTCCCTTCCACTCTGTTATTCAGATCAAGATACACACAGTATATGCCTGTGTCCTCTAACTCCTACATTGTTGTGATAACTTACGGACAGGAAGCCATTCAATAATTGAGATGAAAATGGATGTTCGGTAGGACTGTATGCATCCAACACAAAGGCCTAATAGACGGGCTCCTCCTCCATCACCATGGTGACTAAGGGTGGGCATGGGGATGTAGTCAGCAGCCAGGCTCGGTAAACAAAGCAGACCCATGTAAGCTGCCTGTTACATTTTCAGAACCTTACGTTTTTTAAAGCAGTTTTTCCTTTTTTATGAGTGCAGCGTGCATTTGATAATATTTTTTCACCTTTATTTCTAATACTCCAGAATGAAGCTATTAGAATTTTATAAATATAAATTGACTAAATTAATATTTGGTAGCAATGTATTTGGTAAAGCACTAGTCCTAATTTGTTGGGAATTCTTATAAGCTTTTCTAAAGATGGTATGCAAAGCTCAGCAACTCGGTTTGAAAAAAAATAAAATAAAAAAAAAAACGAAATTAAGTCTAAATCGCATGACAAGTCGCACCCTATTGTTGGCAATAGAACTGTTCAAATTGGTGCGACACCGACTTTGCGGTGCCGCGTCAATTTTAAAAAGTAGTTCCTGCACTACTTTTAGGTGCGACTTGCATACCTCTGTGCAGGAAACCGCACATATGTCAGCCAAGTCGCACTGACATGCGGCTTTCATATTGTGCGATTTCAAGTCTGGTTTGGTGTGAACCAGGGCTAATGCATCAGAAGTGGTATCTTTTAATTTTTTAATTTTAAATCTTTTTAAAGTGTAAGGTCTGTTATTTTTTCTTATAAAAATAACAAACATGTTATACTTACCTGCTCTGTTGCAGTGGATTTGCACAGAGCAGCCCGAATCCTCCACTTCTCTGATGCCTCTTCTGTGATCCTGGCCCATCCCTCCTGTTCATTGCCCCCAGAGCATGCAGCTTGCTCTGGGGGCACCCGAGCCAAGCTGCAGCTCTGTATGTCCATTCAGACACACAGCAGTGGCCTGGCCCGCCCCCTGTCTCCCCTTATTGGCTAGCTGACTTTGACAGCAGCAGGAGCCAATGGTGCCGCTGTTGTGTCCCAGCCAATCAGGAAGGAGAATCTGACATGTGAGACACTTGTGGACATCGCTGCTGGACGGAGATGGACCTCAGGTAAGTGTTAGGGGGGCTGCTGCACACTGAAGACTTTATCTTCATTTATAGAATGCATGAAGATAAAAAAAACCTTCTGCCTTTACAACCACTTAAAACCCAACTCTGGGCTAATGTTTCCTTCGGAGGTAAAAAAAAAAAAAAAAAAAATCACTGCCTGCAATATTCCTCTCCAATCTGGAGTTGTCTCTCACAGTATACTTTCTTTGCCTAAGTTTTTTTGGATTTAAAGCTTAAAATGCTAGTGCTCATTATTCCACCAGTCAGGGTTATCCTTGATCCTCGTTAGTATTTTTATTTTATTTTAATTACCTCCGTTTTCCGTTTTCAGCATGCAAACAAATTCCAAAAACTTGTAAAACATTTGTTACACACTGGTAAAGCAAGATTGATATCATTCAAGGGTTTACATCTATTTTCTTGATCAATATAAATATATATATATATATAATTAGTTTTTAACATTTTGTTTCTCACTGTTAAAATGTCCTAAGCTGTAGTAAATGGTTGAAAATCAGCCACCCATTCCCTCTGTAGTGTGCCTGTTAGTGTCTGCTGTGCACAGTGACAATAAAAGGCAGAGTGAGAGCTTGTAACTAAGCAACAGCTTCTGTTTGAACATTTAGAACCTTATTTCCTATGTCATGCTTGACATGTAATGGCAGACAAATTGATAACCGTATGAACTCCCACTTTTGGGCGTCATCTTATAGTTTACTGTCTGCTACATTGTCTGAACAATTTATTATGTAATTTTTTTGCGGCATTGTGGTGTTGGGCAAAATCAAGGCTTGCAGAAGTCACTATGATCAATAGAAAGCCTTAGATATTTTCCCTGTGTAGACAGAAAGTGGCTGCATGAAATGAGCAGCAATAAGATGGGAAGAACAAAAGGGGGGTGGAATGTTTTTTTTATTTATATATATATATATATATATATATATATATATATATATATATATATATATATATATATATATATATATATATATATATATATATATATAATATAATATAATATAATAGAGAGAGAGAGAGAATAAATATATATATATATATATATATATATATATATATATATATATATATGGCTAGCCATACAAGTTTAAAGCAGAGTTCCGTCAAAAAATGGAACTTCCGATTTTCCGGTTCCTCACCTCCTCCGGTTTCACATTTGGCACCTTCTCAAGGGGGGAGCAGATACCTGTCTAATCCAGGTATTTGCTCCGGCTTCATGTGATAGATAAACACACATTCCGCCCCATGTCCGTCCCCTCCTCCGTCCCTCCTGCTGTCTTCTGGAAGACACACAGGTCCCAGAAAACAGCAGGGACCAGTAAGGATGTGCAGCGGGACTGGTGCACGCGCAGTAGGGAACCAGGCTGTGAAGCCACAAGGCTTCACTTCCTGATTGCCTTACTAAAGATAGCAGCGCCTGAACCCGGGAGCCATGGAGCAGATCGGGTGAGGACATGGTGGGTGCCCTGGACAGGTAAGTGTCCTAATATTAAAAGTCAGCAGTTGCAGTATTTGTAGCTGCTGACTTAAAATTTGTTTTTTTTGGCGGAACTCTGCTTTTAAGATTTTTTTCATTCATACCTAAACTAGAGAAATCGCTTGATTTTTTTTTTTTCCCCCAATCATTTTCATTACAGAGGAATCTCCCCTGCCAGTTATTGTATTTAGGTTGCACTCATGGCTGTCTAAATACCTGAACAGTAACTGCATCTAATAAGGGGCAGTCGCTGTTCAGCTGAAGTTTTTCCACCTTTCTCAGTTGTTTTTTAAAGGATGTACCCATATTGACGATGTAACATGTTACAAATGGACCGTCCCCGGATTTAAAAAAAATTAAGCGTGGCGAATGGGCCTCCACCCAGCCGGCCTTGTCACTCATTCACAGTGTTCTGTGGATGGAAAACGACAAGGTTCGGCAGACATTGCGGATTTCACCTTGTAGTTTTTATTGTACTACCAGGGTGCTGTGGAGCGCTGTTGTAGTTCATTCTCTCATCCTGTCAGATTGTATCTGTCTGCCTGTATGGTATGTCCAGGCACACAGATACACTTACAGATCTGCAGGAGACCTGCATTGCACCAGCGATCAATACTTTAGATTCTCTAGAAACAAAAAAAACCCTGCAAAAAATGTGCATTTATTCTTTTTTTGTTAAAAGGTGAACTTATCCTTTTTAAATCCACGTTTGTCAAGCCAAGCGGTGACAGCAGGGCTACCCACAGCTTAAAAATGACGGCTGACTTGGCAAGTCTTGGCAGATTGATTGCAAACTATAAGCCCATTTACAGTAGAAAGCAGTGCCTTGCTGTACATGGATTTTCCTGCCTTGAGGTGTGCTGTATTTGGCTGCCATTTCTGGCCCCTCCTCAAAATCCTAGCTCCCTGGCTGTCAGGCTGATCCAGCGTCCTCAGTACTTTTTTGGTCATTGTCTTTGAACAAGTATGCAGATCATGAAAGACATAGTAAAGGTGGAACTCTTGATCTGTAATCTTGTTCTTAGTGACTCAAACAGTGATCTGTATTGCTATGATATTTAGACCCATACTGTTTTAGTATATAATTGAATGAATAATGTGTGGGTCACCTGCAGTTACAAGCAATGTTTGATTGTGTATAGTGCTATTTAGATTTAAGGTATATAAGATGCGCATGCAGAAATGACCCGACATCAAAGTGGAAGTTACATTTCTTGTTTTTTAAATGAGCAAATGTTCCCTAATTTTAGTTTGTCAACATTAACAAGCACTTCTCATGCTAACTCATGATTTTATTGTGGTGACCGGTCATTGTTCACAGTGGCGAAGAACAGACCAGATTTACTTGCTTGTATGACATGCGCAAGATTACATTTTTCCACTGATATTTGTATTTATTGATTTTTTTTAACCTATAGGCCCATAGTTTTCCTAAATTGCAGTGACGTTATAAACCTTTAAAAAAATATATATGTTATTGAAACTGTACATAGTACACCAACACACAAATATGAATGCTTTGTACAATTGCAGTGCTCTGCATGGCCAAAATTAGCACACACAAGTTTTCAGAGATCGAGGGCCTATTCAAACTCAATGGGCTGCTTTACCTTGCCTTTAACTTGCACACAAAAATGCGAGTTAACTCGTGTACACAATGGTGTGGATGAGCCCTTAAAGCGGAAGGCCTGCCAAATTTTTTTTTTTTTTTAAGTCGGCAACTACAATGACTGACTTTTAAAATAAGGACACTTACCTGTCCAGCGTGCCCGCGATGTCGGCACCTGAAGCCGATCTCCGCCTTGGCTCTCGGATACTGCCGCAGCCATCTTCGGTAGAGGAAACGGAAAGTAAAGCCTTGAGGCTTCACTTCCTGGTTCCCTACTGTGCATGTGCGACGCTACTGGTCCCTGCTGTCTTCTGGGAATAGTGTGTCTCTCAGAAGACAGCCGGTGGACGCCGGACGCGGGGTAGATTCCCGCAGATAATGCAGGGATCCATGCCTGGAAGTGGGGGCAACTACCTGTCTTGGGTATCTGCTCTCCCCTCCCCCCTGAAAGGTGCCAAATATGACACCGGAAGGGGGGGGAGGAATCCGCACAGCGGAGGTTCCATTTTTGTGTGGACCTTCGCTTTTAAAGTATAAACCTTTTTGTGTTTCATTTCTTTTTTAAATAACAAAAATGTCATACTTGCCTCCACTGTGCAGCTAGTTTTGCACAGAGTGGTCCCGATCCTTCTCTTCTGGGGTTCTCTGGTAGCGCTCGCGGCTCCTCCTTGCATCAGCTAACCCCCTAGGAGGAGCTCTCTCCCAGGGGTTACCATGCGGGCGCTCTCCCGAGTCCAGCATTTGCATCCATAGACATGAATGCCAAGCTCTGCGTCACCCATGTCATTTAATTTGATTGACAGCAGCGGGAACCAATGGCTGCGCTGCTATCAATCTATCCAATCAAGAGCTGGGCCAACCCCTTTTAAAGGTGGATAGTCCTAGGCGAATAATTTGTCATAGAAGATCACATTTATTTTCTCTGTTAGAACTAAGATGGAATTTTTATTTGGTTACATTTAGAAATTCTTATATTGGAAACTACAGAAAAGAAAATGTAGACTGCAGATGTATAAGAGTCAGGTGTTGCTTCTTGTGTGAAGTTACTTGGGACATTTCCTGCTACCTTTATGTTTTAGTAGACATTTCTGGGATATGACAGTCTATGAATAAACTGAAGGTAGAATTGTTACTTCCCCCAAGAAGAGTTTTCCGTATTTGGCTCTAAATCCTGTAGATTGTTTCTCAGCCGCTGGGCGTTAAGCAAGGTGTACAGTTTACTGTCTATAGTAGTCAGTCCAGTTTATGACACAACAGGCATTTCCATCCCATCGTCATGTTTATATGTCGGTTGTTATTTTTAGTTGCAATGACTGTCTGGCTCCTGTAATTTTGTTCTGCTTGGATCTAAAGTCGGTAACACATGGGTAAATGTGCATTGCAGTCTGCATTGTATATACATGGTACAACAAATACATCTGTGCTATTGTGCACCACAAAGTACAAAGGCAAATACTGTGTTGTACTATGTAGGGTTGTCCCGATACCACTTTTTTAGGACCGAGTACAAGTACCGATACTTTTTTTTCATGTACTCGCCGATACCGAATACCGATACTTTTTTTTAAATGTGTGCCCAAATGCAGCCATGTCCTGTCCCCCACATATTGCAGCCATGTCCTGTCCCCCACATATTGCAGCCATGTCCTGTCCCCCACATATTGCAGCCATGTCCTGTCCCCCACATATTGCAGCCATGTCCTGTCCCCCACATATTGCAGCCATGTCCTGTCCCCCACATATTGCAGCCACGTCCTGTCCGCCACATATTGCAGCCACGTCCTGTCCGCCACATATTGCAGCCACGTCCTGTCCCCCACATATTGCAGCCACGTCCTGTCCCCCACATATTGCAGCCATGTCCTGTCCCCCACATATTGCAGCCATGTCCTGTCCCCCACATATTGCAGCCATGTCCTGTCCCCCACATATTGCAGCCATGTCCCCCCATACCTGTAGTAGATGCCTCCGCCGCTGCTGCCGGGTTAATCCCCGTGCAATACAGCGCGCATTACAAGCTTTCGTTTGTATACTTGTAATACCCGCCTCGCCATGTATAGACACTCCCCTTCTCGGGATTGGACGGATCCGTCCAATCCCAAGAAGGGGAGTGTCTATACATGGCGCGGCGGGCATTACAAGTATTCAAACAAAAGCTTGTATTGCACGGGGATTACCGCGGCGGTATGCGGCGGGGGGGGGGGGGGATTCTATTTGGGTATCGGGGGTATTTGCCGGAGTACAAGTACTCCCACAAATACTAGTATCGGTATCAGGACAACCCTAGTACTAAGGTTGTTAAAAATAATACACGCATGATTTTCTGTGCGTTGATGTGTGTTGAGAATCCATACAGATTTAATAGACTGCCTTGAAGTAAAGAAAAATATATTGTAAAACAAGAAATATGTTTAGCATAACTACATACCCCCCCCCCCCCCAAATAAAATGGGTTTTCAGCCTTTTTTTGACATGCTATTGTGCAATCGCATGATCTTAAAGGGGTAGTTCCCCCAAAAACCTTTTTTTTTAACATTGATTGAGGCTCGTTTTGTCAAGGGGAATCGGGTGTTTTTTTTTTTTTAGAAATGAAGCCGTACTTACCGTTTTACAGATGCATCGTCTCCGACGCTTCCGGGTATGGTCTCCGGGTCTAGGCGTTCCTATTTGATTGACAGGCTTCCGAGGTCGGATACATCGCGTCACGATTTTCCGAAAGTAGCCGAACGACGGTGCGCAGTATAGAGCCGCACCGTCGCTCGGCTTCTTTCGGCTACTCGTGACGCGATGTATGCGACCGTCGGAAGCCTGTCAATCAAATAGGCACGCCCAGACCAGACGATCATACCCGGAAGCGACGGAGACGATGCATCTGTAAAACGGTAAGTACTGCTTCGTTTCTAATAAAAAAACACCCGATTCCCCTTGACATAACGAGCCTCAATCAATGTTAAAAAAAGGTTTTTGGGGGAATTACCCCTTTAAAGCAGAGCTACACCCAAAAGTGGAATCTCTGCTTGTCTGCTTCCTCGCTGCCTCCGGTGCCACATTTGGCACCTTGTGGGGGGAAGTGGGTACCTGATTTTGGCTGGTACCTGCTTTCCTCTTCCTGTTGAGTTTGCCACCTCAAACTCACCTGGGAGTTCAGCACTCACCGCAGCTGGTCCATTATGAGAGCACGGCGCGATTTGTTTATACGCTGTAGGAAACTGGCGGTCTCTAAATGGTACAACTGAGATCTTCTAAACGCCTTCCTTCATTCTTTTGATAAATGGAAACATTGTATCTCTTTTTTTTTTTTTTTAAGATGTTCTTAGACTTAGTAGGCTGCCCAGATAGGAGAGACTCGGCGAAAAATTGGCCGATATATCGACTGACCTCTAAACAAGATGTCTGGACCAGCACCCAAGAGCCGATTCAAGAATCGACTTGGGTGAGGACACCGCGGCATCCCTAGACAGGTACATGCACTAATAGTAAAAGCCGGCAACTACAACAGTATTTGTAGCTGCTAATTTTAAATTTTTTGGTGGGGGTGCTGGACTTCCGCTTTAAAGGGTTTGTAAAGGTTTGTTTTTTATTTTCTATATAGGTTCTTTTTAAGCTAGTGCATTGTTGGTTCACTTACCCTTTTCCTTCGATTTCCTTTCTAAATTTTTTTTTTTTCTTTGTCTGAATTTCTCACTTCCTGTTCTTTCTCAGCAAGCTGTTCTGGCTGACTTTCCAACACTCGGATGATGGTGGAAAGCTTACTGAGGAGAAACAGGAAGTGAGAAATTTAGACAAAGAAAAAAAACCTTTAGAAGGGAAATTTAAGAAAAAGGTAAGTGAACCAACAATGCACTAGCTTAAAGGAACCTATTTAGAAAATAAATAACAAACCCTTACAACCCCTTTTAAAGCAGAGGTTCACCCTAAATATAAGATCTCCCATGTGATCCAGCATACTGGCGTCAGCGCCAGTATGCTGGGTTTTTTTTTTTTTAATCGCACACTTACTGTATTATGGTGTAATTCCTTTTTTGTCCCCCGCGGTGGACGGCTGTAGTATTGCTCGTCACATCTTCTTAAAATACCCGATATGGACTCGGGTAATCTCGGCGAAAATGCGGCGCCTGCGCACAGACCTAGGAGCTGACTGCGCAGGCGCCGTATTTCTCCGAGTCCTATTTCGGAGGGCGTGACGCGCCATAGCCGTAGGACTCGGAGAAATACGGCGCCTGCGCAGTCAGCTCCTAGGTCTGTGCGCAGGCGCCGCATTTTCGCCGAGATTACCCGAGTCCATATCGGGTATTTTCGGAAGATGTGACGCGCTATACTGGCGCCGTCCACCACGGGGGACAAAAAAGGAATTCCACTATAATACAGTAAGTGTGCGATTAAAAAAAAAAACCCAGCATGCTGACGCCAGTATGCTGGATCGCATGGGAGATCTTATATTTAGGGTGAAATACCGCTTTAAGCTTTCCTCCTGATGGGTTTCCCACATAGTGGTTGATGGGTCAGGTTAGTCAAAGGGACAGTTTCTATGGAGAGACACCATCAATCATCCCATTAGGTTTGGGTAGCGGGGGGGGGGGGGGGTTAATGACGCTGAATTGAATATGGGAGTTGAAAGGGTCACTGGGCATCAGCCCAGTTACCTGTATCTCCTATATGGAAGCACTGGTTTACAAATTGACCTGCATGGATCTTTAATTTGTTTATTTATTTTTTTACAAAAGGTGGACTATGCCTTTTAACAAAGATGTGGATAGCTGTAAAAACTGAAAGGGTTCTAAATTATTTCTCCACTCCTGTTTAAAACCAAAAAGACAATTTTTTTTTGGCCAGAGTTGCACGTTTAACAGGCGACACATACTGTATGTACCCATCTCTGTCATTGTTTTGTATAAAAGTGTCTTGTTGCACATCTCATGTATTATGCATTCCATACATTGTGGTTTTCACAATGACAGAGATGCAAAGCAAGAGACCTAATTGCAGTAAATGTGCAAGCGATCTCTTATTGAGGGGGTGTGAGGAAAGTAGGAAGAGAAGAAATGTGTGGGGTAGGGGGGAGTCCTGTTCAGCGCTGGTATTTTTACAAATGAATAGCAAAGACTTTCAAGCTAAAACAAAGAGCAGCACGGAGTCCCTATTGGGAAGTGAATGTTTTACCTGAAGCCTTTTCTTGTATGTGTGTGTGTGACAGCAATTATGTTTTCTTTGGCATCTACCTTCCCCCTCCCCCTAAGCAGAAACCTTTTCTCACCGTGCGAGATTTTAGCTGCTCGCTTCCTCTTTTTCTCCCGAGTGAGCTGCGCCTTTAAGGAGGGCGTTGCAGATAGTTTTCAGTAGAGGCAGGCTGAAAGAATGAGGAAGCATAGCCGACAAGAAATAAGTTTGACACACGCAGCTTTTGGGCTTTCTGGTCAGGCCGGTCAGCTCTGTCGCTTCGAGGGCCTGCAGCAGCTAGATGGAGGGGCTAGGAGAGTGGTAAGTGATCCTGCCTCCTTCGCTGTGTGCTGTCGGAGGGTTCCTGCACACTGTTGCTGGCTGCCATTCTGTAGAGCTGGGTGTGGGATATTGTGTAACCTCAGGACAGGAAGAGCTGGGGATGGGCTATTTTCTGTCAGTGTGATGCATTTAGCATGGCTGTTCCCAGGAGGGGGGTCCTAAACGTGCAGCTTGGAGGAAGTGAACTTATTCTAAAGCTCAGAATTGTTCAAAAATATTAAATACGTTATTTATGTGGTCTTCATAATTGTGAAGTTCTGTTACAGGAAGCATAAACCATTTAAATTGGTCCTTGCCTCTATCACTTAGTGTTTTCTGACACGGGGCAGCACTGTGGTTTGGTGGTCCTCCGTTTTGAATACCAGTCAGGACACGAACCTGTATGTATGTTATGGGCCTTAGATTGTAAGCCACTTGAGGGCAGGGACTGATGTAAATGTACAGTATGTACAGCGCTGCATAACTTGACAGCACTTTATGAATGCTTATAATGAGGACTAGGAGAACCGACTCCACTTCCTACATGCCGGTTGCAAGTCGGTGATTGGGGCAGTATTGCAGCCTGGGAAACCCACGCTTGACAACCTTGGAAAGTTGTCAGCAATGCACATCACTGTTTTTTTTCAAAGGACATTTAAAATGGTCATATTAGTTATGAAATGTCAATGTTTGGTTAAAAACAACATTTTTATTTTGTTTGGATGAGCTTCTTTACTTCTGATGTACTTGTACACTGTTGAAGTATTTCCTTTACCTATGAGGCAATACAGAGCACAGGGGAATTTCTATTTCTGGAATAGGTAAATAGAATGTCTAATGACATTTTCTAACCATTGACTCTTTTGTTAGCAATGTTGTGCTGATGCATTATCGGAGATGATCAATTTTATATCATCAAGAAACCAGTTATCAAACGTGTGTATTGTTTGTTTTTCCTATCATTCTTGCTATGCATATAGTTTCCTACAGCTTTCTGACATTTTCCTTTTCCAACTCACTCAAGGGTGTTGGATTGCCTTTGACACATAAGAAAACATTTGTGTGTGTTTTTTTTTTTTTTATATGTTGATTGTGAGAGAGATCTAAAGTAGTTTAAACACACACAAATAGATTGTGCTTTCAGGTCACTTCACAGGAAGTGACGAGGACCCTGCAATTCTAGTAAGATCAACAGGTATTTTCTGTACTTGCTGACTGCAATTCTTAGTCTGAAAAATGAAAAGGATCACAGCCACCACATATAAGGACAGGCAACAGCAATAAAGGTATTTTTGGTCTTGTATTCAGATATACTTGAAATATAGCAATTTATTTAATTTGCTTACTTTTCTTGTAGTAGAAGAGAAACCTACTTTCTGTTCCTGACACTTAAAAATGTTGTCTTTTTTTCCTTTTGTTCATCAGGCTGGTGGTGTTGCAGGGCAATGGCTTTTTCTAAAAAGCGGGGTTTCCACGCTTATTGGTATTCTTTTTCCCTCGTGATGTACCTTCAGGCCGTGTACACACGACCGGTCCATCCGATGAGAATGGTCCGACGGACCGTTTTCATCGGTTCACCGATGAAGCGGCCTGATGTGCCGATCGTGTCAGAACGCGGTGACGTAAAACACAACGACGTTCAGAGAAAAATGAAGTTCAATGCTTCCAAGCATGCGTCGACTTGATTCTGAGCATGCGCGGGTTTTGAACCGATGCTTTTGCGTACTAACCATCGCTTTTGACCGATCGGTAGGCGTCTATCGGTCCGATTTTAAAGCAAGTTTTAAATTTTTGGACTGAAGGACAACAGACTGATGGGGCGTACACACGGTCGGTTTGGAACGATGAAACTGAACGTCTGTCCATTTTCATCGGTTTGGACTGATCGTGTGTACGCGGCCTCAGATGTATGGGATGTTATTCATACACCTGTTTCACCCACAAAAATGATTCATACACCTGTTTCACCCACAAAAATGATTAAAGTTGAATTTCACCCTACCATACAGCACATCTTGACTACAGACTTGAGTTTTACCTACTATGTAGAACTGAACTATAGGTTTCACTTCCTGTCCCATAGCCAAACAGGAAGTGCCAGGAAAGCCCTGCAAATTAACAATATTTTGTGGGGATCACCAGGTCACCAGAACTAGTATCCAAGTGGAAGATCTCCCCTCCCCTAATTTTCTGGAGACCACCCAAAATTTGGGATTTTCTTTTACTTTCACTTTGAATGAAAATGGTAAACAGTACAGCAATAAAAAACTGACAGGTGTCCTAATTCCTCACCACTTGCCATTATAGTTATACTTTAAAGTGATTGTTAACCCCCTCATATAAGATTATATAATCCTGCTTGTTTCTTATTAACCACTTCAGCCCCAGAAGATGTTACCCCCTTCCTGGCAGAACACTTTTTACAATTGGGCACTGTGTCGTTTTTTTTTTTTTTTACTGACATTTGCACGGTCATGCAATTCTGTACCCAAACAACATAGCTACAACAAAACAAAAAAAAAAGCTTTATTTTGGTGGTATGTGATCACCTCTGCGGTTTTAATTTTTTGTGCTATAAACAAAGAAAGAGTGACCATTTAAAAAAAAAAAAATTTTTACGTTTTGCTATAATATCCCCAAAATATATATTAAAAAAACACATTTATTCATTGGTTTAGGCCGATATATATTCTTCTACATATTTTTGTTTAAAAAAAAAAAAACGCAATGAGCATACATTTATTGGTTTGTGGAAAGGTTATAGCATCTACAAACTATGGGATTTATGGCTTTTTTTTTTTCTTTACTAGTAATGGTGGCGATCTGCATTTTTTTTTGTGGTATTGCGACAGACCGATCGGACACTTTTGACACATTTTGAGACCATTGACATTTATACAGCGATCAGTGCTATGAATATGCACTGATTACTGTGTTAAATGTCACTAGCAGGGAAGGGATTAACACTAGGGAGCGATCAATGTGTTCTAACTGTATGGGCATAGGGCCGACAAGGTGCGGAGACATATTTTTGTTCCTACTTGGAGCAAACGATATGTCTCCTCTGCTCTCCTCAGCACAGGGATTTGTGTGTTTGCATACACAAATCCCTGTGCTGATGCTTGTGTATGCTATTGCGGATTCCAATGCTGTGCAGTGCGTAGCCACTTAAAGGAAGGACGTACCCATATGGCTGAACAAAAAAAAAAAAAAACTGACCACTAAGGTTGGACCCGATGCAACCTTCTACCCTCACAGAACGCTCCGGTCAGAGCACTCGGCTGTTGGCTGAGAACGCTGATTGACAGACCATTTCTGGCCATGCCCCTTTTGAGAGAAGCCTGCTGAATGGCCAACTTCTGTCGGACCTTTTGCAGTATACACGGTCCGAATGTTGGCCGGATTTGGTTGAACCATTTGATGTGGCCTAACATTCGGCCTGTTTGTACTCGACTTTAGTCTCCTGGTATAAGCTTGATTCTTTTGTTGCTCTTTAAAATTACACTTGATGATTTTTATCACAAACACATACCTGCATTAACAATTGGTTTATTTCAATCTCCCTGGAGTCTAGCCTTGAGCTACCCATAGATCTTAGGCTAGGTTCACACATATGCAGCTATGTGAGCTGCATTTTGAATGGGCTGCTGTGACTTCTGAAATGAAGGGAAAACGTCCCTGCAGCATTTTTAGAAATCACAGCCCACACTGAAATCACAAGTGCATTTCCATTGCAATTTCTAGTGCATGCGGTATGCCATTAGGATTAGCGCAGTTTTCTGTGCAGGTGGTTTGTGACTGCAGGAATCACCCGCAGACTTGTGCTATGACCAGTTCCATGGTCTTGTAGAGTTCTGTATGAGGCCATGTTTGATAAACACTGAAAACTGCATATAGAGCAAGTCAAGTGTTTGTAAAATACACAATACTGCCAGGTAATACCAGAACGATACTGCCAGGTAATACCAGAACGATGCTTCCAGGTTTAGGAGATACCCATGTATATTGTGTTATAAGTTGGGGAAATAGACAGGGGAGACTTATTTTGTACAATAGGAATACGATCCCATTTGCTAGAACCTGGGTACTGTATACATTTAATATTAAATTCAAAATGAATAAGTGCTTTGCACAGTAAGGTCCCTTTCACACTCGTGCACATTCCCCTGTCTATTTACACCCAAACAGAAAAGGACTGAGTCGTAGGCCAATCTTAACAGACACAAGTTCCATATACACCTGTCTGTCCAAATGTATTCTTGGACCTTCTAATCGGGTACGTCAGAAAAACTTACTGGCAGACTTGATTGGAATGTCCATCTGAAAGCGGCTTTGTTGTTCACCTGCAGATGCACCATGCTTTGGAGACTTCTGCATGTGCCAATTTTGGTGCGGTTTTTTAAAAGCACACCAGAAAGGCACCTTCCATTGTAAGTCAATAGGAACACCTCAAAAGTGCTACAGTATGAAAGGGCCCTAAAAGTAAAGTAACAGATTGCCTCTAACTTGGCTACCCCCAGCAGTCCAGTTGTTTTGCCCTACAGTGGTCCTAAAAGGAAAAACACTCTTGGCCATCCATCTTTCTCAAATTCAAGTTGGCTAAATATACCCATGAATTGAGGTTCACAATTGAAAGCATTGCTTGCAACTATCAGTCTGTTGATCTGCATTGCAACAAATGCTGAGGCTAATAGAAGTGCTCCTTAATGTATTGGAGGCTATTGGAAAACTCTTAATACTTAATCCCTGTATTTTGCTCTCCTGTGTAGAACACTGAAAGCTCCAAAACATATTACACTAACGTAGGGGTTTGATGAGGATCATGATCGGTTCCAGTGCCAATATGAGGGTGGGCAGATATTTCAGTCTGACATTTATTTCCAGTCATAATTGCAAATCTATGAAATGAAAGCTAATTGTGGGTGGGACCATACTAAATAATCATCTGTGCTTTCCAGGTGTAAAGCTCTTGGCTCTGTGCAATAATCCACATAGGAGAAAGGGAACAAGATCATATGACCTCTTGAAACGGCATTGGTAGTGTGAAAGTAAAAAAAAAAATCATAATCTACATGATTCTAGAATACTCTATGACATTGATCTAATTTTACATGTGACCCATTAACTTTTAAGGTAGAATCAACCTTAAATCACGACAGGCAAAAGGGTTTTACGGTGAGCACAAAAAATCCCATTTTCTCTTTTCGTCCATGGACAGACACAGCTTCCTTAAATCTTGATTTGTGGTTATGTTTGTGTTCTATCTGAGAGGTCCTCTCCTAATAGACGGAACATAACCTACTTGTCAAGACTAAAGGAGCTGTGTCCGTCCGTGGACTTCAGAGAAAAGGATTTTACCGTGAGCACAAAAATCTTTAAAGAGCAACTGTCAACTCTGTCCCGAAGCTGCTCTTCCTCTGACCCGCTGTTGACTCACCGACAATCCCATTCACTTTAATAAGATGGCTGGTGATGCGGCAGGGACACAACAAGGTTAGGGACGTGGCGGTAGCAGGTGAGTGGATGCTTGCTAACGGCTGTCATGATGGATCTTAAATAACAGGTGCTCTTTAAATGTAAGGACGCATTCTTGCTGTAAAGTTCAAATCTTTAATATTTGTAATCAAAATTCTTTTAGAATAATAAGCTGTCAGGTTAGTAAAACGGATATCAGAACCGATTCAATCATACAGTTTGTAGTGTACAAACAATGGGATAAAGGAATATTCTATAACTTTGGTTTATCTCATGGTTACTGTGAAATTGTGTGAATGCATCAATGCAGTGCATGTTATCTCAGCTTGCAGAGCTTGGATTCATTGAATGAGTTTACCAGAAATGTAAATATTGCAGAATATATAGCCTCATGCTACATAACTAAGCTTTATTTCACGCTAAATAAACTAAATTATTAATCTATCTTAAATAGAAAACCATCTTTAGAGAAATGTTTTACTCCAAAAGCATGTTTAATTAAAATAAATTTGATAATCAAAAAAATTGATTTTAAAATTCCAATTTTTAAAATAAAATCATTGATTTATATCCACCCTGGGTAGTAATTGGCGCCACCAAAACTAGTGCCCATTGGAAGATATCCCCTTTATTACTGTTCTGGTGACCACCCAAAATTTGGGGTCTTTCTTCCAATTTCACTTTGATGATAATGGTGACTGAAGCAAATTGAGAGGGTGTAATAAGGACATAAATAAAATCCTGATGGGTGTTCTAATCCATCTCTACTTGAAACTAAAAAAAACTTTTGCCTTCACTTATAATTTAATGGCTCGTGCATATCGGCATATAATCTAAAATATGGCTGGATTTTGACGCTCAGGAGCCACAGTTGTGCACAGCCACCTTTTACAAATGAATTCTAGGATACAGCTGTACAAAGGTATAGGCAGCTCTGGGTGTAGACATGCACACAGACATTTTCCCCTGGATACAGACCGTATGCATCGGGGGGCAAGTGTTTAGAGCTGCGTATACCCTCGCACTGCTGTATACTTGTATAATTTGCATTTGCAACACCTGTGGCTCCCAGGCTAAATAAAGCTGCATTTTTTTTTTTTTTTATGTGCCCCTGTGTTTATGAACCCGAATGTGTATGCAGACTGAAAACTAGCAAAGCAAAATTCAGACCCCTGTCTTTTTTTTGCATGTGTCCCAGAGACGCAAAGCAGTATGAGAGGCAGTGGTCATCAAGACAAATCTCCTCCATATAAACCTAATAGGGGATCAGTAGTTTAAAGGATCACTAAAGGTTTTTTTTTGTTTTTTTTTTAGCTAAATAGCTTCCTTTACCTTAGTGCAGTGCTGTTTTCATGTTCTCATTGTTCGTTTTTGCTTTGAAGTAGCTGTAATACTTCTCTGATCTGATCTCCACACTTCCTGGTTGTCTGGCTCCTTATGAAAAAACTCATGGCAGATTTTCACTGTGGTCTAAGCTGTGTGTCTAAAACTCCTCAGAACCATTTTAAAAACAAAACACTGCCCTGGATTTGTTTGTTTTTGTTCTGTGTGTCTCTCTACTTCACAGAAACATGAAACCATTTTAAAAACGAAAGTGAAACTAAAGGCACATTATATGATTGATTTTGATCTATTTTTAATCATTTTTAAAAGGAATCGGTTAACTTTTATGTCTCTATACCCTGTAAACAGTCATTTCAGCAAAACCTTTTTGTTCCTTTAGTGACTCTTTAAAGCGGAGCTCCACCCAGGAAAACAACATTTTCCCATGTTGTTTAAAAAAATTCAATAAAAGAAACCTGAAAAAAAAAAAATACTCACCCGAAATACCTGTTGCTATGCGGAAGTCCGTAATCTGCCTCTGCCTCTTCCACTCCGCGGTGCCTTATCTTCTTGTCCTTCTCCTTGTGAATGGGGTGCGCTGCTTTCTGGGAACTGCGTGTTCTCAGAGAGCAGCGCGCCCGTTCACAAGCCAGCGTGAGACTCACGCAGGCGCAGTAGGAAATGGGCAGTGAAGCCGTACGTCTTCACTGCCTGTTTCCCATAGTGTGAATGGCGGCGCGGGACCCGGAGCGATCGTGGGACCGGCATCGGGGGGTCCATCAGCGCGGGCAAGTAGGACAAGGTAAGTGTCCTTATTTAACCACTTAAGACCCGGACCAATACGCTGGCAAATGACCCAAGGGGTTTTTGCGATTCGGCACTGCGTCGCTTTAACAGACAATTGCGCGGTCGTGCGACGTGGCTCCCAAACAAAATTTGCGTCCTTTTTTTCCCACAAATAGAGCTTTCTTTTGGTGGTATTTGATCGCCTCTGCGATTTTTATTTTTTGCGCTATATACAAAAATAGAGCGACATTTTTGAAAAAAAAACAATATTTTTTAGTTTTTGTTATAATAAAAAACCAATAAACTAAATTTTAGTCAAACATTTAGGCCAAAATTTATTTAGCCACATGTCTTTAGTAAAAAAAAATCGCATTAAAAAAAAATTAGCTACCTAGCGGGAACAGCGACACTAATACAGCGATCAGAAAAATGATCGCTTAGTGACGCTGGCAATAGGGAGTGAAAGGGTTAACTAGGGCAGTGATCAAGGGGTTAAAACTTTATTGGGGGGGGTGGGGGGGGCTACCCTGACACTAACACTGAGTGACTGTCACACTGTCTGTCACACTGACACTAAATACAGTAATCATACATGTATGATTACTGCATTCAGTGACACTGTGACAGGGGGGAGGGGGGGGGGCGATCGCGGGGGTTAAATGTGATTTTGTGTGTAGTGTAGTGTAGTGTTAGTGCAGACTTACTTGTAGTGTGGTGATCTCTCCTCAGCGGCGCTTGAAACAAACGCCGAGGGAGAGATCACGTCGCTTCCTCCTTCCTGTGTTTACACAGGAGGAGGAAGTGACAGGTCAGGCGGGCGCGCGCATTGGCTGGGAGCGATCCGGAGGGGGCGGATGAAAACGGATAGCCGCCCCCACTCGTCGGATCGCTCCTGCAGCCGCGCGGACCGCCGCATGTACGGGGGGGGGGTCCGATCGGACCCCCGATCCCCCCCAAGGCACCAACGTATATATACGTTGATGTGCCTGTCGGTGCCATTATGCCGACGTAAATGTACATGCGGCGGTCCTTAAGTGGTTAAAGTCAGCAGCTACACTGTTAGTAGCTGCTGACTTTAAAAAAAAAAAAAAAAATCGCGGCTGGAGCTCCGCTTTAAATACTGCATTATGTTGAATGTAGAAGTGCATCTAAAAATCCATTACTCCTCTGAAGAGCGTTCCACGCTTTGATTGCTTTTCGGAGATGATTGACAGGCAGTGAGGAGGCAATGTGATGCTTCCTCACCACCTATTTTAACCCCAATTTTGTCGACAAATGCACTGCAACCATGACATGTAAACAACCCTCGTCCACTGGTTTAGGCCGCATAAAGTGAAAGTAAAAAACTTAAAGTTATTGTAAAGTCTCTTTAAAAAAATAAATACATTTACAAACATGTTATACTTGCCACCTCTGTGTAATGGTTTTGCCCAGAGCAACCTGGATCCTCCTCTTCTCGAGTCCCTCTTTGTTGCTCCTGGCCCCTCCCTCCTATCGAGTGCTCCCACAGCCAGCAGCTTCCAATGGGTGCACTTAAGCCAAGTCACAGCTCACTGTGTCCATTCAGACCTGGAGCGCCGACCCGGCCCCGCCCCCTCTCTCCCCTGATTGGCTGACTGACTGTGGGAGCCAACAGTGCCACTGCTATGTCTCAGCCAAACAGGAGGAGTTTCCCAGATGATTTAGACATTTGAGGACATTGCTGGAGAGGGATGGGGCATAGCTAAAGCGGAGTTCCACCCTTAAAATCACTTTGTTTCATTACATCCAGCATACTGGCGTCAGCGCCAGTATGCTGGTTTTTTTTTTTTTTTTTTTTTTTAATGCACGTACTTACTTTATATAAAATCATTGAATTTCAGGCGCACCGCGGAATGTCGCCGCTATAAGGCGTCACGCCTTCCGGAAACAGCCGATTAGCATTCGGCTTTTCTCGGCGCCTGCGCACAGACCCAGGAGCTGACTGCGCAGGCGCCGTATATAGCTGCGCCACGCCCTCCGAAAAAACCCGAACTAGGACCGGCTATTTTCGGCGCCTGCGCAGTCAGCTCCTGGGTCTGTGCGCAGGCGCCGAGAAAAGCCGAATGCTAATTGGCTGTTTCCGGAAGGCCCTTATAGCGGCGACATTCCGCGGTGCGCCTGAAATTCAATGATTTTATATAAAGTAAGTACGTGCATAAAAAAAAAAAAAAACAGCATACTGGCGCTGACGCCAGTATGCTGGATGTAATGAAACAAAGTGATTTTAAGGGTGGAACTCCGCTTAAGTAACTAGGGGGTGCTGGGGTGGCTGCTACACACAAGTTTTTTTTTTTATCTCCATGCATAGAATGCATGAAGATAAAAAACCTTCTGCCTTTACACAACTCCTTTAAAAAAACAAAATGCCCCCCTTTGCAGTGTAATGTCATAATGTGCTAGTATGCCTCTCATACTAGAACATTACGACAGATCCCTCCATCGGCTCCCTGTCACAGAATTCATCTTCACGCTTCCATTAAGAGCGCAGTGCCCACCCACAGGTGACTTCACCGGCTGATGCACATGTAAATATCTCCTAAACTGAGCATATTTAGGAGATTTTTACTGTACCTTCAGGTTACCCTTATTATAGGCTTGCCTATAGCTAAAAATCAACAAAGAGAGTTTACTCTCACTTTAAGGAAATGGGGGCGCTTAAACTCGGCGCAACTGCATTTTTTTTTACTGCATCTCAACTGTACTTCTAAACTTGACTTCAATCTGTCCTAAACATAAATGTTTGGGCTTTAAATACACTTTTTAAAGTAAACCTAGTATGAGCAAACCTACTGATGACAGTATTGAGACCAGCTTTCAGCTCAGGTTCACTGTCAGCCAGGGAACTAGCATTTTTGGAAGGAGATCAGCCATCGCAGCCTGCCATTTGCTCTCATGAGAGGATACTTTTACAGGGATAGCATAGTGAAGCACCTGTGACATTCATGCCAGGCCATTGATTGGGTACAGGTTGTGGCCCTCTCATTCATTTTCTTCGCATTGCAGCGATTTGACATGCCAAATCGGTGGTTATTGGCAGCAATGGCACCATCGGAATCGGTGCTACGCCGGCACCACACGGATTCCCATAAGTAGTTTCTGTACTTTTGGCGACTTCGAGTGCGATTTTTTTTTTTTTTTTTCCCCAATAGACATCTGGGCAGAAACCCGCACAGATGTCTCTGAGATCGCCTCCTAAGTGAGGACTGACGTGCAGAAATGAAATTGTGTGAATTCAGCTGAAGTAACACAATTTCATTCCCGCTGTCAGTGTGAACCTGGGCTTAGACTTTTATTTCTTTTGTAGTCATCGACCATGCTTTGCTAAGAAATGTTACATCATTGCTTTTAATCGAACAAAGTGAGGCACATGTGTGAGATCTGTTCTCAAGTACTCCCCTGTGCATAGTGGTGATATCACCCTCTAGAATTAGATGTTGCTAGGACCTGATCCAGGCATCTAATGGGGGATATAATATAGTAACATTTGCATTATATTGCATGCAAACCATTTCAATACACAGAACATTTGTATAAACAGCAACTGCTGATTTAGAGATCCTCTTAGTGCTGTATCTAATGCTCAGCTGTGATGGCAAATTAGGTTTTACCTATTTTTGTTACATTTCTCTGAGCTTTCCTGAGGTTGCTGTTTGAATGGGAGTAGTAGGTAGGCGTGGGTTGGAAATTCCTTTCTACTTTCAAATGACTTGATGCATCATGCTGACTGCATGTGACTGAGACCACCTCAGGCGCAACTTCACATATCGTAATCTGAGGTCTCTTTTATTCATTTCCAGTGGCAGCTGGTAATTGGTTATATGTTCTTTTGGCTGGGTTCTTCTGAGGTTAGCCTTGGGTTGCCTACCGAGAAGAGTGGAGACAGGCACTCATTTCTTGGATAAAGCTTTGACTGCAGCAGTTATGGGTGCCAACTTTGATAAGTGCTGAATAGCATACCATGTCAGCCTGAAATCTGTGTATTGTGGTGGAAACAATCAAGGTCAATTGATCTAAAAGATATTTTGATTTTTGACAGTCTACACTATGGGCCTGTTAACACGAGAAAGTGGTACCCATGTTTCCTGCGCGTTTCCTCCCACTATGTTCCCGACGCACTGCACTTGCGATCTACAGCGGGTGTCCTTTTAAAGCTAAGGATGCCCCAAACGCAGGGCGTTTGCCTGCACTGTATCGTATGGTACAGAAGTACCATGCGATCTGGTTGCAGTGCATTTTTTAGAGTAATGCATGCACCATTATTGGTGAACTGTACTCATATTGTCGTATCGTACAGGACCGATTGCAATTTCTGGTATGAACCGGCCCCCAAAATCAACCATTTATTATATAGCAAAATACAAATTCCTAGATAGGATGGCTGCGTTCATTTTTCTTTTAGGCTTTCTTTCCTTTATTTTCATCTAGTTATCTGGCCAGTAAGTCTGTGTTTTTTTTTTTTCAACAGAACAAGCTGCTCTGAAAATTGGGTATTCATTGATCGGTATCGGCGCCAATATTAGCCATTTTTGTGAGTATCGTTACTCATAAAAATGCTCCGATACTGGAAACCCATACCAGAAGTGATGTTGCTTGGGAGCGGACCTCCTTTTCCTCCCCTCTGGACAGTGCCATCCCTGCCGCCTCCTCCTAGTGGCATCGCTAGGTGCAGGCCTGTCCATCCCAACAGCGCACAAGCCTTGTCTCCTCGCTGCACATCTCCCTCCTCCAACTACGACTTCTGGCCACATGGAGCACTGGATCCAGGCTTTCCCTGGCTGGATACTGAGGCAGAGAACAGGGGGGGGCTCTGTATGAAGACACTGTACAGGTGGTATCCTGTTGTACTGAGCAGCAGGGCTCTCTCCCTGTACCAGACCTGCTGTCTCCCTGTACCGGACCAGCAGTCTCTGGCTCTCTCTCCCTGTACCGGACCAGCAGTCTCTGGCTCTCTCCCTGTGCCGGACCAGCATTCTCTGGCTCTCTCCCTGTGCCGGACCAGCAGTCTCTGGCTCTCTCCCTGTGCCGGACCAGCAGTCTCTGGCTCTCTCCCTGTGCCGGACCAGCAGTCTCTGGCTCTCTCCCTGTGCCGGACCAGCAGTCTCTGGCTCTCTCCCTGTGCCGGACCAGCAGTCTCTGGCTCTCTCCCTGTGCCGGACCAGCAGTCTCTGGCTCTCTCCCTGTGCCGGACCAGCAGTCTCTGGCTCTCTCCCTGTGCCGGACCAGCAGTCTCTGGCTCTCTCCCTGTGCCGGACCAGCAGTCTCTGGCTCTCTCCCTGTGCCGGACCAGCAGTCTCTGGCTCTCTCCCTGTGCCGGACCAGCAGTCTCTGGCTGTCTCCCTGTGCCGGGCCTGCAGTCTCTGGCTGTCTCCCTGTGCCGGGCCTGCAGTCTCTGGCTGTCTCCCTGTGCCGGGCCTGCAGTCCCCTGCAGAGATGAAAATATGCTGTAATCAAAGCTGCGCAGTTGGCTTTCTTCTACAGGTACTCCTTACCTGCATAGACAGTTTTTGGGAAAGGCAAACAAACCATTTAAGCTAAAGTAGGTTTATTATCTCTTCTAGCTATACAGATTCCTCTCTAAGCTCTTCAAAATGATGTTAATTTTCCTGTATTCCGTAAGTATTGCATGTTCTCTGATAGTTTTGAAGTGGAATGCATACGACAAAGTGCAGTACATATGAAAAGCCAGCTCAGGCCGCTTGCTGCTCAGCCAGTGACTTCTATATTTGGAGCCCCACGTGCCACTCGGTGTCACTAGCGCTCTATTCTTAACCATGTGTGAGGCGACCTTTACTACCCACGGGGTCATAAATGTCTGTAGGCAAGTGTAGCTATCTACAGCTACTTACTAGTGAGAACTTCCTCATATGAGTAAGACTAAACACGTGAAACCTTATATTTATTCTCATCTTTTTCTGCTGTCTTCCTCTTTCTATGACTCATTTTGCAGACTGCAAATACAAAGTAGCATGAATGACATGGCCAAAACAAACCAGGTTAATGTGGTAGGAAAACTGCACCTCCTCCCTCCGCATAGAAACCTGGGCATTTGGATGTGGATGCTAATGAATCATTGCTCTCATTTTACAAGCTAAATTGTAGGCAAGCTTGGTAGCGGCTAATATCTAGGAAATTCAGTCGCAATTTTTGCTCAATGTGATATAGCAGTTGAAGGCAGACATTGCATGAAATGGCAAGGTCCATTTATTTTGCATCCCCATCCTCGTTTAATAAAAGCCAACAAAGAAAATAAAATAAAAGGTAACATCCTTACTTTACACCACAGCTTTTAGCAAGCATGCCAAGGGGAGGGTGACTTCACTGAACCTTCTTGGATTCTTGAAAAGCTTAACAAAGGGTCGTTGTTGAAGAGTGATGGAGCAACATCTTGTGTATTTTTGTTCTCTTCAGAGTTGCCAGGATTCCTGGAGAATGCTCATGGATGTCACAATTGCCTACAGGAAGTGTCTGAAAGTACGAGTGTAAGTGCCGGTTCGCACTACCGCGACTTGTGATCCGACTTGACGCCCCACATGAGAAATCAATTGAAATCAATAAGAGCTGTCTTAATGTACACTACTGAAGTTGCTCCAACTTCAGAAAAATGTTCCTGTACTACTTCAAGGCGACTTCTAGGCAATTTGTACCCAATGTTTTCAATGGAAGTCGCCTCCAAAGTCGAATCACTTTCTTAACTGAAGCAACTTTACAGGAAGTGAAATTTGTTTACTCAGGCAAACCCCTCCCTCCCACAGAGCTGATTATTCTGTGATTGGCCACAGCCAAAGTCGCCTGTCCTGGAGGCAACTTTAAGTTGTGTTGTAAGTTGCTCCAAGTCGCGCTGAAGTCGCCTTGCAAAGTCGCGCTGTAAGTCGGGTTGCCCCTGTGTGAACCGCCTCTAGGGGGAGAAACTTTTTTACCGTCTATTTTTTTTGTTTCACTTCGCGTTAGCTGCAGAACGAGCGACCTTTCATTTTCATGCTCCTCTTTACGCATATATTTGGAAAATAAGCATAAGGTTCTTAAACCACCCACCTGGTGCATTTTATTTACAGCAACATCAGCTCTCTTTGGCAAAGCCCTGTTCCCTATCGTAGAGAGTAAGGCTTGGCCATACATTATACAATTTTCTTCTATTGAGTTCTTTTTAGATTTACCAAAACCATATAATAAGAGGTCAAATCTAAACACTTTCAATTTGTGTATAATGAATGAATGAAAAAACGTATATAGCGCGGCACATGCGAACTGAATCGCCTCTGAGCAGGCCCTCGTACTAAACGGTTAAAAGTAAATTGAATACGAAAATTGTATGGTGTATGGCCAGCTTAATGCTTAGTTCTACACACAGAGAGAGAGAGAGAATATACCTGTCTTGAGCATACACAACCTCATTGGCTTTGTCATTTATCTTTTGGTTTACTAGCGTAGGCGAGTTTGAAGATTAAATTTAGAATTTTGCCCCTAAGGCCCATGTCACACTAGCAATTGTGGCAGCTTAAGGTCTCATTCACACAGGCAGACTCCGTCGGAGTCCGCCTGCTTCTGCCAGCTCAGCGGGAGATCTGTCCGCAGATCTCCGCTGAGCCGACGGATGACAAGCTCCTCTCTGCTCACTGAGTTGGAAGGGGCTTGTGGGGCACCACTCATTGCTATGGAGCGATCTGATGAAAACGGACAGCAGATCCTATCCGATCCGTATGGACGGATGGGGACGTATCCCCAATACGTCTGTTTTTAGCAGATCGGATTGGGTCGGATGTCAGCGGACATGCCTTCGCTGACATCCGATGCTCCATAGGGGTGCATGGAGCTGCCGTTCAGGTCCACCGTCAAAACTGACAGGTGGACCTGAACGGTCTGTAGTGTGAATGAGGCCTAAAGGGGTTGTAAAGGTACAATTTTTTTTTTTTTCCTAAATAGTTTCCTTTACCTTAGTGCAGTCCTCCTTCACTTACCTCATCCTTCGATTTTGCTTTTAAATGTCCTTATTTCTTCTGAGAAATCCTCTCTTCCTGTTCTTGTGTCTGCAACTCAGTAATGCACGGCTTTCTCCCTGGTGTGGAGTGTTGTGCTCGCCCCCTCCCTTAGACTACAGGAGAGTCAGGATGCTCTCTACGTTGCAGATGAAGGGGCTGTGTGTTAGTGGACGTCCTGACTCTCCCCTAGTCCAAGGGAGGGGGCGAGCATGACCCTCCACACCCGGGAGAAAGCCTCTCATTACTGTGTGGAGTTACAGACAGAAGAACAGGAAGTGAGGATTTCTCCGAAGAAATAAGGACATTTAAAAGCAAAATGGAAGGATGGGGTAAGTGAAGGAGGACTGCACTAAGGTAAAGGAAGCTATTTAGGGGAAAAACAATTGTACCTTTACAACCCCTTTAAAGGGGTTTTAAAGGCCTATTTTTTTTTCCAGAAATTGGTATACCTACCTGCTCTGTGCAATTTGTATTGTATTGCACAGAGCAGCCCTGAACTTCATTTTCTAGGGTCCCGCGCCAGCGCTGTCTGCTCCTCCTCGTCAGTGACCCCCCCCCCCCATAGCAAGCTCTCTTCTATGGGGCACCCATGTGACATTGTTTTAATGACTGAGGTATTAGGATTGCAGTCCTATTGTGCTTTGGGTTAAAATGTTGTACTATATCTTTAAATGATACTGCGGAAGAGATTGCGTCAGGCTATTGAAAGCAAGCAACACAGGGTCCCTATATCCTGCTTCTTTTTCTTTTGTTTTTAGATGAAACATAATGTGTATTTTTGCATTCAGTAACTATATGTATCATCCGTGACTAGCAATGGGATTACCAACCCGAGGAGCACATTAACTTGCACAGTAAAGTTTTGTAATATGTAGTCAGTGCTTTATCATAAAACGTGTGTTGAATATTCTTAAAGACCAATAAAACCAACTTTGCTTTGGTTGTGTAAAAGACCGAACTTTCATCTGCCTTTTAGTAGAAACATCCACTTAAATCTTCTGCCGACTTCATCCTTCACAAGTGTTTTCACACTCTGTTATTTACATCTGAGATAGACAACCACAGAACCACCTCTTATACTATTTCTGCTAGTAGTTATGTGGTTATTAAAGTGATTACAACAGCAAGATTTTAGGTGTTTAGAACTACAGAACTGTCATAATTCCAGGAATGATTCAAGTGCCTTCTAATACCTATTGATGATTAGCTCGGAAAATTGGGCTATTGGCTGCCGTGTAAATCTTGGATCAGATGAGTTCAAAGGATAGGTTTTTAGCTAATCTAAATATTATTCAGCCTACAGTGCCTTTAGCCTTTGTACAACTGATTTATTTGCCTAGGAAAAAATAATGCATTCCTTCAACTGTGGAAAACGACTTTTGTGTGAGAATGAAGTCTTGGATGTGCTACTTGATATGTTAGAGAAAACTATACATAATTAAGATGTTCAAGCAAATTGGGCACAATTGAGACATAAAAAATGTACATTCAGGCCAAATGTATGTTTCAACGTGTAAGGGCCCTTTCACATGGGAGTTGTTCGTGTGCGGGCTCCGCTTTAGCTCAGCAGGGATCGCTTTGTCAATCCCCGCTGGGCAGGCAGATGATGTGTCTGTCTCTGCACACTGTGTAGGGACCGACCTGTCAGAGCGCCGCTCTCCTCTATGGGGGATCAGATGACGACGAACCGTAGAGTCCGTTTTCCATCCGTCTGGCGCATCGGATGACACGTAGGGTTTTCCTTCGTCATACTTTGGCGGGTCGGATGTCACCACTGACAATAATTTTGTTTATTGTACCAGCTTAGTTTCTAAACAATTCTGCTTAATTCATTTTTTCTAGTTTAGTTTCTAAACATCACTATTACTAAGCACTTCTGGGTACAGCGTTCAGCCCTCTTTAACCGCAAAGTATTTAAACTTGCCATAAACTTTGACAGGCTGCAGGCGGTGAGGCTGGACACTGCGCCTTTTGCTTCCTGGGTGCACCAAAACATTGGGATTGGACACAGGCTACATGCTCCATGTATAAGAGGCACAGGTTAACATACAAACAATTAGGTATGCTTTACTAAGCTCAAACAGCAGCCGTGTTAGAAATGTCTGTCACTACCGTGTCCTGTGGGGATGTAGGGGTGGGTGGAAAGCAGCACAGCATTAGTAGTGGACCAGGCAGCTAACGCACCTGGAAATGTCAGATGTGAAGTGATTGTTGCTCTGAAAGTTGCCAAAAATCAGAGGAACAAGCAAATTGGTTGCTTTTGATAGATTATATTTAGAAATGTAAACAGCTCTGTCGGTATAACCTATACAAGTGTTTTTGACGAGAGTTCTTCCTTAGTCTGTCATTTTGATCTAATGGTCTTTTTTTTTTTTCTTCCTCTTTTAGGTCACATCTTCCACTATGTGCTGACTGTCTGTATTTACAGAAGATATATAAGAAAGACAAACTTTATTTTGGAAAGGTTTTTTGATTCCAGTGGAATCTGTGCTTAAGCTCCCTACCCTTTGCTTTGCAAGCTCCTATTTTAAAGTGGGACAACATGCCTGTACAAGCTCCACAATGGACCGACTTCCTGTCCTGCCCTATTTGCACACAGACATTCGACGAAACCATCCGGAAGCCCATCAGCCTGGGTTGTGGGCACACCGTCTGCAAGATGTGCCTGAACAAGCTTCACCGCAAGGCTTGTCCATTTGACCAGACCACCATAAACACAGACATTGAACTGCTGCCTGTCAACTCTGCCTTGCTGCAGCTTGTGGGAGCTCAGGTGAGTACATCTTAATTTTTTGTGATTCAGTTGATCAGACCAGGAACCAGAGTATTGCATTCTTTATAATCTCTTAAATGGATCATCAAAAGTCGCACAAATTAGAAGGGCATATATTAGCCTTTTGGTGTGTTTAAAATGTTTCTTAGTTGCCACAGGTAAAAAGAAGCTTGTCTGGTTTCTGCCCATCAAGAACATTGTGTATATTCTATGTAATTAGAAACTTCCGTTTGTCTGGTAGGCTTGCAGTGAGATGAGGTCAGTTACACAACCAGGAAGCTGTCCTTTTATTTATTTATTTATTTATATATATATATATATATATATATATATATATATATATTATGAGATTATAAAGAATGCAATACGTATATGTATGTATTTTTTGCAAATATGGCTGACCCTATGTACATATAATCACTAAATATACATTACTTTTACAGAAATTCCTTTGAAGACATTTGCATGTTCTAATAGGATTAGAGTGACACTGAACTCACTTTTTTTCTTTTTCAACCATCTACATTTAGTATGGCTCTGTGGCTAAAGCTCCCTGTCTGCTGACGTTTAGAGTTGCTCCAGGGTCTGGAAGGATTCCAACAATATAGTCAGGATCCTCCTGGATGCCTAACCAGCAGCTGGCTCAGCCTCTTGGCGCGCAGCTGAGAGCCTGAGTCAGCCGTTCCCTTTCACTTCCTGCCCAAAGCGCTTAGGAGTGGCAGAGCACAGAGCGGTGACTGACGCTCAGAGCTGACTGAGAACTGAGCGATCAGCAGTCATGTGATTGCTCAGTTGTCTGGTTTAGAGCTGTTAGGGGACAGCAGCAGCATCAGACCAATGCTGCGTCATGAAGATAAGTATGTGTTTTTTTGGGTTACCCTAAACTACTCATTTAAAGTGCATCAATGGTCAAAAGTAAAAATCCTTTATGGTAAGCCATTTCATTTCTATGTGTTTTGACTTAGTTTATATAAACTGCTCTGTAGGTCACTAAGCATACCTGTAGAATAATCCTACTTGACCAACTTCCTAGAAGGGCAAGACATACGTTTCTCATCTTTTCTGAATATGCACAGCCATGTCACCCATTACAGCAAGCTTTTTTATGAAGTTATGTCTGGACATTCATCAGTGACAGCAGCAGTATTTATCCATCAAATGTGCTGAAGATGAGGGTGGTCAGGAAGAGCAGTGATTATAGGAAACACCCCTGAACACATATCAAAGCTTGTTGACCGCAATGTAAAGTGGGTTATGTAGTTCTCAAAAAGAGTGGAAAGACATTTGCATGCAGAAATTACATGAAACAGGCGAAAAAGACCTCCATCATGGAGAGACATAAGAAATATTTTTATGTAAAATACAGCATGCCTAGCATGTTATTAGCCAATATAGTGTTGGTATGAGAACAAACAAGTTTATGATTTGACTTTAGATATCCTTTAACTTCCTGTCCTGGAGGCACAAGTGGAAGATTTCACATCCTGTTCCGCTGACAGCAGTCTTCAGGACAAACATACGATAGCGGGCATTAATGGCAAAATTGGCAATAAGAAACTGAGGTTGTGACTATTCTCTACGGTTAACAAAATTGCATGACCTAAACACCGTCTGGGTATGCTCTGTAATTTTATTTTTGATGTTTTTATTTTTAAGAGATATGGACAGTTTACTTGATGGCTGGAGTCCTCAAGTAATCTGTGTTTTTTTTGTTTTTGGACCAAATGAAAAAAATAAATAAATTGCACCTTGGAATGCAATAAACACTGCCTCCATTTATTTTTTGTGCATCATTCACATATTCCGTACTGAGCCAAGCCTCGGTTTATATTTACCATTTGCTTTCTATAAATAGCGATCATTGGGCAGTTAAACATTAGTGAGCCACCTCCTTGGATGGGATAGATCCACAAGCTTGTCATAATTGATCTCTATGAGGAAGGATGTCTCCTGAGTTTTTTGTTGATTAATCACACTTGAAAGCAATTTGTGTGTCTGCACCCTGGAATACAGCTTTGTGTCACAGGAAGGGTAGCCCTTCCTAGGTTTCAATGAGCTATTCTGACTCATTGCACTGTAAGGATGCTTAAACAACTAATTTTGGTGGTGTCATGTTTTTTTTTTTTTTTTTGTAGTTATGCACAAAAGCAGAAGATCCTCTAAATTTCTTTAATCTGCTAAATATAAAATATTTCATATTTACAGCTTACAACCAGACTGTCCCTCTATGGCAGGGGTCTCAAACTGGCTCCAGCTGTTGCAAAACTAAAAGTCCCATGAGGCATTGCAAGGCTGACAGTTACAAGCATGACTCCCACAGGCAGAGGCATTATGGGACTTGTAGTTTGGCCCGCCAGTTTGAAACCCCTGCTATACGGTGCTTTTGACCCCACCCTCCTGTTGAGTGCCCCCACAGCAAGCAGCTTGCTTTGGGGGCAGCTGAGCCGCAGCTCCTTATTGTCTATTCAGACATGGAGCCCTGATTTAGGCCCACCCCCTCTCTCTCCTGATTGGCTCCCGCTTCTGTCAGTCAGCTAACCAATGGTGTGACTGCTGTGTTTCACCCAATCAGGAGGGAGAGTCCCCGACGGCCAAGACACTCGTGGACATTGCTGGATAGAGGTGGGGCTCAGGTAAGTATTCGGGGGGCTGAGGGGGGATGCTGCACACAGAGGGCTTTTTATCTTCATGCATAGAATGCATGAAGTTAAAAAAAAAAATCTGCCTTTACAACCCCTTTAATATAAGCCGCATGAATTCCTAAGCAGTAGTCACATTTGGTTTTACTGCTTTTGACAGTCTGTTGAGGTCTTGAAGTTAACATTTACTGACACTCATCTGCAGGTAAACTGTGAAATTACTTGACAGTTCTGGAATTCGTAATGGACGAGAGCTCATTAACGCCAGATGTGTTGATTTGCAGTTTGCTGCATTTGGTAATCTAAAAATGTAGTCGGTAAAGTCTTTCCTCCTAGCACTATGCATAGCTGTTCATTTTGAAATGCTGCAAAATGTGTACATTGTTTGTCTGCCATTCTTCTTTCAAGGCAATTGAATGAAGATCTTTAAAATTGCAGTGCTGTGCCTATGACATCGCACTATACAGCATACTTCATCAATTGTATCTGGTGGAGAGTCCTAACATGACAGAATAACTACACCATCTGTTTAAGAGTAAAGCCTTATGTTGTGATTAAGATATTAAAGCCCTACTGTTCTGATTGTACAGTATAGGGCACAGGCTGGATGTTCATAGACCCTGGTACCTTCAGATGTCTGGACACTGGCAGAGCTTTTGGACATGTACACTTTGGGTGTATGTCCCTAACCCCACCCAGAGACCACCTCCTTTTTCTTTTCTTTTTTTTCTTTTTTTATAGCATCATGTTGGTTATGGACTTGTTCTCCCTTAGAAAGACATTTCTACACATAACTATGGTAGTTAATTCAGTCAGCCCTTCACTTCCTTCTACTATAACAATAGAAGCAGTGCATTCAAATTGGTTCAACCTCTGTTATATCTCAGAAACTGTATTCATTTTTCTCACTGTGCGGATGGCCTGTTATTTTTGAGACCTGGACCTTGCTTGGGCGCTAACCTTAGCACTTGATGCAATGCGTGCAGTTAGTCGCAGGATGCTATACAGGCCCCATGGTTCTCTGTCCCTGTAGACCCCTCCAAGATATACCCACCATGACGGGCAAAGCCTGGACTCATATAGGGCCCAGCAATGTAAAACGGTAAGATTTGTCCTTTTTATCGGACGATGAATAATGTCTTATCACAAGTATGAGATTCAGGTTTTTTTCACACATTTTGGTGACCTGTGTCTACTTCACTGGAAGAACACAGGTCACTGCTGGGTAAGAGGAGACTGTAGTCAGACAGCGGACAATAAACCGCTGTGGTTTAGCCGTCCTTTTGCCATGAGGACTTGACTTCAAGGCGGTTGAAACCTGGGTTGCTTTGTATCATTCTCTGGACACACTTACCCCATTTTTGCACACTACTACGTGTGTACCGCACAGGGGAATATCCTCACTCATAGCAATAGAAATCAGACCGAGGAAACTGTGGGAAAAGCTTGTGCATTTACTCTGCGGATGGTCTGCAAAACACTCAGTGACTTTGTTTCTTTTTGCATTGGACCGGGACCTTTATTTTAACAACTGTCTATTCAACTGATTTTAGCTATAGCTCGGGTATGAAACAAGAGTTCTCTGCAGCTGTCAACATTTCTTGGACAGCTAATGGCCTTAAAGGGTTACTAATTCCTCGTGTGTGTTTGTTTTTTTAATAATAAAAAAAAATTTCATGCTTACCTCTTCGAGTGGCCCTGATCCTCCTTCAGTCATTTTCAGAGCCCAAAAGCACCAGACTGCTTCTCCGCCTGAGTGGAAAAGACGTTTGCCCATTCTATTTCTTCATGAATGACAATTTAACAGCTGGGTTTCACCTGACAAGGTGTTCACTTCTCTGAGAATCATTACTGAGCTATATCCAGTGGAAGAATTTGCTAAATGTAAACTCTTCCAGTAGTAGATCCTTTTTTCAGTAGAAGCATCTTTCTGTGCCTATGAAGTTGTTCCTCTTTAACCACTTGACCACTGGGCACTTAAACCCCCTTGATAACCAGACCAATTTTCAGCTTTTGGTGCTCTCACAGTTTGAATGACAATAACTCGGTCATACAACACTGTAGCCAAATTAAATTTTTGTCCTTTTTTTCCCCCACAAATAGAGCTTTCTTTTGGTGGTATTTAATCACCTCTGCGGTTTTAATTTTTTGCGCTATTAATGAAAAAAGAACGAAAATTTTGTAAAAATATGAATTTTTCTTCATTTCTATCATAACATTTTGTAAAAAAGTAATTTTTCCTCATACATTTGGCCTAAAATGTATACTGCTACATATTTTTGGTAAAATTTAGTCTGGGTGAAAGTTATAGGGTCTACAAGCTATGTTACCAATTTCTGAAAATTGATCCATTTGATCACACCTGAAGTACTGACAGCTTCTCTCATTTCAAGCCAACAGGCGGCACTGCAGTGGTGCAGGTGGAACTGGTGTGGCACTGGTGAGCACAGATGGCACTGGTGGGGCACAGGCAGCACTGGTGGGGTGCAGATGAGAACTGATTGGCACAGGCGGCACTCGTGGGCACAGGCAGCACTGATGTGGCACTGCTGGGCACTAATCTCTCTCCTCCATTGCAGCGTCTCTCTCACGCTGCAATGGTGAGGAGAGAGATGACCTGCAGTGTTTACATCCGTGATCGCGCCGTCATTGGACGGCACAATCACGTGGTAAGGAGCCGCTGCCATTGGCTCCTTACCGAGATGACTGACGCTGCGGGTCCCGTGGACGCGCCGTGACCGCGTGTGCGCGCCCGCTCAGGTGTGCGGATCTGACGCACGTCAGGCTTGTTTACACACGTGATCGTGCCGTCATTGGACGGCGCGATCACGTGGTAAAAAGCCGCCGCCATTAGCTCCTTACCGCGATCACTGATGCTGCGGGTCCCGTGGACCCGGTGAGCACCGGTGATCGCGTGTGCACGCCCGGTCGGGCGCACACACCTGACTCTAACAGAGGACGTCCATGGACGTCCTGTTAGAGTACAGGAACCGCCTTATAGACGTATTTCGTCTATAGGGCGGTGATTAAGTGGTTAAAGCGGAGTTCCACCCAGGAAAACAACATTTGCCTATTTTGTTTAAAAAAAAAAAAAAAAAACCTGAAAAAAAAAAAAAATACTCACCCGAAATACCTGTTGCTATGCGGAAGTAATCTGTAATCCGTAATCTGCCTCTTCCACACCGCGGTGTGTTTTCTTCTTGTCCTTCTCCTAGTGAATGGGGCACGCTGCTTTCTGGGAACTGTGTGTGTTCTCAGAGAGCAGCGCGCCCATTCACAAGCCAGCGTGAGACTCACGCAGGCTCAGTAGGAAATGGGCAGTGAAGCCGTAAGGCTTTACTGCCTGTTTCCCATAGTGTGAATGGCGCGCGGGACCCGGAGCGATCGTGGGACCGGCATCGGGGGGGGGGGGGGGGCCATCAGCGTGGGCGCCTAGGACAGGTAAGTGTCCTTATTCAAAGTCAGCAGCTACACTGTTAGTAGCTGCCGACTTTGAAAAAAAATAAAAAATGCGGGTGGAGCTCCGCTTTAAGGAATGCACAGACAGAAAATTTGAGATGCTTTTAAAGCTTCTCATTTGTCCAACCCTGCAATTGCTGCAGCTCATCAAGCCACCACCAGTTGATCCTATCCTAATTCTTTACACGAATGGAAGTGGTCCGAGTCCAAAACCCTACTTTCACCCTAAGCTGGTGTCGGCTTTTCACATTATTGAAGACCTTGTACTTCCTCCTTTTTGCACTGCTCATAAGCATCTCAACAAGGACAACTTCCACTTTTGCCAGCTGGCTAACATGGCTCCTTGCTAGACATTATACCTTAAATGATATGTTGCCTCCAGTTCCCTTAAATGCTCACTCCACCAGATTGGTGGGATTTCATGGATATTCTGACATCAACCGTCTGTTGCTCAGGTCCTTTTGATTCATTGCTTGGGGACGTCCCAGGGTCTATGAATATCCTGTCTGTGTCCTGTACTGTATAATAAAGAGATGCAAAGTCAGATAAAATTCCTTTTTATCGTAATCATACAGTACAGAACACATACATATACATTAAAAAAGAAATTCCCTCTCTTCTGTTCCTTTGTTACTCTACAAGAAAAGGTGAAACTCACAAAATGGGGGGGGCGGGTGGGTGGTAGTGTAATATATTTTCCAAAGGGGGCGTGTCCAAAAGCTTTGCCAAGGTCCAATCACCCGATGATGTTAAAAGGTAATGGCCCATGGCCTGGGTCCTGTACTATACTAAAAGATAAGGAATTTATAGGCAAGTCAAATTTTTGTCTTTCTTGTTATTAGTAGATTAGGGGGGCATGACAGGCTCTTTCAGGTTTTATTTGTTGCATGTGTTTCTTTAAAGCCCTGCTTTGCACACCTCTGGTTTTGAAGCCAAGATTATAGTGCGTTGTTTAACAAATGGTTTTAGAGTTTGTTAGGATTTTAACACTGACTGACTGCACCTGTTGAAGAGATTTTACCTTTCTTCCTCTGTTGGTGGTGAATGTCACTGAAAGAGGAACACAAGCAGCAAAAGCAAATCTGTCTGAAGTTCTAACCCCTTCCCACTTTAAACTAAATTGGAGGAAAAGGACATTTTGGCTTTGGACAATATTTTGTTCAGGCTTCATAACAATATTTATACTATCATTTCATTCTTAATTTTGGTAAGCTAAATGATGGGACAGTTGTACTGAAATGTGCCGTTTGGATAAAAGGAGAAAACGGAAGTACATCTTGCCTGTTGCAATATACTGTAATTTTCTCTACAGATGCAGATTCAGTTGTTCCAAAGCCTAAAGATTTTTTACCTTTAAAGTGACATCAAAACTTTTTTGTTTTTTTAACTAAAATAACAAACATGTTATACTTGCCTGGTCTGTGCAATGGCTTTTCACACAGCAGCCCCAAATTATCCTTCTCTGGGGTCCCCTGCTGGCGATCCTGGCCCCTCCTCTTTGGTGTGCCCCGAGGGAAAAACATTTTAAATGGAGGCACCCGTGGATGCTCACTCGATAGCCGCCCAGTCTGCGTCTATTGACACAGACCGAGCAACACATCCCCCTGCTCCCTTGTCGCAGCATTTGATTGACAACAGCAGGAGCCAATGGCTCCTAAAAAAATAAAAAAATAAAAATGTAAATAAACTTGTTGCTTTAGAACCACTTTTTAATGCATTGCCTGCATTAAAGTGGTAAAAAAAAGTTTAGGTATTACTATTGCCCCTTCACCCACCTTATATTTACCTGAGCCCTCACTTGATCCATCACTGTTCCCGCCTGTAGTGGCTCTCGCAGGCTTTGCTGAGACAGACAGTGGGAGCCATTACCCATTGCTGCTGATAGTCAAATCCTGTGATCAGGGAGCGGGGCCAGGCTGCGCTGTCTATGGACACAGGCAGCATGGCTTGAATTTGACACTGCAGGTGTGCCATGATGGGAAGCGGCTTCCTATGGTAGCACACCAAGAAGAGGATTAGCCGGGAGTGCAGGCAGGGGATCCCAGAAGAGGAGGATCCTGGCTGCTCTGTGCAATTTTGTTAAAAAAAATAAATGATACTTTACACCCACTTTCAATCACTTTTTCTTTTCGTTTTCATTTTTTCTTATGTAATCAGAGGCAGATTGTTTGTTTTGTTTTTTTAACCGTGATGTGTTCTGCACATAGACGCCAAGGATACTTAAGGTCATTGAGTGGGCTTTTATTTTTTATTTGCATATTCCATCTTCTAATCTCGCTTCTTCCTCTGCAGGTACCCGAACAGCAGCCTATCACTCTGTGCAGCGGGGCTGAAGACACCAAACACTATGAGGAGGCCAGAAAGTGTGTGGAAGAGCTGGCCCTTTACCTGAAGCCCCTCAGTACTGCAAGAGGTAAGATCACTCTTGGTAAAATAAAGTAAATAATTGATGTAAACCTTTCCTTTTGGTAATTCAACTGATGGGAGCAAGGAACGTTGAAAACCTTTTGCTGGGAGTTGGGATTCTGCTTTGAACAAAGAAAGGGTTGGATGCAAGTGGCTAGTAAACTGAACCAGCTATGCCCATCAAAATGCTGGTAAAATCCAGGCACCACCGCTGCGCTTGGGTTCAGTTCCCATTCTGGGAGTGGAGGATCTTGGCTGTTTGAGTCTGTGTACAAGCTATGATCTACATGCACCCTGCATTAAAGGCTAGAACAGCTTCCTGTAGAGATTTAGGCATATTTTGACTTGAGAAGTTAAGCCCCATGTATACAGTAGAGCTGCATAAGTAATCGTTCAAAAAATCGTGATCTCGATTCAACCCCCCTGACGATCTCCAATGCAGAGTTTGACGATTTTTTTAGTATAACAAGTGGAGAGATTTATCAGCTCACTCAGCTGTCAAAAGAAAATATGCTGTCCAAGTTTTTAACAGGAAACATTGTAACTACTTAGATCAAATGGATAAACTTCTGTGTGTGTAAAGAAAAAACCTGGGCAGTCTGCCAAGTTTGTAAGGACATGAAACATTGTAAGTAACTTCCTTCTTAGAGCAAAAGTTGTGTAAATGTAGGAAGTTTAACCACTTAACATCCAAATCTTTTTCTGACACTTGTTTCTTAAAGGGGAGGTTCCCCTAAAAAGAAACTTTTAACATTGCCTGTCTCTTCTTAATAACATGTAGAAACGGCTGGTAGTTAAAAAAAAAACGTCCGTACATACCATTTTCGGCATGTAGTCTCACCGTCGCTTCCGGGTCTGGCGGCCGGGGATGGGCGTGCCTACTTAAATGACAGGCATCCGATCAACGCATACAGCGCGTCACGAGATGCCGAAAGAAGCCGAACGTTGGTGCGCATGCGCCGTATAGAGCCGCACCAACGTTCGGCTTCTTTCGGCATCTCGTGACGCGATGTATGCGTCGATCGGATGCCTGTCCCCACACATCATACCCGGAAGCGGCGGTGAGACTACATGCCGAAAATGGTATGTACGGACTTTTTTTTTTTAAACTACCAGCCGATTCTACATGTTATTAAGAAGAGACAGGCAATGTTAAAAGTTTCTTTTTAGGGGAACCACCCCTTTAAGTTAAATATAGTCTAATATTTTTTGCTAGAAAATTACTTGGAACCCCCAAACATTATATATATATTTTAGCAGAGTCCCTAGGCCTAGGGAATAAAATGGCAGTTGCGGCAATATTTTATGTCGCACTGTATTTGCCCAGTGTTCTTTCAAATGCAATTTTTGGGAAACAATACACTTCAATGAATAAAAAAATCATTAAAAAAAAAGGGGTAAAGTCAGCCCAATTTTTTTATTTTTTTTTGTTTTAATGTGAAAGATGTTACTCCGAGAATCGTGATCTATCGTCTAAGCAAAAAAATTGTGATTCTCATTTTAGCCAGAATCGTGCAGCTCTTGTATACAGCCTGGGTCTGGAGTCCAGGGTTTCCACTTTGCACAGGAAAATAGATTTGAAGTAAACTGAAGGGTGTAGAAAGCTTTTTGTACTTTACCAGTAATATTAATACACTACGATGGACATTGCATGTTTACTTTAATTTTCTTGCATCAAAAATAGCCTTAAAGGGGCTGTAAACCCTCAGTTTTTTCACCTTTAATGCATTCTATACTGCAGCAGCCCCCCAGAGCCCCCATTTTTCTTGAACCCGATCTTTCCAGCGACGAAAAAACGAGCTTAGCAGCTCCAGACGCTGTCTCTGGTCCTTATTGGGTAGATTGATAGCATTCGCTCTCGCTGCTGTCAGTCAAATCCAGTGATGGGGGGGGAGCGGGCTTGGGGTGCCAAGTCCTACTGTCTGTGTGTCAGTAAAGGGGGCACCTGATCCAGGGAGGAGCCAAGGGCGCTACTGGCGGATCCCAAAGAGGAGGATCAGGTCCACTCTGTGCCAGTTTGGATTTGATTTAAATCATACGTTTTAAAGAGAAACTGTCATCTCTGTCCCACAGTGGCACCTCCTCTGACCCGCTATTGACTCACCGACCGTCCCATTCACTTTAATGGAACAGCTAACACAGCAAGGTAAGGGACGTGGTGCCAGCAGGTTAGTGGATGCCCGCTGACAGGCGCTGCCATGAGGGATCTGAAATGACAGGTGATCTTTAAATGTAAGGACTACTTCTTATTGGTAGTTAGAATCTTTAATATATTTGCAAACAAAATGAAGGTTTCCTATTTAGAAAAATCAGGTGTCAGATTAGTAAGACAGGGATATCCGAATCTGATTTAGTCATACAGTTTTTGTAGTGTACATAGTTTTGCAAAACAATGGAATAAAGGAATATTCCTGAACTTTGTTTTATCTCATGATTACTGACTGTAAAATTGTGTGAATGCATCAAAGCAGTGCATGTTATCTCAGCTTGCAGAGCTTGGATTCATTGAATAAGTTTACCAAAAATGTAAATATTGCAGAATATATAGCCTCATGCCACAGAACTAAGCTCCAATTCATGCTGAATAAACTAAATTATTAATGTATCTTAAATTGAACTATCCTAAAATAGATTTTTTTCTCCAAAAGCATTTTATTAAAATAAATATGATGGAAATCAAATACAGTACATCTAATAAAAAAAAAAAAAACCTTGCACAGAGGCAAGTATACCATGTTTGTTTGTAAAAAAAAAAAAAAACGAACCTTCACCACCCCTTTAGGGCCCTTTCACACGGGCGGACAAACGGTCCGTTTTTTACAAGTCCGTTTACTGACTTGTAATGCATCCCTATGGGATTGTGGACGTTAGCGGGAGATGCATCTGCTAACGTCCGTAAAGATCCGCGTCCGCAAAGATCCGCTTTTTCGGACGGAAGAAAACCCTATTTTTCTTCCGTCAGGCGGAACAGATAGGATGAAGACGGACACACGGTCCGTATTCATCCGATTCCCCATAGGGGAGAGCGGAGGAAAGACAGGGCGGTCTCTGCACAGTGTGCGGGGACGCCCTGTCCGCCAACAGCTCAGCGAGGATTTACGGATGATCCCCGCTCAGCAGACGGACACACACGGGGCGGATCAATACGGATCCGCTCCGTGTGAAAGAGCCCTTAACCTGTTTAAACAGGCTGACATAGTCTGCCTGCAGTGCTTATAATTTTATTTCATATGCACGATCTCTGGTAAAATCGTACCAAATTCACTGTTCTCCAGGGTTTCTAAGACAATTCAAGTTCCCGTTTCCCCTTGTCCGATAACCTAGGAATATAGGATTTTAGTGCGCGCAAACACAGTATAATACAACATTTTTTGGTATCAAATAAAAGATAAAGTAAATTGATACCAAGCATGTCAAGATTTACATTTTTTATAACTGTGCAATGGCAACAAAATAGAACATAGGCAACGCTTTTTAAAGTCTTTACAGGTGTTTCTTTATTATTTATTCAATTGAACAAAATAATTTGTGATCGCTGGGGCAGTGACAGGTCCTCTTTATTGAGAGATCTGGGGCCCCTTTGTCAGACCTGTAGATTGAATGAGTGAATGTAGAGCTGCTTGGTTCACTTTACCAGAAATCCCATTGCTGGCTGTAAAAATTGAGCCATGCAGCCATGATCCTGGTATAATTGTTTCTACTCGAGGATGTACAATCCTAAATGCTTACAACTCATGGCTGTTCTACCTGCACAACCCTGAACTTACCCTTGCTAATTCTATATGTCATGTTCATCCAGTGATTTTGCACCATGTGCTCGCCCCTAGAATATTGTCGAGCAGTTGCTAAGAAGGTGCTGGTGTTGACAGAGTTAAATCATGCATCATGGAATTAAAACCAAGAGACGGCACTTCTGTCCAGTTGCTCTATGAAAGCTTTGCTTTTTATGTGGCTGGAATTGATCACGGGGTGCCAGACTGAGTATTTCATGTAGTAATGGCACGTTCCATATAATACAGCAAACTAACTCTGATCTCTGGAACATGCTACATCTTTAGCTTGCTTACATTTTTAGGAGTGTCCTGAACCACTAACAGGATGCCTACATAAGCAGGCTATAGATGTGAAAGCTTTGTGTTACTCTTAGATTTCAGGACAAGTAATAATGAGAATTTACACTTCCTTCTCGCAGATTTGTGTCAACTCCCTAAGGACGGTTTTCAGAACTGTATGACCGTGATGCTTTAAAAGAGAGCCTTGCAAGGAACTAAAATTAGTTTTGATGCAATTCTTATCACCACAAACTTGCAAATTAGGTTGTAAAAAAATTCTCTTTTCCTGTTCACACTTTTTCTTGTCACCCACTTCAGATGTATCTACTGTACTGTTAACAGAAACGCTAACCAGGATGAAGTCTATGTGGAATTTTTTAGTGCTGATGCAGGCTAGGGCCTGTCCTTAGGCCTGCTATAGCTTTTATTTTATTTTCCACACTAAAGTGAAACTTCCACTTTTGTTGAAAAAAAAAATCTATTGGTTATCGTTATGCATTTAGGGCTTTAGTAGAGTTAAGATGATCTTCAAAAGCTTGGTTTAAAAAAAAAAGGTAGTAATTGCTCTGTTTTGCACAGAGCAGCCCTCCTCTTTTCTGTCTTTCATCAGAGCCCCTGGCTCCATAGCTATTCTCACACTGCCAGCTTCTTTTAAAGTAATGTAAACCCTCTTTCTTTCTAAACTACTGCCATAGTAGTTATCTATAAGGATATACATGCCTCCTGTATGTATCCTTACCTGTCCAATGTCTATCTGTGGGTTGAGTTGTGATGTCACCACATGACTTCAGCATGCCCAATCATGCTGAGGTGTGGAGCAGCCAATCCTTGGAGAGCTGGAGAAGAAAGGAAGGTGGGATCTGAAGTACACAGAATGTCTGTTTCTCTCAGGCTGGTGCATGAGATATGTAAATCACCTGTCACTCACAGCAAGGGGTAGAAACGGACACCTATTTCTCTGTGTGTGAGTTTTTATCTCACTAAAAAAAGAGGATTGCTCAGAGCTGGATTAACTCTTTGTGGCAAGACTGGGCACAGATGACATGAAATCCTATACTGTACAAGGTGCAAGCCTTATTAAAAAAAATAAAATGGATTTACAGCCACTTATCTCCTGCAGTTTCATTAGATTATTACATCAGGAGTACTTTAACCACTTAAGACCCGGACCAATACGCTGGTAAATGACCCAAGGTGTTTTTGCGATTCGGCACTGCGTCGCTTTAACAGACAATTGCGCGGTCGTGCGACGTGGCTCCCAAACAAAATTTGCGTCCTTTTCTTCCCACAAATAGAGCTTTCTTTTGGTGGTATTTGATCACCTCTGCGATTTTTATTTTTTGCGCTATATACAAAAATAGAGCGACATTTTTGAAAAAAAAACACTATTTTTTACTTTTTGTTAAAAAAAAAATCAAATAAACTAAATTTTAGTCAAACATTTAGGCCAAAATTTATTTAGCCACATGTCTTTAGTAAAAAAAAAAATCGCAATAAAAAAAAATAGCTACCTAGCGGGAACAGCGACACTAATACAGCGATCAGAAAAATGATCGCTTAGTGACGCTGGCAATAGGGAGTGAAAGGGTTAACTAGGGCGGTGATCAGGGGGTTAAAACTTTATTAGGGGGGGTGGGGGGGCTATCCTGAACCTAACACTAACTTTTTTTTACACTGTCTGTCACACTGACACTAAATGCAGTGATTAGATCACTGCATTCAGTGACACTGTGACAGGGGGGTGGGGGGGGGCGATCACAAGGGGTTAATATGCCTATGTGAGTGTGTGTCAGTGTTGTGTTGGTGCACACTTACTTGTGGTGTCTTCTCTCATCAGCAGCGCTGGGAAACAGCGCTGCGATGAGAGATTACATCATTTCCTCCTTCCTGTGTAAACACAGGAGGAGGAAATGACAGGATGGGAGCGCGCTCCCATTGGCTGGGAGCGATCGCGGGGGGGCGGGTATTCGCCGACATCCGCCCCCAGATGCCGGATCGCTCCCGGAGCCAGGGGGACCCCCGCACGCCGTGGAGGGGGTCCCGATGGGACCCCCGAACCGCACTCAGGCGGGGACGTAAATTTACGCCCTTGTGCCTGTACGTGCCATTCTGTGGCCGTATATGTGCGTGCGGGGGTCCTTAAGTGGTTAAAGCAGGGGTCGACAATATCCGGGCGCATTTGCATTTGCAAATAGAAATTGTGACCTGGCGCCCGCGGCGTCTGGTAATTGAGGCCGCGGCTATGCGGCCTCAATTACCGGCCCCCACGGGCCCGCCGTGATCATGAGGTGCGCCCCCGCCGTGACTCGGTAATTGAAGCAGCGGCCTTGTGACGTCCCAAGCTCTTCCTTCTGTGAGCTGCCGCCATCTGGTGGTGGTCTTTGGCATTACAAGTTAAACAGCAATTCTAATGTAATTTTTCACTATTTTCACTGCCATCTCCTTCCCTCTAATTAGAACCCCCAAACATTATATATATATTTTTTTATTCTAACACCCTAGAGAATAAAATGGCGATCGTTGCAATACTTTTTGTCACGCCGTATTTGCACAGCGGTCTTACAAGCGCACTTTTTTGGGGAAAAAAAATTATCAAAAAATAAGACAACAGTAAAGTTATCCCAATTTTTTTTTATATTGTGAAAGATAATGTTACGCCGGGTAAATTGATACCCAACATGTCACGCTTCAAAATTGCGTCCGCTCGTAGGCGACGTTTAAAAAAAATCTACAAGTTGCACGTTTTGAGTTACAGAGGAGGTCTAGAACTAGAATTATTGCTCTCGCTCTAACGATCGTGGCGATACCTCACTTGCACTTGTGGTTTGAATACCGTTTACATATGCGGGCGCTACTCACATATGTGTTCACTTCTGCGCGCAAGCTCGTCGGGACGGGGTGCGTTTTCTGGCTCCTAGATTCCAAGCAAATTTGTCAAAGCCTCCGAAACGTAATGTCACTTGCAGCACTAGCCCCAATTTTCCTTACTTCAAATAGCAAACAGTATTCACTACTTCTAAGCTTTATCAGTCAGAATCCCTGCCCTAGTGGGAGATCAATTGGATCATAAGGGATGAAAATGGTCTGTCGGAAGAGCCAGTTTAGAGTTGGATAATCTTTTGTAATAAATGCTCATGTGTGAGGGTTTCTGAAGTGGTGTTGACATTCTTCCTTTCCTGTTCGGAACCAATAGCAGTTATGTTATAAAGGGTTAATCAAAGCCAAGGTTTAATTTCTGCACTATTTTTATCTTTTCACACCTTCAGGTGTCGGTCTAAATAGCACCACCCAAAGCGTGCTAAGCCGCCCCATGCAGAGGAAATTGGTGACTCTTGTTCATTGTCAGCTGGTGGAAGAAGAGGGTCGTATTCGAGCAATGCGAGCAGCTCGTTCACTGGGCGAGAGAACGGTCACTGAGCTTATCCTGCAACATCAGAACCCCCAGCAACTTTCCTCCAACCTGTGGGCAGCGGTTCGTGCCCGTGGGTGTCAATTCCTCGGTCCAGGTATGCTAGAACATAGTCTAATTTTTTTTTTTTTTTTTTAAATCTACTATTCCAAACCAATGTCTTACAATTGTGAAAGTTACAGCTGATGTATAAGTTGGACACTGCTGGACTCAAGGATTTAAAGGCCTTATTTCAGTAAAGCCATCCAAATTCAATCTGCATTCAGAATTTTAATGGACCATGTGTGGCCCGTTCTAGGTTCTTGCTAGGGCTGCAACTAACAATTATTTTCATAATCAATTAGTTGGCCAATAATTATTTTTTAGTTTATTAATCAGATAAAAACCTCCAATATGTAATTTTTTCTCTTATTTAAAATCTAAATTGGTTTTAAACCAAATACCAAAAATGTCATTTATTGCAGCTTACTAATCTTTAGATGTGATGGCTGCATTGACTTCCATGCACAGCTGTACCAGATTTTGCAATGTCCCGTTTTGGAAAATCAACCCCACAGTGTATTTATTTTAACTAAGAGTCAAAAATGAAGCTACATGAAGGGTGGTGTGGGGAAGATGTAAGTCTTTTACAAAAATGTGTTTTTCTTTTGCGTGAATGTAGTTCTTTTTCAATTCAGTGCACAATTCTGGTAAACGTTTATTTAAATGTAATTGTAATGCCCTTCTATACCTCCAGCCTATCAGCCTCCAACTTCACTGGGTTTAGATGCTGATCTCCCCTGTACAGAGCCCTTGTATCACTTCCTTCTCCTGCCCAGGACTACATTTCCCATGAGGCATTGCTCCTCGCACATTCCCCCGGCACTTGCTGACATGTATTGACAGTGTACTGAGCTGTATGTGTACGGCACTGTGTATACTGATATGTAAACAAATAATTCATACTCTATGCGGGCTAACTAATTGATAATTAAATTATTTGACAGCTATTTTTATAATCAATTTATGTTGATTAGTGGTTTCAGCCCTAGTTCTTGCTATAGTAAACTACAGAGAGATCAGTTTATTGTACATTTTAATGAACTCTTGAATATAGCATAGCTGCAATGTTTACTTTCAAGTTCATCAAGGAGCTGGGGCTGCATGGAGTTAAGCCCAACTTGTGGAGGCCTAAAACCATCACAAGCTGATTAGAGCATCAGACATCTTTGAGACTATTCCAGGCCTCCCTTCAGCCACTTGCAAAGTGGTCTGGAGGAATTTTTCTTCAAAGAGACTCACCAACAGGCACAAAGATCTGGCATGGATGGCAATCCAAGGGGGATTGCCACTCAGGACATTCATGCATGCCAAAAACCTGTGCAGATACAGGCACTGCCCCTTTTCATGTTTTCTGGGAGTGCCCCTTTGCACAGGGCCTGTTGAGGGCCTTGGAACCTGAACTTAAAGACTTTGTACCACAGACTACTATTACGCACTTTAGTGTGTTAAACTGACTCTTCTGTGAGACTCACTCACAGGAGGACATTGACAGTGCCTGGAGGGCGCTCTGCTGCTTCAAGGACGCCGTATGGTGTGCCAGAAAGCGCCTCCTCCACCAGCGGGAGAGGATGTCCATCGAGGACTGTCGCAGACTGACCTTCAGTCTGCTCAGAGACTATCACCTGATAGGCTCTACGGAGGAAGAGGATGTCTGAAGATTTCCCCTTCCCCCTCCTCTCCAACCTGTATGTTTACACTGGCAGTTCAATAAAGCTTCGGGCCTGTGAACTTTCCATTATCCCCCTAGCACCCCCCCCCCCCCATCACATCCGTTGCCCAGTTGAGTACTATTTCGACAGTTAAAGCGGAGTTCCACCCTTAAAACCACTTTGTTTCATCCCATCCAGCATACTGGTGTCAGCGCCAGTATGCTGTTTTTTTTTTTTTTTTTTTTTAATCCATGTACTTACTTTATAATAGATCATTTAATTTTGTGTGCACCGCGGTATGTCGCCGCTATAAGGCGTCACGCCTTCCGGAAACAGCCGATTAGCGTTTGGCTCTTCTCGGCGCCTGCGCACAGACCCAGGAGCTGACTGCGCAGGCGCCGTAAATAGCCGGTCCTAGTTCGGCTTTTTTCGGAGGGCGTGACGCGGCTTTATACGGCGCCTGCGCAGTCAGCTCCTGGGTCTGTGCGCAGGCGCCGAGAAGAGCCGAACGCTAATCGGCTGTTTCCGGAAGGCGTGACGCCTTATAGCGGCGACATACCGCGGTGCGCACAAAATTAAATGATCTGTTATAAAGTAAGTACATGGATTAAATAAAAAAAAAAAACAGCATACTGGCGCTGACGCCAGTATGCTGGATGGGATAAAAAAATGTGGTTTTAAGGGTGGAACTCCTCTTTAAATTACTTAAAATATGACATATATTTTGATGTACTAATTTCAGGATAATGCGGCCTTAATGCATGACGTGATGTTTCAGGGTATCTTACTCTGTGCAATTGGGCATCATACCGCAGGATGAATGAATGTAATTTATTTGTACGCTTGGAACTGAATGTATCCTGTTGAAGTATTTGTTTTTTGTATATTTTCTTTGAAAAATAAAGTATACATTTTCAATCAAAAATAGCTGCAATGTTTACTGGATGTTGTTAGTTCCTCACTGTTATTTTTTGTTTTAGTCGAATTGCTCTTTAAGACTTTTAATGAACTATCTGCGTTACAGCCATGCAGGAAGAAGCCCTCAAGCTTGTCCTCCTGGCCCTGGAAGACGGATCTGCGCTCTCCCGGAAGGTTCTGGTTTTGTTTGTGGTGCAAAGACTGGAACCACGCTTTCCTCAAGCCTCGAAAACTAGCATTGGGCATGTTGTCCAGTTGTTGTACAGAGCCTCTTGCTTTAAGGTATAGAGTTTTTTTACTTTTCTTGCACCCCCTGGGATCCTAATAGGTTATAATTGCTATTTGATGTTTAACACTGAACTTTCTAAAGTTTAGAATTGTATTGTGCTGATCTTTCCTAATAAATGCAAAGTAATTTTTCTTTTTAAAAATGTTCTAAAAATGTGAACATTTGGTAACCACAGTAAACACCCAGGCTGCTAATTTGTGCTTAGTAGGTCCATTTTATTGGGTGTGCAGAGAGGGTACCTGTGTCTGGCAAAGAGTTAAGTTGGCAGCACCCCAATGATGAACAAGATTTATATTCATTGAATGGTTTAGGAAATCCAAATTGCCTATAAACAGCCAAATCCAAAATGGAGGCAAAATTGTTGAGAAAAATAGGGCACATTCACACCTATGCACATGTATTTCAGCACACATAGTAACACACATGCATACTTGTGAATGGATCCACATAATTTTTCTTTAAAAACACACTAAAGTGCAGTGTTTTGATGTGAAGCAGCCATTTAGGATTGAATGGGATTTTTATTTATTTGTAATGCATTTTCATACAGTAAACTTGTGTGTTTTTGCTGCAAGAAAATGAACAAGTGTGAAAAGGCCCTAGTGGTTTCAGTGAGTTTTATGTAAAGTCTGAACATAAGTTATTCAGCTCTTTAAAGAGGAGCTCAAGTCTTCCTTCAAAAATATTAAAACGTTCGCTACAAATACTGTAGCTGCTGGCTTTTAATAGAACACTTGCCTGTCCTGGAATCCAGTGATGTCCTCACACGAGCCGATTCTTCTATTGGCTTTTGGTCAAGGTGCTGACACTTTTAACTAGTCAAATGTACATATTTGCCAGCGCACCAGGGATCGCCAATTACATCCAATCCTTTTTATTGAAGAATAATCGCATTACAGAAGACTCTATGCAATGTTTCAGAGCTACGCAGGACCCCTTCGTCGGGCATTTTAACAAAGGGAAATCTGGCAGTAAAGCCTTGTGGTTTTGCAGCTGGTCACCTACTGCACATGCGCCAAGTGCACTGTCTTTTGTGAATGGGGGTTGGAATTCCTGCTCAGATTGTGGAAGCACATCTGACAACGTGCGGGTACAAATGTGTCGGGGAAGTTCCGCTTTAAATTGGCTTTTCTTTCTTCAGCAAAGCAGTTTTTGATACTTATAGTTCATCGGGGCCAAACCGTTTCCCTTACCAAGCGATGAGTCTGCTGTGAGCTCTGAATCGCACTGTATGTAACATTTAGCTACATACATACTGTATGTAGCTAAGGTGTTCCAGCAGTAACTTGAGACTTTCCATCCACTTCTGGAACAAAATCAAGTTGGGCTAAATGTTTCTCGACCATTCAGAGGATGCCTGATATTTTTATCATTTATTCAAGGCTTCCTCTGACTGAGGTGGAGAGGCGGGTGAATGTCATGGTGTCCATATCAGCCAATCAGGGGAAACCTTATATTCGTTAATAACAATACAAGACTTCCTCTGAATGGCTAAGAAGCGCTCAAGCCCAACAACATGCAATATGACACCGTATCATTTAGTTAAAGAAATTGTTCATTGTGCCAGCCTGGGTATTAGACTTTTTAAGATTAGCTGGGTAAACGCATACACAAGGTGAAAAAAAAAAAAATTATGTAACTCAATGTAATCTGCAACATGAGAGTGGAAGTTCCTTTGAGAAGCACACAGTTTGCAGTAAAATGGGACAAAAACTGTTTAAGTACAACTGTGTAAGACTTAACAGAGTATTTTACAATTTCAGGTCACAAAGCGTGATGAAGATTCCTCCCTAATGCAGTTAAAGGAGGAGTTTCGCACTTATGAAGCACTGCGCAGAGAGCATGATTCTCAGATTGTGCAGATCGCTATGGAGGCTGGCCTACGCATTGCTCCTGATCAATGGTCCTCTCTTTTGTATGGGGATCAGTCTCACAAATCCCATATGCAATCCATAATTGACAAGGTAACCGCCTCATTCCTGCCCCAGCCACATTTTTTTTTTTTTGGGTCTGTCAGTCTGTCAGTTTGTCTTGTTCTCCCCATGTCCTAAATGTTTTCTAACGTTACCTTACATAATGATTGGGCCCCATCTTTATTCCATAACCTTTTTGGTTCTGTGTTCCTACCCTTACCCTGTGTATTTTTCTAATTTGATAGTTTGAAAGTCAAGCTAGTTCATTTATTACAAGAAAGGTTTTGTTAAGTTGCAGACCCCGGCCTCGTTTGCTCAGAGCGTCCAGGAACTGACCATTGCTCTGCAGAGGACTGGAGACCCTGCCAATCTCAACAGATTACGTCCCCATCTAGAGCTGCTGGCAAATATAGATCCAAGCCCTGGTAAGTGTTTGTAAACCTGACAGAAATCTGGAATTGAATGACTATTACAAACGATGAGAAAATCTGTCAAAAAATACTGCTTTCGAAGTGCTTGTCTGATATTCTGATCATCAGTACACAGCTTTCGAGAGCCGATAACTACGACGGTTCATGCGAAAATATCTGTAGGAAGAAGCACAATTTTTTTTCTCATACGTTAATTAAACAAACGATTTTTGTGTAGTTTGTATAGTATTTGTACAAAATAAATCGTGTGACCAGGACCACGCATGCTCGGAAATAATGGAATACATGCAGTACAATAGAATACGTTACATCACTTCTGAAGTTGTAGTCTGTCTTACAAGAATTTTGGTAACTTTAGTAACCAATTGTTTTTTTGATATGAGAATAGAATGCAAATATATACATAAAAAGAAAAAGCTGATGATGGAATGAAAATATGCTTGCATGCATTATCGGGTTAGTTTGGATTGCATAGGATTGTAACAGCCTTAGTTATAGCACTTATACAAATAATAATTGGCTGGGAAAATCAATCTTGGCAAATCAATTCTCCCCTAAGCAGGCACAGCCATAGTTAGGGAGGTGCCTACAAACATACCGGCTTTTACCAATCGGACTGTAAATGGTGGGATTGGGTATTCTGTGTAATTTCTGTAGGCACCTGTACTATTTCGAAACCACCTAATAAATTCCTAGTGACCCCACCAGATATTTATAATAAAGGAGATTGTTGTAAGTCAGATGTTATGTTTCACAAATCCATGTTGCAGGTGACTGCTTCCACCTAGTAACATTGGTATGTTTATTGCCCAGTTTGTTATACTACAGATGTATTCAGGGAGCCGTTTGTAGGCTGTTTAGCAACACCCACTGTACATTTCTTGCTTCATTCATGAATCCTTAGCCTTACTCTACTTATACCAGAATGAACGATGAACTGTAGGCAAATCTAAAAGACACATTATGGTATCTCTGTAATCCTTAATGCATGATTAAATGTATTTTTCAAATGCAAACACTGTAAGTAACCGGGCTGGTAGACAGATGCAGATTTAGACCTAGGTAAGTATAAATAAAAAAATAAAAAATTAAAACCATTCTTCTCTTTTTAAAGTGTGTAAAATTAAATTTTCTAGCATCATCTTGACAATTGCAGAGATTTATTTTGTTTATCCTTTTGCAGATGCTCCACCTCCAACATGGGAACAGCTAGAAAACGGTCTTGTGGCCGTGAAGACTGTTGTTCATGGGCTGGTGGATTACATCCAGAACCACAGCAAGAAGGGGACTGATCAGCAGCAGGTGAGCGAGGCGCGGAGCTACTGCATGATTCAGGTACCGCTTTAGAGCTACAAAATTGTCTCCAACCAGTTGCATTTTTTGGAAAATCCAAGTAAAATTGTTTTGCTTCCAGGGTGCTAGACAGTCTCGCTGTGAATGCATATGGTTAATAAGGCAAGATACACTAAACTTTTTGTATAAGAGTCTGGCGCACATGAAATTAAGTGTTTAACTATCTCCTTCCCCAACTAGATTTCCACAGCAGGGTTGGGAGGCAGAGAATACAGAATAGTATGGTAAATTATAATCGGTATAGTACCAGTACTGCACTTTGCCTTCATACTTGGCATGGACACAAAAGACTAGAGATTGACCGATATCGTTTTTTCAGGGCCGATGCCAATACCACTTTTTCAGCCACCTTTCTGGCCGATAGCAGATATTGGGTGCCGTTATTCTGTCCATCGCTGTCACCCAGATGCAGCGTGTCACTTGCCGCTGTCACCCAGATGCAGCGTGTCACTTGCCGCTGTCACCCAGATGCAGCGTGTCACTTGCCGCTGTCACCCAGATGCAGCGTGTCACTTGCCGCTGTCACCCAGATGCAGCGTGTCGCTTGCCGCTGTCACCTAGATGCAGCGTGTCACTTGCCGCTGTCACCCAGATGCAGCGTGTCACTTGCCGCTGTCACCCAGATGCAGCGTGTCACTTGCCGCTGTCACCCAGATGCAGCGTGTCACTTGCCGCTGTCACCCAGATGCAGCGTGTCACTTGCCGCTGTCACCCAGATGCAGCGTGTCACTTGCCGCTGTCACCCAGATGCAGCGTGTCACCACTTACGCTACTTATGGCAGCATCTCCCCAGCGGCGTCCGAGCGGGTAAGCTTCTACATGCAGGCTGGCAGTGAGAGATGACGTAACTATCTCTCTGCTTGCCCATGACTGCAGCTCTGTCAAGAGCAGCCTTTACTGCCCTGCTGTAGGAGGTTGATGCAAGGTGGGCATTGAGAGATAATGTCATCTCTCTGCTGCTGGTCACACCGCTGACATAGATTGACGGGGGCAGGGAGGAGGTCCGAGTAAGTTTCTAACCGATACCGATTATTGGAAAAATTTGAATATGTGCCCCCAGTAATTGGCTGTTCCGATAATCGGTCGACCGCTACAGAAGACCCATCTGTTTCAGTCCCATGTAGCTTAGTTTTCGGCCCTGCCCACAGCAGTAATCTTCTAAAGTATCTAGCACAATGTTAATCTGCCTGTGTTTTTTATGTTTTGGATATTTTTTGTATAGGTGCTTTTGAGGTTTCTGCTGCCATGCATAGTATGGTGCTGAATTTTTCAATTGCTTGGCATTCGTATACATACATGGTTAGGGTCTGTGTTACATGGCATCATATGCAGTGCGATGCTGTGGCCACTGCACCTATTGCTTTCTGCATATGTGGCTGCAAGGTATACAACACCATATTGTATATGGAACTTGGTGGCTTTATTTACTGCACATTGATGCTTATAGATCAATAAAAGCTGTTAAACATGCATTCTGTTGCTTATTGGGTTAGAGGTATGTAATCCCATAATTTAATATTTGTCTTATACCTTCATTTGCCTTGCCCAAGGCCTGTGAGCTGTATGATTTCTGGGTACTTTCCTAATTGTTGTTGTCATTGGTGTAGATGAAGCGCCTGGATTCCCCTCTGGTCCACAATTTTTTATGATGTTTGCACTACTGTAATGCATACATAATTCAGCAAATTGGACCAATAATGCTGTCAGTATTTGTGTAAGGCAACAGAGATGTATTGTATCAATCATACAATACAGGGCAGCGGCTGGTTATTCATAGATGCTGGGTTATTGGCTGTAGTAGATGCTGATAAGCAGGGTTGTCCCGATACCACTTTTTTAGGACCGAGTACCGATACTTTTTTTCATGTACTCGCCGATACCGAATACCGATACTTTTTTTAAATGTCATGTGACAGTTTTCAAACCACAATACAGACTAAGGATATTTTCTTTAGAATTATGAAGAACCCTAACTCAAGACATTATAAAAGAATACAAATGAGTAAAAATGAATAAAAATGTTTTATTTGCTTGTCACGCAGTAGTAAAAAACTCAAAGAATTTTCACAGAACATGTTGATAAATACAAAAAAAGTATTCTGTTTAGGCATCGGGAGCATTTGCGCGAGTACAAGTACTCCCGCAAATACTCGGTATCGGTACCGATACTAGTATCGGTATCTGGACAACCCTACTGATAAGGTGTTTGAATGTGCCATCATCCCAAAAACTAATAGTATTTAGAAACCCTCTTTCTTTATCGTACATCACGGGACACAGAGCGGCAATCCATTACTATGTGGGTTATAGAGTCTACCTTCAGGTGTGGACACTGGTGTAATTAACTACACAGGAAGTTCCCTCCCTATATAACCCCTCCCATACCGTGAGCTCCTCAGTTTTTTCATCAGTGTCTAAGGTGTTGGTCACGAATGAACATGTGCTCTTAGGAGCTCCACTGGAGGGATCCATGCTGGATGTAAAAAACCTCCATAAATCCGGATCCGTCCAAGGTGCTTCATAGCCAAAGTGGACGGTACCTGGGCCTCGGTACGAAGAACGAGGTTTAGCCTATAAAGCCTCTCTGCAGAGGGCTAGATCCTGGGTTCCAGAACTTTGTGCCTTCTAAGGACCAAATGTTTTTTCTGCTGCCAGGATGCTATATAGGTCCAGGGGAGTTGGTGTTCCTGCCATGGACCCCGGTCCCTGAAGGTCTAGGACAATACCCACGGTGAAGGGGGAAGATTGGGCCTCTTGCTTGGCAATACCCTGCAGCGTGGAGAAGGTAAGAGGAGGGCCTACGGGACTTGGTTCGACAGTAGGTCCTCCATGGGGGACTTGGGTCTCGCCTATATTATGCTTCTATGCATGGGCAATGTAAACCACTATGTCTTCTGAGACAGGATGGCTCAGGGCACCCATATACCTCCCCTAGCCGGCATGCAGCCTGGCCCACCATGTCTGTTAGACAGGATGGCTGCAGTACCTATATATCTCCCCTTGAAGGGGCCGGTACATAAATAGAAAAAAAAAAATATGCCCTTAATCCTATACAAAGGATTGTCTTCCGTGAGTAGCTGCAAGTCTTATCTGTGTTTCCACTACTATGGGCAGTAGAAGACATGCCTGATGTTTTTGCTTACCATGCTTTCCAAAAAATGGAAGCTTAAGTGTTAGCTGATCTATTGTGTCCCACTTCCTCCGCTTCAGGCTCTACCATGTTGCACGTGCTCACCGGCTCAGTGCAGTCGCAGAGAAGGCTCTTCAAAGGGCCCGGACGTCAGAGCTCTGTAAAGCTAGGGGGACACAAACGTAAGCACCTTGTGTGAGTTGGATACAGATTCATCTAAGACGCCTACTCGCATCTAGCTGTGCAGATTAGCAGGCATTGTGTTAGACTAAATTCAGCTATTTGATGCACCTGGGTTAAGTGCCTCTGCTTTAGCTTAGGACTTGGTCTCCCCATTGAATAAGGTCAGGGGTAGGAATATAAAGAGGGATCGCCACCTGAACCTGGTGGACCCTTATTCTCCTCTGAAGAGACTTAAACAGCATTTAATAGATTGAGCCATCAGACCTGTCAGGCAATGCAGCCTTCCCCCAACATTGCAATCACTCTGCATGTGTTTTGCAAAAAAAAAAAAGGGGGGGGGTGTCCCCCTTTTCCTGCTTTAATCCTGAAACAAAGGGATTAGAAAGCTTGGGGATAAAAGTTTCACTGTCAGAGGACAGGAGACAGGAGCTGCAGCCTAACAAGGAGAAGCTATCAAAAGCCCTACAGGTTCTGATTACACCTCTATCTTCTCCTTAGAGTGTAAAGAGAGGTTTTCCTATAGGTGGCTAGTAAGACCTCCATATAATCCTCAGCCTGGTGTTGGCTTCAGGCTAACCAAATGCATCGGAGGGATGCACAGTTGCGGGCACACATTGCTAATGTCTCTTAATTGAGGAAACACACATCTGCAGAGGATAATTTCCTCTTTACCAGTCCGCATGTTGCATAACATACATGAGTTTGGAATGCATGTGGGATAAAAACAAGTAACAGAGCAGATTCTATTGTGGATCGCATAAACATACATGTTTCTGTCTATATGGTGCTGCATGTTTCCACAAAAGAGGTCGCATAAAAGATGCTTGTAATGCTGAATCGCAGAAAGACGTTTGTAGGCATAAAAATGCTGAATCACACATGATTACCTGATCACCCAAGTCCTTGTTTCCCCCAAGGATGTTTGGTTACACAGAAGAGGTTTTGTTTCCACAGAAAGGCCTAAAATCGCATAAAGTTGCTTGGATGCAAAAAAGATGCTGGATCACACATGGTTAACTGATCATCAGCGTCCTGGATTACCCAAGGATGTTTGGTCACACAAATAGGCTTGTTTCCACAAAGGTACCTAAAGTCGCATAAAGATGCTTGTATGCATAAAAATGCTGAATCACACATGATTACCTGATCACCCAAGTCCTTGTTTCCCCCAAGGATGTTTGGTTACACAGAAGAGGTTTGTTTCCACAGAAAGGCCTAAAATCGCATAAAGTTGCTTGGATGCAAAAAAGATGCTGGATCACACATGGTTACCTGATCATCAGCGTCCTGGATTACCCAAGGATGTTTGGTCACACAATTAGGCTTGTTTCCACAAAAGTACCTAAAGTCGCATAAAGATGCTTGTATGCATAAAAATGCTGAATCGCATAAAGGATGCTTGTATGCATAAAAAGGTTGAATCACACAGGATTACATGATCACCCAAGTCCTTGATTCCCCAAGGATATTTGGTCACGCAAAGAGGCTTGTTCCCACAGAAATGCCTAGAATCGCATAAAGAGGCCTGAAGGCATAAAAATGCTGAATCACACAGGATTACCCGATCACCCAACTCCTGGATTACTCAAGGCCTAAAGGGATCGCTTAAAGGTGCTTGAATGCAAAAAGAAGCTGGATCACACATGGTTGTTGGATCAACAGAGTCCTGGATTACCCAGGGATACTTGATCACATAGAGAGGCTTGTTTCACAGAAATGCCTAAAGTCGCATTAAGATGCTTGGATGCATAAGGATGCTGGAACGCACAGGGGTGCTTGGTCACACAAGGGTTCTTGTCCGCACAGTAGTGCTTAAAATGCATAAGATGTTGATCGCATGGAAGATGCTGAATCGCATGCATGGTTACTTTAAAGTTGCACATGGTGGCTTAATTAAGCAATACAGGATGCCTTGTGTTTGCATAGAGATACGTGTCTGCATGGGTTCATGTTGCATATTGTTGCATAACACGTTTATAGCACATGCTTGCTTGCAAGGATGCTCGTTCCAGAGCACACATGCTATATGCATGTTTGGCGTGAGACATATTTATATGATTTCATGCTTCCATGAACACACACTGCCATGTACACACGCCTCCATTGAGGCATATGGCTTTAACACTTGCCACATACACATATGGGGAGCCAGTTGCATATGTGTTTATTTACTCGGGACTGCAGAGGTTGTCTGTGTTGTGCAGGGGAACAGCACTATCTCCAGTTGGTGGTCTTGCCCTTTTGGGTTAGCCTCCGTGTCTGGGTTGTCAGGGTGCTAGGGCCCGCCTCTAGCAGGTCTGTAGGCCCAGGGTATAGCAGTAATGGCATACGGAAGCAGACTCCTGCTGATGGATCAGTCAGCAGCATGGCTGGACCTAAGGGTGTCCAGCATGGTCCGGTATCTGGATCTCCTGGGTTAGGATTCCAGTCTAAAGATACATTCTTCATTGACAAGAAGCTGGGTATGTTTTGCACCAGGAGAGTACTTTTGGCCTAAGACAAGACCATCGCTATAAGAAAGCTGGTCTAGGTGGTTACGGCAAGGAACAGTTCCTTACTTTTGGCCTTCTGCTTAAGGCACTAGAGAAGATGCTGCTTCATTCAAGACAGTTCCCTATACTTTTATTCAGGACTGTTATAAACAGTATTGTGTTGGCCTAGAAGGAGTGGATCTTGACCTAGCATTATCCAAAGAACCGGTCCCAGAGATAGGCTGGAATTCCTCTTGGTGGTTCTTAACTAAAGGGTTTGCCAGGTCAGGAAGAGACCTTGGCCCAGGGGAAGTAGTCGAGCTCCAAGGGAGCCTTATCTGTCAGCTAGAGCTACCGATGGAGCATCTGGCTTAGGGGCCTGAACGTTCAGGGGCTGGTTGGTTCGGTCAGAGTTCAATCAGACTATACCATATTAAGTGATTTACTTAATTTACCAAGGAGGAGCTTGTGCCTTGCCTATTAACATTCGTCATTTCATGAAATGCAGAATTGGCAGGCGATTCGCTGTAGCCGTCAACAAGTGTCTCCAGGAGAAGGACCTCTACACCCCGACTGTTTTCCTGACCAAGGACCACAGAAATAGTACCCTGTACATAAGATGTATTGGCGTCCAGGCTCAACAAGAAATTGAACAGCTTGAGGTCAAGGACAAGGGATCCACCCGCATGTGGGGCAGATGTGTTAGTAATCTGGTGGGACCAGTGGTCACTGGTTATGTCTCTCCCCCCAGTGCCGCAGCATTTGTGGCTTCCATGCAACATTAGAGGATGGCGGAAGCTGGCCTGATTACTCCGGCATAGCCCTGACGACCTTTTCTGTGCAGGGACAGTAGGGGTGGTAGTAGAGGACCCACGGTCCCTTACATCTTGTCCAGGCCTACTTCGAAGGGGGTATTACATCCTGTCGTGCAACAGGTTTATTAATGGTCTGGCTATTTTAGCCCACATTCTTCAGGATCAGGGTTTTTAGAATCAACGGCACTTCCTTGATTCATACAGGAAGGCTGACCTCCAGGACCAGATATCCCAGGATCGGGAGAGCCCATGTTCCTGGTATGAAACAGATGGTGGCATCTTTGGAAGTTTGTCAAAGATAAAATTCCTGCCTTCCTGCATTTGGAAAGGAGACGGAGCCAGCCTTAAGTTACATCAAGGATCCGATCTCGGCCTTGCCTCCAAAGGTCGCTTGCTTCACACTCTTTGTTCCGAGCCATTATACAAGGGGTGACGCGCATAAGTCCACCAGTTTAGTCGCCCTTGTGCTTGGAGGATTGGCTCTAGTTTTGTCGGCTTACAGGGTCAGCTCTGTGGGCCGATGCACCATATTTCCCTTCAGCCTTTAACAAGGGAATTGGTGTTCTTGGTTGTGGTAGCCTCCAAGAGAGTTTCAGTATTGGCAACCTCTTGGTATAAAACCATACTTATTCTTACTAGTAGGGTGATGTTAATCCTCACCCAGCCTTATTTACTAGAAGGATCTAGTGTTCATTTGAATCTAGATATTCTTACCTCCCCCTTTTTCAAAACCTTGTTTTCGGAAGGAAAGGTTATTGCTTTCTCTCAGTAGAGATGAGAGCAGTTAGATCTGAAGGTTCAGATATAGAAATCTGAAGTTTTTATTGTGCTGCCAGAAGACCCTAGATGTGGGCAGGCAGTGTTCAGTTCAGCTATTAAAATGGTTACACTCTCTCTCCTTTGGAGTAGAAGGGTCAAGGCCTATCTGAAGCGGCTGCTCGGATACGGAAAGATGATGTTGTTATTGCGCTACCAGGAGGCCCCAGGAAGGGGCAGGCAGCGTCTAAAATCAACTGTTTTCAAGATTGATTCATCAGGTTATTATTCAGGCTTGTGGTTCGGAGAGTGGGACTCCCCCTGTTTCTTGGGGGGTGCTCCGTACCAGGATAGTAAGCGCTTCATGCGCGATGCTTTACCGAGCCTTTATGACGCAGATTTTCAGGGCCGCAACTTGGCGTCTGTGCTTAGGTTCACTGATTCTTGTCAGATGTACATAGGAGGGCAGAAGGATGCAGCTTTTTGGCGCAGTATGCATCTGGCAGCATTATAGATCCTCACATCTGATGGCGGCCTGCGTTGTTTGTGTCTCCCTCCCCTCAGTAAGCATTGTTTTCGGACATCCCACATAGTAATGGATTGCCGCTCTGTGTCCCGTGATGTACGATAAAGAAAATAGGATTTTTTATGACAGCTTACCTGTAAAATCCTTTTCTTGGAGTACATCACGGGACACAGAGCTCCCGCCCCTCTTGTTTGGGGATATTGGGACACTTATTGCTTTGCTACAAAAACTGAGGAGCTCCCGGTATGGGAGGGGTTATATAGGGAGGGAACTTCCTGTGTAGTTAATTACACCAGTGTCCACACCTGAAGGTAGACTCTATAACCCACATAGTAATGGATTGCCGCTCTGTGTCCCGTGATGTACTCCAAGAAAAGGATTTTACAGGTAAGCTGTCATAAAAAATCCTATTTTTGTGCTATAGGCATAGGCTGAGACAGTGTATTTTGGTAAGAGAATAATAAGACTTTTACCCAAAATATTTAAAAGGAACACATGTACATCAAGAGGTCTTCATCTGCTTTTGCATAATGTACCTTTTCTTTGTGTTCCACACTGTGAGGAGAAGTACTATTGAATGCAAAGCCAATTTAGATGTACATGTGCTCCTTTGACATATGTTTATATAATTATAAGTATTTTTATTCTCTTGTATGAAAATGCGCTGCCTTCGCCCATGCCTATATACCCCTACTGGGTTAAAGGCTGGAATCTTCAGGTGTTTGAACACCGGCCACAAGCATGTTGGAGAGGAGCAATTGCCAGCTATTGATTGAGGAAAGATAAGCCAAGTAAAAGTGCTTTTCCTAATTGTATATGACACAAGATCTTTAGTAGTAAACTTGGGTTTTATGCAGCTACCTTTTTAGGTGATTGGACAGTGACCTAAACAATGGGGAAAAAAATCTTCAAGATATTTATCTTCCCACACAGCCTTTTTTTTTTCTTCTCTCCACTGATTGTCTTCAATCTTGGGAAACTGTTTGTTGTTTTTTTTTTTTTTTAAACCTTTGCATATGGTTTAAGATTCATGCTATAAAGTTTTGACTGCTCTGTTGCCACTGCAGCTTCCTTCGGCAGCTTTTAGGGAAGGGTTGATTCCTTGCCTGCGCCCTGAGGGGGACTGTACCTGTCTGAAAGATGAGGAGACAGCCTGTAACCTTGCTTTGGACACTTTAGTGCATTTTGTTTTTAGTCACAGGGTGCTATACTGGTCTAGGACCATGGTTCATCTGAAGACTTGTTTGTGGGTATATCCATCTAGGAGGACGTACCACTTTCCTGGTCCACAGCAGCATCCTGTTGCTCTGATCTCCTAAGGGCTATTAGCGGAGCACAGACTTCAACACTTTGTAAATAAGGTGCTGCATCTATGGAGCAGGAATTCTGCTGTTTTAATGTGGGACCCTTTTTAGGCACTTCTGTCATAGGATCTTTTCCATTGGTCCATCTTTCCACCTGTGCAGCCTTGGTCTTTGTCTCCCTGTGGTGGCACATCATTTTTAATTCTCATGGTGTGCTTTCTCCAGTTGCCAACACTGTTCCCAAATTTCTCATTACAGCACTGCCATCCTTGCTCATTTCCTGGATCTCAGCAGCCTAAAGTGCCCTAAAAATGCCAAGATCTTCCCAGTTCACTCACTTTGATGCCGCGTACACATGATCAAAAATTCCGACAAGAAAAGTCCGATGTGAGCTTTTTGTCGTAAATTTCGACCGTGTGTGTGCTTCATCGGACTTTTGCTGTTGGAATTACCGCCAACAACAGATTGAGAACAGGTTCTCTATTTTTCTGAAAAAGTTCCTATCGGAAAATCTGCTCGTCTGTATGGAATTCCAACACGGAAAAAAACACGCTCAGAATTGAGCAGAAGAGCCAAACGGATCTCGGCTCATCGTAGTGTTGTACGTCACCGAGTTCTTGACGGTCGAAATTTCCGACAAGGTTTGTGTGATCGTGTGTATGCAACACAAGTTTGAGCCAGCATTCCGTCAGGAAAAAATCCCCGTTTTTCTTGTCAGAATTTCTGATCGTCTGTACGTGGCATTAGAGCCTGTCTTGTTCAGTGACTGGCCTCACTTTGAAATACCTTTTTCTTTCTTCTTCCCAAGCCTTCTGCTCAGCTATACTTTGAGGAGGGTTTCCTTCAGAAATGGACAGTCCCTCTGGTTGACCCAATCATTTCTTGCCATAATAAGACCTTGTCGGTTCCTGTGGGGATGAAGAATGTCTTGACTCCCGCGGGAGTCTATGCCCGGAAGAGGGTTAAAATACCTGTCTTCTGAAAGGTGCCAAATGTGACACCGGAGGGGGGGAGGGTTCCGAAAACCAGAAGTTCCATTTTTGGGTGGAACTCCACTTTAAGGACCTAGTTGATAAGAGGTTGGAATCCCTCCTTGAAGGCTTTGTTTACTTTGATTTGTCCCGACATGCGGCCTATGGTTGCATCCTTAGCCATCTGCCAGTTTCTGCTGCCTGCACTAAGCGCATGGCCCTAGACTCTGGCTTTATTTTAACAGATCCCTTCATTTACCACCACCTATAACTTTCTTGCTTTGCACTACCGTTAATACGGACTAGCAGATACACTTCACTAGAAATCCTGGATATACCCCTTTTCATTTAGATGAGAAGGATCCTGTGGGTCAAAGACGTTAGGCTAAGAGAAGTTTTGTTGGACTCCCCAAACTCGCCAAGTCTCTGTTTCAGTGAAGGGGTGCTCTAACTGCACAAAACCCCATGTAACCAAACGGTTGCTAGATGCAGGGCCATAGGAAAACATTGTCTGAGTTTAGCTCGGGTGGATAACTTGATCTATTTGCAGCTAAAAGCTGAATTCGATCTGCCCGTGTGGAAAAGGCCTTAAAGTCTGCTTTTCTCCCTATTCTTCCCAAGGTGGTTTGCTCTTTCTACCTGAACCAGAAACGTTTTTTTCTCTCTCCTATATCTTCTGAAACATCTTAAGAAAAACTTGCTCCACTGTCTCATTGTAGTATGCGCTATGAGAGTCGCCCGCTCGGCTGCTTTCTGCCTCTGCTCCATCCTAACTAGATAAATTAGACAAGTCATCTTATAATTTGAGCCTTTATAGGTGAAAGGAGAGGTTTCCACTCTTGTTAGGGCGCAACTTCACAAAATCCATTACTGTTTTTTTTTTTGTTTTTTTTTCTTATGGGCTTTTCAAGATCAGGCGTCTGTTTTTAGTCTTCTGTTCACAGAACATCTGTCTTACCACAAGGGCTTTCAAGCTTCATTTGATGCCATTTTCCCAATGCTTAAAGCTGTTTTTGTCTAGATTTTCTGTGACCCATTGCTACATGGGCCTGTAAGCGTTTGCTTGTTGCCCACCCCTCAGTTGGACTGCTTTTGAACATACCATTTTTAAGATCCTGTGTGACTTGCCTACGAAATCAGTCCCTCCTTGCAGCTTATGATCTCCCTATTGCTTGCTTGCTGGGAGTAGGGGTTTTAGAAGACCTGCGGTTTTATTTTTTTCCTAGTGTCCAGTCACCTAAAGGTAGCTGCATATTGCCCATGATTAAGACTAAAATCCTGTACTTTTTTTTTCTTTTCAAAAAAATCATTATTCAGACAAGTCATAAATTCAGTTTTTACATGCACCCTGGGCAAAGAAATCCCTTGCAGTCTTGGTTGAGCCCCACTGCAAGTGTAGTTTACTTCCTATATTCTCAGAGTTCAGCTTTAGGGCTGGTTCACACCACAAAACTGGAACTGGAAAGTCCTGGAATTGATGGCACGGGTGTGACCTATGCTATTGGAAACCATATAACATGTGTTTTTGACACGGAAAAAAACATGCACTGGACTGCATGTGGTGTGAACTTGACCTTAGAATGTCTGTGAGGTTTATTTAAAATACAGATTGTTTTGCACAATATGTATTGATAGAATCTTTACAGTTAGCAGGGTTATCTATTATTATTTTTGTTGAAAAATTACTGTGCATGTAAAGAAATCCTCAATAATTGCATTTCTATTTGTACAGCCACCACAGCACAGCAAGTACAAGACCTATATGTGCAGGGACATGAAACAGAGGGGAGGCTGTCCCAGAGGCGCTAGCTGCACCTTTGCTCATTCCCAAGAAGAGTTGGAAAAGTAAGTACTTTTTTTTTAAAGTTGATTTTGCTTAACAATACAGACATCTAATTTACTGTACATTGTCTATTTAGGTATTTACAGTAATGCCTCATACGCACTATAATTTGTTTAACCCACTGGGCTGAACGAAAAAAATAAACTGAAGAGCTCAGGAGGAGATTCTATACTAACAATCCGATCGTTGGTACAACAATCTCCCCCTCTAAACTATTGTGTTATGACTGTGGGCCCCCCACGCCAGGACACACTGATCGGCTCTCTCAGACCTTGGCTGAGAGTGCTGATCTGATGCTAATTGGCAGACCTTTTTCGGTCATGCCCTTTTGCCCACCAACACGTCCTCCAGGTCTGTGTTGTACCAAATCCCTTCCATTTCTTAATCATAGACTTCACTGTGATTCTAGGCATTGATAAAGCCTTTGAAATTGTTTTGTATCCATTTCCTGACTTGTCCCTGTCCACAAACTTATCCCAGAGACAGTGCCTTTCCACCTATAGTTGGTTTGCTTCAGTTGCACTGCCATTGACTAAAATGCTCCAGGAAAGCTCTTTCCATGTTGAGCTAATCAAAATTACCTCAGCTGATCTCAGTTCAAAGTCAAATGGCTTTGTGTGCCACTGAGAAGGTGATTAGCTACACCTCGTTGAGTTTTCAAGTATTTTTTTCATTTTTAGTAGGGGGTTTGAATTTTTTTTTGCAAATTCTTTTTCTGACATGTTGTTGGTATATCTTTCACTTGGATGTTATAAGTTGCACTAGTAAATACAGCTGGATAAATAAAAAAACTGTGCCTGTCCTTAATTTCTGGCTGCAAGCAACAAAATGTGATTATTTTAAAGATGGTAGATGCTTTTCTATCCCCACTGTATATTTAACACAAAAGGGAGCAGAGCAAGCAAGAGATGTTCATTGCTGGGGTTTACACTTTAAATGGCTTTCTTAACTTACAGTTTGTCAGGTATATTGTTTTACAAATAATATGGTTATGCTGTGTGAAACTGATTCTCCTATTTTGGACTTCAGAATATCATGTTTAAACCAGAGAGGTTATCATTGTGGCAATGCCTTTAGTGTCTCTCTTGCTAGGATAGAAGGTTTATAAGTCACACACCCTATAAAATAAAAAATGGAATACCTAACTATCTGGTGGCCAGCTAGGCAAATTTTCACTTTTGTTGCAGTCCTACTTTAACTTTGCTTGTAGGACTTGTGAGTTTTTTCACTAGTATTTTTCCAGCTGGGTGTTGTGGGTCCTCCTGCTAGTTTCTTTATGTACTGTAACCTGTGATATGGCAGCTTGTGGGAGGAACCATGCTGCATATTGGAGGACACACTGTTTGATCTACGCGAGAGTGTCGGCAGCGCATGCTGGCAAGTTTTTTTTTTTGACAGGGCATGCTGGCAAGTTTAAAGATTTGATCAGCTACCTTCCAGGTAAGTCAATATTCATCATCTTTTAGGGTTTGCTTTGTCCTCAGACTTCTTATCGTGGGATTGAAAGTTTGGTGACAGAACTTCTGATTTAAATTGGCACAAAAATAAAGTCGTTTCTGTGATCTAAAAATAATAATTTTATTATTCATGGAAATGATCAAGTACCTTTTAGTAAACAAGAAGTTGGCAGCAGAAATAAACTGCAGGTACTTGAAGGACTAGTTATCTTCCAGCATGACCCTGAAACCTGGAGTGCTTAGTATGTAAACCTTTATTTAGAGCTCCTCTGGCCTGCTCTCTCCTCCTGAATTCCTTTGGCCATGCACCGTATTGAAGGACCTGCAGTGAAGCTCATCTCGCTGTTAAATCACCTACGGTTTAAGAAGAATGTGGGTAATAAAGCCAAACAATGTGCAAATTACATTTCCTATTTCAAGTGGGCTGACTTTATATTGTGCTATATATTCCTCCGTATTCAATTTTTTAAAGTCCATTTGTTTTGTATTTTTTTTCCAAAGGTTTCGAAAAATGAATAAGCGCTTGGTTCCTCGGCGCCCACTGAGTGCCTCTCTTGGTCAGCTGAATGAGGTTGGGCTGCCTACCGGATCTATACACTCAGATGAGGGTCCTATGGATCTACCTAGTCGGAAACAAGCTGGCCTTCCCAATGGCATAGTGTCTGGAAACTCTGTAACACAGCTCATCTCCCGTGGGACGGACTCCGGCTACGAGTCTGTTCTGAAGCCAGTGAAACTGGATCATCTGAGCAACAGTGCCCCAGGCTCCCCTCCAGAGCTGTATGTTTGTTTTTGTTTTTTTCCTTCTCTAGTAGTTGCATTTTTCATCGAACAATTTGTAATTTTTGTTTTGTTTTTCTTCAGCATGGACTCCGTCCCCAAATCTTCTATTGCCTCCTTACCCGTCAGCTCACATCCACCTCAACAGCGTGTTTCTGGTGATCTCCCCCCATTGCCAGTATCTAAACAGATCCAGATGGTACCACGAGGTTCCCAGATTTATGCTTCTCCCCAGGCAGATATGTTTTATCCTGACCCAAGGGGAGGAGGGCCTCCATTTGAGTCTGTACCCTATCCTCCAAGTAAGTTTTAGCTTCCTTTTGTCATTCTGTTTGGCTTGCTCATGCTGTGTGCATTTTTCTATACATTCATTTTTGGACATTTCTTTATACATTGAGTGCAAATTTGTCAGTTGGCTTTTGTGAATTTATGTATGCTTTCGCTTCATATAAATCCACTTGATGTACATCTGTAGACTAGTGGTTCTCAACCTCAGTCCTCAAGTACCTCCAACAGGCCATGTTTTGGAAATTTCTCTTAGATAAAATGGCTGTCCGAAATACCAAGCCATTGACTTTGATTTAAAGCACCTGTGCAAGATAAAGAAAAACCCGCAAACATGGCCTGTTGGGGGGGGGGGGTAGGTACTTGGTGACAGAGGTTGAGAACCACTGCTGTAGACAAATGTTTATTCCCTGTTTTAGAATAGAGATTCAAAATTCTGGGTTTTTAATGCTTTGGGTATGTTTACTGAGGAGATTACACTGTGGTTGTACTGGTGAACATGTTCACGGCACAGAACGTGATGAGAAATCGAAACATCTTGTCATCAGAACAGAAAGCAGAGGGAAATTGTCCCGTCTCTTAAAAACACCTTATAGCAAGTGAGAGGGGGTTGGAAGTAATTCTAGGGCCTTACACGGTTAACTCCATTCATTCCTGTAAGGTAAGAAGGGGTTGTTGTATATCCACACTTATGGATGTCACATGTCTACATAGACTTTAAATCATAGGTGTCAAACACAAGGCCCGCTGGGCTGAATCGGGCCCTCCAGGCCATTTCATGTGGCCCTCGCACCTCCTGCCCTCCTCTGGTCCTCCTCCAGACCCATACTTTTTTGTTTTTAAGCAATGCATCCAGCTTCTTCCCAGCAGCAGCAGCATAAGGAAAGGGGGTGCGCTGTGATGTAAGGGAGAGTGGGGGACTCAACTTCTGATGGTGGGGTGGCTCTTGACATCTAATGTAAGGGGAAGCGATGCGCTGGGCATCTAATCTTTACAGATACAAATGGCCCTTTTGAGGGCAATCATAATGCTGATGCGGCCCACAATGAAATTGAGTTTTGACACCCCTGCTTTAAATGTTATGCTTTTTTATCAGTCTACTGTCCCATTCTCCGCTGTATTTTTTCTAATTCTGATGTATTTATTTTTCAGATGTTTATTACCCGCCTCAGCCTGTGTCGCGCTTTGTCAGACCTCAGCCATCTGCTCCTGAGTCCACCCCTACCTACCTCGACCAGTACCCTCCCTATTTACAAGACAGAGTTGTTAGCACACAGTACGGAACCCCTACCCAACAATATTCTCCTATGAACCAGCCCATGTACCCTGCACACTACGATACCCGACGTGTGTACCCTTCTACTCCCCAGTCCTATCAGAGAGAGGAAATGGTTCGCGCTAGTCCTGTACCACTGGACATGCCACCTAACGCTGGCTCTCCTTATGCTCCCGAAGCCAGAGACCGATACCAGTCTGTAGAGGGCTACTACCCTGTCGCAACGCATCCCGGACAGATAAGACCATCTTATAACCGGGTATGTGCGGAACATATTTGATTTATTTTATGAAATCTTTACTGAAAATTTATATTTCCATGTATTGATGGACTGTTGACTTTATTCACTGTTTTGTATCAGATTGCATAGGGCAAATAATGGTATATCAAAAGTTAAAATCTTTTATAAAGTGGGAGTGGAGGTCTGCTTTAAGCTGCAGTTTGATCTGCTGAGTGTTGTTTTAGTAACTTAAAGAGGTTGTTAACCTCAGACATGCACTATGGACAAAGCATATCTCTCTATAGTGTGTACTTGTCTCAATTAAGAGCACAAACTGTCATTTCTGTCTGCGATCTCATTCTTCTGCTATCAGCATGAATCGGTTCTAACAAGTTTTCCTCACACCAAGAGAGACAAGGTGAAGGGGAGGGAGCTGTAGCTAATTAACATCCTCGGCTCTGTTCCTTTGTGCTACAGCACTTTGAATGGCTGTACTGAGGGCTGCAAATAAATGGGAGCAACTTATGTAAGAGGATTTGTTTAATCTGTGTATCACCCGAAGCCAGTCACTTTATTGGGTATATGTAAGGGTTTTACAACCTTTTTAATTAGTTCAGTTGACAACATTCCTGTAAATAAACATGGTATTGCTGTATACACCAAACACAGGTTTTTTTGCACAGATTAGCCAAAATCAGAAATTAAATCAAAAAAGAGACCTAGTCTTACCAGTAGGGTTGTCCCGATACCACTTTTTTAGGACCGAGTACAAGTACCGATACTTTTTTTCAAGTAGTCGCCGATACCGAATACCGATACTTTTTTTAAACGTGTCCCCAAATGCAGCCATGTCCCCCCACATATTGCAGCCATGTATGTCCCCCCACATATTGCAGCCATGTATGTCCCCCCACATATTGCAGCCATGTATGTCCCCCCACATATTGCAGCCATGTATGTCCCCCCACATATTGCAGCCATGTATGTCCCCCCACATATTGCAGCCATGTCATGTCCCCCCACATATTGCAGCCATGTCATGTCCCCCCACATATTGCAGCCATGTCATGTCCCCCCACATATTGCAGCCATGTATGTCCCCCCACATATTGCAGCCATGTCATGTCCCCCCACATATTGCAGCCATGTCATGTCCCCCCACATATTGTAGCCATGTCATGTCCCCCCACATATTGCAGCCATGTCATGTCCCCCCACATATTGCAGCCATGTCATGTCCCCCCACATATTGCAGCCATGTCATGTCCCCCCACATATTGCAGCCATGTCATGTCCCCCCACATATTGCAGCCATGTCATGTCCCCCCACATATTGCAGCCATGTCATGTCCCCCCACATATTGCAGCCATGTCATGTCCCCCCACATATTGCAGCCATGTCATGTCCCCCCACATATTGCAGCCATGTCATGTCCCCCCACATATTGCAGCCATGTCATGTCCCCCATACCTCCGCCGCTGTCGCTGCTGCAGCCTGCAGGGTTAATCCCTGTGCAACACATACCCACGGCGCCATGTATAGACACGCGATTGGACGGATCCGTCCAATCGCGAGCAAGGGGGGAGTGTCTATGCACGTATCCGTGTATAGACACTCCCCCCTTGCTCGCGATTGGACGGATCCGTCCAATCGCGTGTCTATACATGGCGCCGCGGGTATTAAAATTTTACACGGGGATTAGCGGCTGGCGGCGGGCGACATGCGACGAGCGTGGTGCGGTGAGCGGCGGCGGGGGGGAAGTATTCTATTTTGGTATCGGGGGTATTTGGGAGAGTACAAATACTCGGAATCGGTCCCGATACCGATACTGGTATCGGTATCGGGACAACCCTACTTACCAGTGTGTATGACTGCTAAAAAATGATGTGTATATTGCATGCACAGTGTAGCTATTTTTTGTAATTTCTCGTCCAACCAAAATGGTTGTTTCTTAATAGAGTGGGAAAGGTTTAGCACCCCTGCCATGTTTTTATTGTTTTTGCGGGCTGCATTATTTCCTATTTATATCCTGTCCTGATGACATTGTTTTCACCAGACAGGAAGTAATTGCAAATCTCCAACAGCAACGCTAACAAAAATAGAACTAGAACCCCAAATAGCTGCTATTGCTGTCTGTGTTTCTGGTAAAGATTTTTCTTGTCTTTCTGTCTGGCAAAACCATTGTTTCTTTGACAATAACTGAAGGGAACTTAATCTAAAGGATCATTAAATAGCAGTAAAAACCTTCCAGGTGTTTTAAAGTGTTTGTTGTCCTAAAAAATAAGAGATCCTGATCCCTTAAAGACTGTTCTACAGCACAGTACTTGTGCTGTGTAATCTCCCCCCTCCAAACTGTAAAAAACCTGTCTGATCCTGCCACTCCTGGTGGCCCCCCCTTTCCGTGAGCTGACCAAGATAATCAGGGCTGACTATAGTGGTCAGTGTACGTTCATCCGCAGCAGGCTCTCCTCTGTTCTCCTTTCTCCCTCTTACCCCCTTCCTCTCTGCCTGTCAGCTCGGTGTTCTGTCTCTCCATTTCACCCCCCCTGCCGGTATTATTAAAAATACAATTTTACAAATGATCACTGCCAGCCCCTCTTTTATAGCTAGGCTTATCACACTGTATGTCTTTTATTAAACCAAGGCATGTAAATACCTGTTTAGAGCGGTGTTCAGGCCGGTCTCCAGGGCTACTGTGAGAGGTGCTGAGCGGCAATGTGACCTCTCCGGCTGATGTCAGAGGGAGATCTTGGCCCCTCCTGCAGTAGCCATGTATCGAAGGTGTATAGCGGCCATGAGTCACGTGACCGGCCTGAAGATCGCTCTAAAAAGGTATTTACATGCCTCATTTTAATAAGACTTCTACAGTGTGCTATGGCTAACAGTGATTTTATACTTTTGGTTTCACAAACATTTTAACTCTTCCCCACTTTTTCCTAAACTTTTCTAAATAATTTTTCACTTCACATAAAACGTAAAATATATTCATGCATCTCCTGATGCAGAACAATTGAGGATTTCTCTGCTTGTAACGTCTGCCAATGCTTTTTGAGGGTTTATTCACACTTGTACAACAAAGTCTGCCGACTTTGGAGTGCTACTTTGACACAACTTTTGATGAATACGACTTGGGTGTGACTTGTCCCTTGGCATAGTCAGACCCACTGTTGCACATGAAACATTTGGGTATGACTTTCATGTGACTTTTGAGGGTTGACATTAATTTCTGTGACCCTCAAGTTGCATGAAAGTCCGACCCAAGTAGTGTATGAACTACTTGGAAGTCGCTGCTACTTTAAGTCGTACATCTATGAATGGTTTTCATTCGAAAACATGGGGTACGACTTGTCGTGTGACTTTGATGTAGAAAGTCGCACAAGTGTGAATGGGGTGTACATTTTTTTTTTTTTAGGATTGCAATAGTTATCTTGTATGTATCCTGCTAAACTGTGTCATGTACAATAATTATTTTTTGTGTGTATCAATGTTTTTTTATTTTATTTTCGACGTTGCATATCTTTAGACGTCTAATAATAATTTTGTCTAAAGTTAAATTAATTGTTTGTTTTTTAATCTCAAATTGTCCATTGTTATAATCTACTTTTGTTTTCTTTCATGTTATAGGAACCCTACGGCCGCTTGCCTCCCCAGCATCAATCACAGCCTCATCCCAGCCTGGATGATCTTCACCGCCGCCGAAAGGAGATCATGGCTCAGCTAGAAGAGAGAAAAGTGATTTCTCCCCCACCATTTGCTCCTTCACCCACGCTGACACACCCTTTCCATCAAGAAGAGGTGAGATTGGTCCCTAAAATAATACTTTCTTTGCATGTTTTTTTAAATATAGATTTAGATTTTACTTTGCAATTTTTTTCTTTTATTACTCTTAGTACCTTGATGAAGAACTGAAAATCTCTGGGAAGTACAAAGGGAATGACTACAGCCAGTATTCACCCTGGTCCTGTGACACAATCGGTTCCTACATTGGAAGCAAAGATGCCAAACCCAAAGACGTTTCTGCTGGAGGCAGTGTCGAAGTAGCAGTAAGTTCATCTTCAATGTTTGTTTTTTTTGCAATCGATCATTTTGTATTTCAGTAAAATCAACATTTACCTCTTAGACAAAAAGGATTGCTTCTTCCTCACGGGATTCACCAGCATAGAGATTCCCTAATGCAGCAGGTGTTGACTCGGGATTGCAAAGATTCTGGTGCTGTGCTTTGGTAGGCAGTGGAGCTGTTGGTAAAACAACTTGGTGATTGTAAAGCTTATTCTTTTTTTAAATAATAGAAATGTTATACTTCCCTTCTCTATGCAATGGTAATGCACAGAGTGGCCCTGAACTGCCTATTCTTGAGTCCCCCCTGCTGGCATTCTGGGCTCCACCTCTTCTCTCCTATGAGATCCACACCTGTGAGCTTGCTCCCAAGCCGGCTGTTTGCGTCAATTGACACACACAGCGTGAAAACCCCACTCTGCTCTCAGGATTTTACTACTACCTCTCCTGCTGCCACCTCTGTAAGCAAATAGAGGAAAGAGTCACTGCAGATTGGCATAGCTCTGGATTGAGACTGCTTGCCGGTATGCTTCCAGTGGCGAAAACTAAGATCGCACGATGAGCTGTCAGCCGCGGCTTCGTTGTGTGGGTGGGACAGAGGACACATTTGACAACGGAAACCTCATTTTAACTCTCTGGGTGACGTCACTCCCCATTCATTTTACGGTGGTTGTCGGCCATACCTCTGCAGAGCTTCTGCCTCTGGAGATCGCATTGGATCATCAGCAGGAAAGTTATGTACAGTTAAGTTATTTACAGAGGAAGTGTTAGAATGTTAGATGCAGGGATTTTGGTTTTAGCATGGACTTCCACTTAAACATCAGGAGCGATCAAAGTGTTAAACATGCTCCTAGGGCAGTGATGGCGAACCTTGGCACCCCAGATGTTTTGGAACTACATTTCCCATGATGCTCATGCACTCTATAGTGTAGTTGAGCATCATGGGAAATGTAGTTCCAAAACATCTGGGGTGCCAAGGTTCGCCATCACTGTCCTAGGGCGTGCTTGTTAACTGTGTGTGGGGGGGAGACATAGATTTCTGTCCCTGCTTGGCAGAAACACAAGCTCTTCATCTTCCCCTATCACAGAACGGTGGTCTGCCTTGTTTACATAGGTAGGCCGCTCCTGAGAACGATCGCGAGGTGCCGACGAACATTGGGTCCTCCGATTGGCTCCACAGTGTCCAATCACAGCAGGAGCAGATCGCTGGCGCACGCCCCAGACCCATTGCACAAGTTCACGTACTTGATTTTGTGCAGGAGGGCCGCCCTGCTGCAGTATGTCTGGGTGGGATGGTCCAGAAGAGGTTTAACATTAGTCTGCATTATACAGAATCCATTGGAGGAATGTGATGCTTTTATTTGGTTTTGTGTTGACTGTGGCTTTTGGGTGCAGGCAGCAAAGGTGCTCACAGCTGTCGCAGAAGGTAAGCATGTCAGGGGCTGAGGGAATTTCCTGTAAAACAAGTACTTTCCCAAATTACCAACATAATTAAAGCACTATCTCATACACTGCCTCAGTATTTTTACAGTAATTTCACTAAATTAAAGCCAAGCCTAAACGGCAGGTCTGTAAATTACCATTAAGGCGGACCTCTCTGATCATGATTTAGACTCTCTTAGATCTTTTTGCGTACTACTTTTTTTTTTTTCCTGTTTTTCCTATAGAATGTTGACAACAAATCCTTGAGGGATCAGCGCCTTGAGCTGCAACGCAGAGCCACTGAAGCAGGAGAGGACGATCTCATTCCGTTTGGCGACCGGCCTACAGTATCTCGTTTTGGTGCCATTTCTCGCACCTCCAAGGCCTTGTACCAGCCTTCAGGCCCTATGCAGCCAGCAATGGCAAATCAAGGTGTGGCGACAAAATCCAGCGTTTCTGGTGGGTTTTCCGGGGAAGTTAGACACATTTAAGCTATTTTCTATTAAATTAAATCTAAGCCCAGTCACTAAAATATATATATTTTTACATGTTAATGTAATATATGTAGTCCTTTTTAACCACTTGCCTACGGTGCACCTACACCCCCTTCCTGCCCAGACGAAATTTAAGCTTCCGGCACTACGTCGCTTTAACTGACAATTGCGCGGTCGTGCGACGTGGCTCCCAAACAAAATTGGCGTCCTTTTTTTCCCACAAATAGAGCTTTCTTTTGGTGGTATTTGATCACCTCTGCGGTTTTTATTTTTTGCGCTATAAACAAAAATAGAGCGTCAATTTTGAAAAAAATTCAACATTTTTTACTTTTTGCTATAATAAATAACCCCAAAAATATATAAAAAAAAATATTTTTTTCCTCAGTTTAGGCCCGATACGTATTCTTCTACATATTTTTGGTAAAAAAAAAAAAAAAAAAAAAAATTAGCGTTTATCGATTGGTTTGCGCAAAATTTATAGTGTTTACAAAATAGGGGATAGTTTATGGCATTTTTTTTTTTTTTTTACTATTAATGGCGGCGATCTGCGATTTTTTTTATTGGGACTGCGACGTTATGGCGGACACTTCGGACACTTTTGTGACATTTTTGGGACCATTTACATTTATACAGTGAACAATGCTATAAATATGCATTGATTACTGTATAAATGTGACTGGAAGTGAAGGGGTTAACCACTAGGGGGCGGGGAAGGGGTTAAATGTGTGTCCTATGAGTGTTCTAACTGTAGGGGGAGGGGGGGTGACTGGGGGAGGTGACCGATTGTGTCCCTATGTACAAGGGACACAACCGCTCTCCTCTCTCCCTGACAGGGACATGCAGCTCTGTGTTTACACACAGAGCTCCACGTCCCCGCTCAGTTACTGAGCAATCGCGTGTGCCCGGCGGCGATCGTTGCAGCCGGGCGCTCGCACGGGATCCCCGCAGAGCGGCGGGTGCGCGCGCGCCCGCGGCTTTAAAAAGACATCACGTCATATGACGTGATGTCAGAACAATGGAGTCCTCCGCCCGCCGTCATTTGACGGTGGGCAGAGGACAAGTGGTTAATGCATATAATTGAAAAAAATCTTCATAAAAAATTATTGTTAAAGGAGTTCCACCCTGAAAAAAATTTTTTCTACAAAAATCTAAAAAAAAAATAATCTTAAAATAAAATTAAAAAAATAAAATATTTACTCACACAAGATTTTTTTTATTTTTTATTTTTTTTACTTCCCCGAAATAGCTGTTGCTATGCGGAAGTCCCGAATCTGCCACTTCATCCTCCGCGGTGGATTCTCTACCTCCTCCGCGGTGGATTCTCTACCTCCTCCGCGGTGGATTCTCTACCTCCTCCGCGGTGGATTCTCTACCTCCTCCGCGGTGGATTCTCTACCTCCTCCGTGGTGGATTCTCTTCCTCCTCCTACACTTTGTTTCTTCTTGTGAATGGGGCGCGCTGCATTCTGGGAACTGTGTTTATCCCAGAAAGCAGCAGGCCCATTCACAAAGCGCCACGCTTCTCGCGCATGCGCAGTATGAAACGGGCAGTGAAGCCGCATGGTTTCACTGCCTGTTTCCCTTACTGTGGATGGCGGTGCCTGGAGCTGCCAGGATCGAGTATCGGCTTCGGCGGGGGCCAACATCGCTGGTGACTAGGACAGGTAAGTGTCCTTATTAAAAGTCAGCAGCTACAGTGTTAGTAGCTGCTGACTTTCATATTTTTTTTTTTTTTTATACCGGACCTCCGCTTTAATCTTGCATGAAGGCCTTTGCTAGGACACTTTCTCTCATGGGGTGACAACACTGTCCCTTTCTCCCAATTTCTCTCCTGGGTTGTTTACCTGTCGTATGCTCTTCAAGTAGAGGCTATTTGCAGATGTACTGATGCTTATGGTGAAGCCCGCCCTGAGCAATGACATGCAGCCACTGCTGGAGCAAATATGCATGTAAACAAAATGACTGAAAGGGACTGAAGGAGATCTAAAGCACTGAGATGCAATAAAATGTAGGTATAAACGGTATTTTTGTTAAAGAACAAAGCATTTGTTTGATGTGTACCATACTTGGCAACTGAAATTGGATCCAGTTAGGGTAAACATCTACTTAATGTAAAACATACCTTGCCTGTTTATTTAAAAGAAAAAAAAAAGTATTTATTGCACAACATTTATGAATTGAATATCCTCGTAGCCAATTGGTTTTCTATTGTAACAAAATGCAAAAAGCTATGATACTCTTTTGGCAACCAATCACAAATTGCCAGTCATCAATTTTTTATACTGAATAGAAGATCAATGTGGTTACTATAGCTTCTTGTACTACTTTTTACTAAATGAAAGCCATACTACAAGTGTATATGGAAAAATGGGCTGGTATGGGCCTATTCTGCCACTTCTCTCCTTCATGTAAAAAGCATAAAAAAAATGTTGCTTGAAAATGATTTAGAACCCCCAAACATTTATATATGTTTTTTTTTTTTTTTTTTTTAGCAGACACCCTAGAGAACAAAATGGCGGTCATTGCAACTATTTATCTTGCACAGTATTTGCGCAATGATTTTTTTAAACGCGCGTTTCATGAATTAAAAAAAGAACAAAACTGTAAAGTTAGCCCAATTTTTTTTGTATAATGTGAAAGATGATGTTACACCGCGTAAATAGTTTTTAAGGCCCCTTTCACACTGCCGGACCATTCAGTTTTTTTTGGCAAACCTTAACGGCCGCTCCATGCTTCTCTATGGAGAGTCGGATGTCAGCAGTGACATGTCCGCTGACACCCGATCTGCTAAAATCAGGCGGATGGTGATACGCCATTCATCCATATTGGATCGGGTGAGATCTGATGAAAACAGACATGCTGTCTGTTTTCGTCCGATCTCTCCATAGGAGACAGCGGTGCTCGACAAGCCCCTCCATGCTCAGTGAGCAGAGAGGGACCTGTCATCCGCCGGCCCAGCGAAGATCCCACGGAGAGATCTCCCGCTGAGCTGGCGGGCCACTGCAAGCGGATCCACCCCGTGTGGATGGGGCTTGCAGGTTTCTAGTTTATCGTTTACAGAGAAGGTCTAGTGCTAGAATTGTTGCACGCAACGATACCTCACGTGTGGTTTAAACAGCGTTTACATATATGTGCGGGACTTGCATGCATGTTTGCTGCTGAGCGTGAGCTGACGGGCAATTTTAATAATTTTTTATTATTTTTTTACACTTATTTTTTATCACTTTTATTCCTATTACAAGGAATATACGCATCCCTTGTAATAGGAATGATTAGTGACAGGTCCTCTTTATAGAGAGATGTGGGGTCAATAAGACCCCACATCTCTCCTCCAGGCTGGAAAGTATGAGATTGTGAAAAAAATTCACTGGTCTCATGCTGACAGTCGTCGTTTACTTCCGGGAATACACCTCCGACGGTCATACAGATGACTGGAAATCTCTATCGTCGTCAGCCGGCACGGGAGAGCCCGGAAAGCACTGGATGGCGGCGGGAGGGGGGTGTCCCCTCCTGTCGCCCTATAAGCACAATTATACTGACATATTAGTTGCTATGGTCACTGTGCGTGTTCTTGCTGTAGTTTTTTCAAATAGGTCAGTCTGTGTCTTAATGCGATATTTTTTTTTTTCTGTTTAGATTTTATATAGTACCCATTGCAACAATTATTTCATCTGTTTAAAAAAACAAATGTTTTTCTCTTTTTCAGATTACAGTCTGTATAGTCACGCCAACATGGGAGGCCCTCCTTACCCACCCCATCAAAACCTTCCTTCTCAGGGACATTTGAGTGAAAGGTAAGTACAAACTGGTCATCTGTGTTATGGCAAGCTGTACTATGCCCTACAATAAAGCAGAATTAAACTCCCCTGGCAGAGCCCACAGTTTTTGCCATGATGTTGAAGTATGCACAGAATTTTTGCAGACTTATCTGTCAATGCAGCACCAACAACAGCCTCTATGTTCTGCTGCTGACCTCTTCACCCATTCTTTTTCTTTGTTTGGCATCTGCTGCCACCTTGATTGGCTGGTCTATAATAGCCTAACTCGTGTGCATGGAAGTTAATCCACCCCAGCAGATGCTATGATTGTACACTGAGCTGTAGGCAGGTCATTTTTTTCCCCCCTCCATATACTGAGGGGCATTCATAAAGGGTGTCCTAGATACCCTTTAGAATTCTGTTGAGCCACAGTACTGAAAGTGTCGGTGCTTACGCCCGATTCATGTACCTGTTAGAGACAGATATATTAATCTGTCCGTATCTGCATTGAGGGAGGAGTGTCCACACACGACGCTCCTTCCTCAGTTTTCGGCCTCTTTCACACGGAGCGGACCGTTCTTCGGTCCGCTCCGTGTGTGTCCGTCAGGCTCAGCGGGGGGCCCCGCTCAGCTGTCGGCGGACAGGGCGGTCCCCGCACACTGTGCAGGGACCGCCGTGTCTCTCCTCCGCTATCCCCTATGGGGAATCGGATGGAAACGGACCGTATGTCCGTTTGCATCTGATCCGATCCACCGGACGGAAGAAAAATAGGGTTTTCTTCCGTCCGCAAAACGGATCCAGACGGACGCGGATCTTAGGCGGACGTTAGCGGATGCATCATCCGCTAACGGATCCGCTCCCATAGGGACACATTACAAGTCCGTAAACAGACTTGTAATTAGCGGACCGTTCGTCCGCTAATGTGAAAGGGGCCTTACTCTCTTTCCCTCCCCGGCCACTGCACCTGTCACGCTGACAGGGGCATGGCCAAGGAGTTTTGTACTGGGGTGAATGAAGCCTGACAGGGAACTAGTTCTTTATCGGGTTCCGCTTTACATTTTATACACAGCAGTTGTCTGATCCACAACCGCTAATCAGTCCAGTAGCAGCTTTTGAATTTGCCCAGTGCAGTGCAATGTCAAAAGTAAAGCAGACCTTTTGGGAAAATAGTCTGTCGGTTCCCCATCAGGCTGCACCAACCCAGTGACAAGTAGATTCACAAATATTGGCATTGCCCATTTTTAAATAATGACATCACCTGTTTCCCCATTTACATTTAGCTTTTGCCTGGGGAATCTCCCGGCAGACAACTGAATGGGGCTGAGGGAGACTGCATCACATACATGACGGCTTACAGGCACGGCCTGCTTTGAGTAATGCGTTGGTCGTAACCAACAGTTTACTAATCTGCCAACTGATTGGACTTCTTTAAAAAGTGGTTGCTGCCATAGCAACAGATTCTTAATGTGGTGGTAGTAAGAACTACCTGACTAACGTATGTGTCGGTAATGATACTGCTGCAAATGCTTGCCTAAATTTAGTTGAGGTGGTTAAGGAAACGTCCCCCATTAGGGCTATATTGGATTCACCTGAGAGTATTTTCTACAATAAATCATGCCTGCCCAACACATCAGAAGTCACTCTCTGATAGGAGTCACCCATAAACTATTTTTGTGCATAATCCTGATTCCAAGCAAAACCAACTATGTTTAGTGGATAAGGCCACCGGAGCACGGCAAGTAACACTCACCTTGAAGGTTTACAAACAAGCAAGTCAATATCTAAAAAAAAAAAAAAACTAACTTTTTTGACTTGCGCGTTTTAGATCTCTGTCCTATGTAGCAAGGCCTCTCCTGTTTCTTATATCCTAAACTATCACACTGAGCAGTTTATCCCACTATACCCGACCCACTGGAAAAATTAAAGACATAGGGTCCAGTTTTTCAGAACAAAAATACGAAAGAATAGTGTGGCTTGCAACGCTAGACTTTGCTTTTTGAGCTACACTTCTGTCAGCCTCTGGGGGTGCTTTCTACCCCCTCTTTCTCAACTTGAAATGACCACTTGTGATTTCTTGTTTGCAGAGATCGGATGACTAAGCCTCTGCCTACATCTGAGAAGCAGCTCAGGATGGAGTTACAGCAGCTGAACCAGCAGATCAGCCAGCAGACCCAGATGAGAGGAATGGAGGTAACATTGTGCACAATCGCACATTAGTGATCTTAATCGTACAGTACAGGCAGAATATTCATACACCATGTGTTATAAGTGTGTACATTCAGGTGATTGGATACTGTCAAAGCTTTTAGAAGACACAAGCCCTGCTTGTCTCCTGTATAACTTTACCTTTCTTAGCGAGCCTCCAATTTTGTACTAGTGTCTGATGGTGATGGACCTTGTCTCCTTCACAGAGAAACTCACCCTTAGCTTAACTAGTTTATTATTTTTCTTCAACCTCAGTAAAACCCTGAAAGCTGTACTCAGACCATGGGCTGTGAGGTCAGCCTGCATTGTTCTTTAGGGCACTGGATCTTGCATGGATGTTCCCCTTGACACTTGGTGCAATAGATGGATTTAGCCGCAGGGTGCTTTACAGTTCTAGGGTCTAGGGTCGTAGTCCATTACTTTGGAACCCAGTCCCTAAAGATCCCTTTGGTGGTATTACCATTGTGATGGGCAAAGTATAGACTTTTGCCACGGCAGTTGTCTACATTAACCATCAGAGAGCCACCAGGAGCCTGTTTTGCCTTGAAAGAAAGGAACCAGATCATCTAGTGGACAGAAACTCGCTGTCCAGTGATCTCTGCAGTCCACACTCCAAGAGTGTACAACTGGAAAGAAAATTATCTCTACTGCCTGGGTCTTTCATAGATGCTTTTGGCCACAAGGTTCTTGCAGCAGTACTCTAAAGTTTAGTTTTTTCAACCCTTGTTATTTGACTTGTTGGCACAGTTCTTTGGCCTAGTTGCCCAACCTTGTAACTCATTGCTTGGGGGCATCCCTGGGTCAATGAATACTTTTTGCCTGTACTGTATTATGCTACTGAAATAAGAGCAATTTTTTCATAATGTAAATTTCATATCTTGGAGTACAGACTACAGACCACCCTCCTGTCTGTTCTTTGGTTACTCTGTTGCTTGCTACAAAACCAAGGATTCGCAGAATGGGGTAGGGTTATAGGGGAGGTGCCCAGTGGGCATGTTTTTGAAAGCATGCCTGTGACCAATCACCTGAATGTATGAGCCTATAACGCATAGTTTATGAATACTTTGCCTGTGTTCTGTACTGTGCTCCCAAGATATAGAATCTACAGGCAAGTCCAAATATATTTTTTTTTCCATTTTCTTAGCATTTTCTGTTTAGCAGGTTCTGTTTTAGTGGGAAAGGGGGTGCATATGCAGGATTATAGCAGGAAGTTATGGGTGGGCATCATCAGTGTGATGTTGCTATTCACTTATAGTCCAAAATGCGACTGAAGTGTCAGGAAAGTAGCTAGTTTGAAAATTGTATCGCTAGTTTTAACATAGTATATGTTACACATTTATTAAGCACACTCCATAGATAAAACTGAACTTTTATCACCTAAATATTTTATAGGTCCCTAGTAACCGCCTGCTAGTACAGAGAGACCCCCCTGCGCTAGGAGGTCAGCAGCAGCAGCAGCAGCAGCCACCTCCACCTCCACCAGCTAAGTGGTCCAGCATGTTGTCCGATGAACAACTAAGCCTCGAGCTACATCAGGTGGAGCGTGAGATTGGGAAGAGAACACGTGAACTTAGTATGGTGAGTCCCAACTGCATTGATGGTACTGAGAAGGGGAAAAAAATAAAAGCTGCCATTGCTGACTTGTTATTAAAGGTGCAAGCTGCAGGGCTGCCATCCCCAAATCTCCTTCACGACGTTTTAAATCTCTATGCAAAGACGTGCATAATCCAGTGTCGGGACTTCAATCACTATCTAAACAGTTAGTGAAGGAAGAATAAAATTGGAATCATGGAGCCTGCACCTTCAAAACATGTATGCAATAGCAGCTCTTATATTTCTTTCATGAGTTTCCTTTTAAAGTTTAATTGATGCTTGGAAGAGCAGTTTTACCAGATTAGACATAGGTTGTAAGCTATACAGCTTCTTTTTTTTTTTCCTTTTTTTTTTTTTTTTAATGTTGCCATAAATGGCCAGATCACCTTCTGACTTTTTTGTATTTGTAGGAGGGTCACTCTATGGGTGTGAAGAGTAAACCAGATGTCATCAAAGTTGAGAATGGGCAAATAGAGCCACAGAGCAAGGTTCTGTCGCATGATCTCCCACTAACATTCAGGTATAGAGGGACATTCTGCTTATTTGTTATGCTACAAAGAAGTAATATATGTACCTCTTGGACAATCTGCCTACATTCCAGCCTCAGTATATTTTTTCTGCTCTTTCAGTCTTTCCTTAAAGAGGAACTTCAGTTAAAATACAAAAGTGAATAAAGTCAGCAACTATAAATACTGTAGCTGCTGACTTTTAAAGCGGTTGTAAATCGCTGGATGATTTTTATTTTTTTACCCTGCAAGGTAAAGGTATAATGTGCTAGTAGGCATTGCACACTAGAACATTGTTAAACTTGCCTTAAAACAAAGCCCTCTCGTGCCGAGATGTCAAATCTGGAAGCTGCTTCCATCTTCACCTGTCTTGTTTCCGGACTCCGGCTCTGTGACTGGCCGGAGCCGCGGTGACGTCTCTCTCTTATATGTGCACAGGAGCTGCCAGTTACGTTCCTTCAAAGCGATTGCGCCAGTGATGTCACTGGCTTGCATGTACAGTAAATATCGCCTAAATGGTGCACATTTTAGGAGATATTTACATTACCTATAGGTAAGCCTTATTATAGGCTTACCTATAGGTAAAAGTCATGCATGGAAGTTAACTTCCACTTTAATAAAAAGACAATTGCCAGCCCAGAGACCTAGCACCGACTTCACCTGGGCTGGTTCTTTGCCAGACTTTCAGTCCTAGGTGGCGCCATGTTGAGCTCTGTTAATTGTCCTGCTGCCTCCTGGGACCTGTGAAATGACCCAGAAGGTTTCAGGTGGGTTGGGGGGGGGAGGGTGTAGATGAACTTCTGCTCTGATCACCTTGAAGAAAAAGTGGGAACAAATGCCTATCAAAACTAGATACCTACCTGCTCCCTAAAGAAAAAAAAATCCGTACATGCCCAGAAGTAGTGGAGAGACACAATCAGCAGAACTTTCTTTAGTAAGTGAAGTTCTGCTTTTAGGTTAAAATGCCATGTTGGTGTAAGTTTTTATTGAAAAATATTTTACGCTTTTTTTTTTTTTTTCATTTATTTCTGATGTGTTTAGTTTCTTGCTTGTATACTAAAAATTACTTTGTACAAGCTGTAAAAAGAATATCGGCTGCTCTGCAAGTTAATATTAAAGCGGAAGTAAACCCATCGATTTAACAGTTTCAAAAAGCAGTCACATTGGTTGTGCTCTCAACCAAACTGTCAAACCATCCAATGGCTGGTGTCATAACTGATCACATGTGCAGCACCACGGCAGTTGAAGATTAAACATAGGCCAAGATGGCAGCTTCCTTGGCTGAAAATGATAGAAGGGTTTACTTCCACTTTAAGCTTTGCCATTCCCCGTATTCAGCATTTGGCCATTCAGCTGTTGAAAGACCATACAGTATCTTCCAAAGGTGAGTACACCCCTCACATTTTTGTAAATATTTTATTATATCTTTTCATGTGACAACACAGAAGAAATTACACTAAAATGTAAAGTAATGAGTGTACACCTTGAACATAAATTTGCTGTCCCCTCAAAATACTGCCACACATCCATTACCGTTTAAACCACTGGCAACAAAAGTGAGTACACCCCTAAGTGAAAATGTCCAAATTTGGCCCAATTCATAATTTTCCCTCCCTGGTGTCATGTGACTCGTTGGTATTATAAGGTCTCAGGTGGGAATGGGGAGCAGGTGTGTGTAACTTGGTGTTATTGCCCTCACTCTCTTACTGGTCACTGGAAGTTCAACATGATATCTCATGGCAAAGAACTCTCTGAGAATCTGAAAAAAAGAATTGTTGCTCTACATAAAGATGGCCTAGGCTATATGAAGATTGGCAAGACCCTGAAACTGAGCTGCAGCACGGTGGCCAAGACCATACAGCAACTTGACAGGACAAGTTCCACTCAGAACAGGCCTCACCACAAGAAGTTGAGTGCACATGTTCAGCTTCACATCCAGAGGTTGTCTTTGGGAAATAGATGTATGAGTGCTGCAGAGGTTGAAGAGGTGGTGATCTGCCTGGTCAGACCATATGCCTCACACTGCTTCAAATTGGTCTGCATGGCTGTCATCTCAGAAGGAAGCCTCTTCTAAAGATGATGCACAAGAAAGCTGGCAGTTTGCTGAAGACAAGCAGACTAAGGACATGGATTACTGGAACCATGTCCTGTGGTCTGATGAGACCAAGATAAACGTATTTTGTTCAGATGGTGTCAAGCATGTGTGGTGGCAACCAGGTGAGGAGTACAAAGACAAGTGTGTCTTGCCTACAGTCAAGCATGGTGGTGGGAGTGTCATGGTCTTGGGCTGCATGAGTGCTGTCGGCACTGGGGAGCTACAGTCCATTGAGGAAACCATGAATGCCAACATGTCCTGTGACATACTGAAGCAGAGCACGATCCCCCTACCTTCAGAGACTGGGCCGCAGGGCAGTATTCCAACATAATGACCCCAATCACACCTCCAAGACGACCACTGCCTTGCTAAAGAATCTGAGGATAAAGGTGATGGACTGGCCAGGCATGTCTCAAGACCTAAACCCTATTGAGCATCTGTGGGGCGTCCTCAAACGCAAGGTGGAGGAGCGCAAGGTCTCTAACATCCACCAGGTTTGTGATGTCGTCATGGAAGAGGACTCCAGTGGCAACCTTTGAGGCGCTGGTAGGACAGTGCTGAAAAATAATGGTGGCCACACAAAATATTGACGCTTTGGGCCCAATTTGGACGTTTTCACTTAGGGGAGTACTCACTTTTGTTGCCAGCGGTTTAGAAATGAATGGCTGTGTGAGTTATTTTAAGGGGACAGCAAATTTACACTATTATACAAGCTGTACACTCACTACTTTACATTGTAGCAAAGTGTCATTTCTTCAGTGTTGTTGCATGAATACATATAATAAATTATTTACAAACATGTGAGGGGTGTACTCACTTTTGTGAGATACTGTATCTCTGGCGGCTATGGCTATTGACAGCTGATTGTCACCTGGATAAGAATCTTGACTTGGAGAGCAGGCCAGAATGCAGTCTGGGATCATATGTGTTTTGTTGGATGATTAACATTTACACAGGACTGTCTGGCTGGATTAATCTTGAATGGTTCCCTACTTTAGTTGTATTGTGCACAACATAATGCACAAATAAGTTTTCCTTATTTATTACGGAACACCAGATCAGAAATAAATAAAAAGCAACTAATGTTTACAGGCAAAACTGGACTATACTGATGATCACAGGGGGAACATCAGTTAGCCAGTCAGTTATAACCCTTCCCACTCTCATCATGCTTCAGTTTTTTGCTAGTGTACTTGGAGGATGGACATTTTTTTCTTTAACACCACATAGCTCTGCTTTCTCTGCAGTTATCTAGATTGGCTAATCTTTGGCACAACCTTGGACACAGCATTTAGATCCCAACGGAAGGAAGGTTGTGTGGTTTTATCCTAATGTGACCGTTGGACACTGGGCTCTGCTTGTTTAACACACCATACATTTTGATGTACTGGTTTGTTGGCCACAAAGCACTTTACATGTCCAAGGCATGACACAGCCTGTGGTGTCACCGTAAGACTATGTCCAGACCAGTTAACACTCAAATGCAGGGTAATGCCTTGCTTGTGTCCCTTAAAGCAAAACTATACTCGCCTTCTCTCCAACACTGTGGTGTCCTGGAGCGCCCTGCCTGCCGCTGACTTTGCTCTGTTTGCTTCTGGTTATCAATCTCTGGCTGTTTTTATTGGCTGGTCCAAGATGGCGTCACTCTCGTACATGCGCAGGAGTTCATTCATCTTGGCATTGCCAAAATTGTACACTGAGCTTTGCGTGCGAAACTGTGTACAAGACAGAGAAATAAAAAACTTTCATACGGAAGGAACATGGTATGTCTCCTCTGTATAGACAATCCTGCCATATAAAATAATAAATGTCATACCTGCTCTGTGCAATTTTTTTTTTTTTTTTTTTGCACAGAGCAGCCCTGATCATGTCCTTCTGAGTTCCCCTGCCAATGCTCCTGAATCCTTCTCTTTGGCGAGTGCCCCATTAGCTGCTTTCTATGGCGGCACTTATGCGGCCTTGCTTCCAGGCCACCCTGTCTGTGTCTATTGACAAAGACGGTATGAATCGGTCCCCTCTCCCTCATTACAGAATTTGATCGACCCGCTACTATCATTCTGCCGTGTTTGGAGGGAGCAAGTGGGAATAGCATCTGCTCTCATGCACAGCGAGGGATTGGGCTGAGGTAAGTATAAGGGGGGTGGGGGATTGTGTGATGTCAAAGATTTTTTACCTTATTGCATACAATGCATTAAGATAAGAAACCTTTAGGCCTTAGAACCACTAAAGGAATTCATGTGTGCCTCAGTGGATGAGATAGAAAATGGGATTGTTGTACATACTGTAGAACCTTTTCCTTACTGTGTTACTAAACCCAGGACCCTGCATTCATGATATCTATTCTCCCACAGTACACAGACCATTGAAATGCAATTATTTTAGTAACTATAAACTGCTAAATACCTTTTCTCATCAGCAGTATATAGCAGTCTTGTGACTTCTATCAGCATGTTGGTGGAGTTTTCATTTTCCTCTCATTGTCCTATGAGGCTGCATGACCCCTGACCCTCTAGGCAGTGCTGATTGGTCCTGTGCTTTGGCATGCACCCTCCTAGGAAAGAAGAACTCTTGGCAATACACACCAAACTGAGTGTCCCCAAGACTCTGTACTATCGGGAGATGGATTGGGGACTGTGGAAAAAGGGGTCAGCAACGACGCAATTAAACAGCCTTTTTTACACACATTGAGTACAACAAGCATGCTTTACTGCATATACAGACTGATTTTACTGTTGTGGGTTTAGTAACACTTTAAGTGCACTGAGGGGACACATTTCCCTTGCCTCTGTTTGACAATTTTCCTGGTATTGCTTTTCTATAAAATAGAGACATGCTGGTACTAGGAATGGGTAATACATTGGGCTGGCCCACGTTATGTTTTTTTTTTTTTTTTTATGGCAGTGTCCAATCTTCTTTAAGACTTCCTTTGTCCCTAATGGACTTGGGATTAGAAGGGTTGTTTCTTGGGAGTGTTTTGTTTTTGGATTTTCATTTTGATATCTAGGATCTAGTCTGCATACATGGTAGCACAATACACATTTTTTTTTATTATTTAAATAAATTGCCTTTTAGGAGAACAAAAACATTTTGAAAAATGCTTTTTTTTGCTGATGATTGTGTGACATAAAGATCAACCACTGATTTCTTTTTACAGCAATGAGGTGCCAAATGGATCAAGCTTGGCCCAAGACATCACCATGCTTTCTGGAAAGACTGCTTCACTAACTCTTTCAGAAGATTCCCAAGTTGGCGGTGACAAAACCGAGGCCCTGAGAACTGGCATCAACTCTGCCACAGCTCCGTAAAAAAAAAAGGGCTTTCCTGCATAATTTTTTTTTTTTTTTGCATCTGAAAGTGTTTTGTCTAGGAGGAAAGTATATAGAAATGAAATGGAGGATTTTTTTTTTTTTTTTGTGTTTTTTATTTTATAAATATATATATAAATATATTGGAGGGAGAGCTCAGAGCAATTGGGAGTATAAAAAGAAAAAAAAGTTAATATTTAAAATTTGCTTACATAACCCCGTTTTTGGGGGTGAGAGATAGCTAAAACCTGTGACCCTGCTCTATATGTTCCCTCCCCTCCAAAGCATGACAGGCTACGTATAAAATGTGCATTGAAAACACCACTAGCAAGAACAACCTCTGCACATATTTTCACATTAACACATTTTTTAATAAAAAAAATTATACAGAATACAAAAAATATATATTAAAAAAAGACACAGATGAAAATTAGCAGTATCTGCAAGCAATTCAAGATTAGTTGTTTTTGTTCTGTGAATGAACTTAATTTTAATACCTTTGGATGCCTTGGATGCAAGGCTTTAAAGACAAAAAAGGAAGATATTATATATATATACTCTGTTTGATTAATTGTACGATCTTATTGCTGTAGATTTACATTTTTTTTTTCTTGTTTTGTTTGGATGGTATTACATAGCCAGAGATCTATGACAGCCTTTTATCATTTGCTGTTAGGGGGCGTTTTCTTTGAGCGCTAAGTCCTTACATTTTTTCTTAGCCTGTTAGAGGTAGTGGATTTATAAGGGCTTTGCAATCCTTCTCTTGCCTGAGACATGCAAATAGAAATTCAATTGGCAGTTCTGTTAATCTGGCTGGCAAGTCTATAAAGAGTTAGAAAAAAATGTTTAAGGCAGGGTAAATGCATGAATCATTTTTCAGCTTGACCAAAGTAATTTCTTCAAATCTGTCCTCCGATTCGATTGACCCAGCAAGCTGAAAGTTGTAATCTGGCTTGCAGTGCTCTGGTTTTTCTCTATAGTGATGAAATAATGGAAGGAGCAACTAGCAAGGTTAAAGTTCATGGTTGGCCAGTGTGGTGGTCATTAAGTATTCCAAGAAACATGCTGGAGGAAGGCAGTAGCTAACTATACAGAATGATGCCTCTTTATACTATCCAGCCATCTAGCATAGTAGGAATGGTGGGGTAACGAGACCATTTTGTATTATTTACAAAGCTTTGAGCTGGTTTATGTTACAGCTGTGTATGTGGGGGCAAACTTTTTTTTCTAGTTTTGGAAAGATGAGGAAAGGGTTAGATTGTGTCAAGTTTTTATTGCTGCCTGTGCCCTACCTGGGGAGATACACCCTCTGTCCTGGTGACCATTTGCCACCAAGACAGAAAGTGATGGGAAATCCAAAAAAACAGAGGTGAGGGTATATCACCCAGTCGGGACTAATGTTCACATGGTAACTCTTGGAATTGCCCTCACTTTTGGAAGGTTTCCTCTTCTTTCCTGTGGCATTTGCAGGAGAATAAGGGAAAGAAAAATTCCCCAGCGGGACAGACTGCAAATCACCTGACAGCAGTTTTTACTCTTATGTACGCTATCCTAAACTTAAAAAAAAAAAAGTTGTGTTCTCTATACATAGGTTTCCGTTATCAGAAGGGAGTAAACAATCTTAAAAATGTTTCCACACAAAAATCTCTATAGTTTGTATAGTGATCTTATGCCAGCAAATGAACATAATTTTTTCCCTACGTTTTTAGAACAAGAGAAAGATTGCTGACCCATGTCTGCCTCGTTTATCAGTGTCTGAAAGAAATCTCTATTATCCTTAGCAGCCAATCACATTCTTCCATTCACTATCTGCCCTGCACTGTCACTGAAAAGGGGATTACGTTATAGGTTGCAAAGGGTTTCTTAGACTGTTCTTTCAAACGTTGTTAAGTGGCTATATATTCCTTCATTAAAGAGGAATTCAAACTGGCTATGTAATAACTTCCCACAATGTTCTGGTGGGGTAAAGCAAGAATTAATTTACTTTATTTTTTTTTTGTTCTTTGTATTAGTGTTTTTTCCTTCTTTTACCCTTCCTTCTCTCTCTCTCTCTCTCTCTCTCTCTCTCTCTCTCTCTCTCTCTCTCTCTCTCTCTTCCTTCTCAAGTATCTCCTTAATCTTTAACTCCTGCTGGGTCAATGTCCGCCTCAGCATTACGTTCCATGAATCCTATATCGAAAGGCATGTCAACCAGAACTATTGTACAACATTATGTACCTTTTATGATAAAAGGGTGGGTGTCCGAGGTCCCTGGCTTTACCTACCAGTTGATGTTTCCAAAGCGAAGGTGCTTGGATTTGAGCGCCTGTTTGATTTTTTCCTTATCGCCAGGAGGAGGCACCGCGTTTAATATACTGTTTCACATTGAATTAAATTGAACATTTCGGACCTGCCGGTCACACATTTGATATTTGCATATATTGGCTTGGAGTTCAAGCTAACTTTTTTTTTTCTTTTTTAATTTAATTGAATTACCATAGTGTTATGTGCGTTTGTGTACATCTGCAGTGATAAGCAAACACATGTAATATGTTTTAAGGTTTTTTTGTTTTTGTTTTTCTTCTCGGATGAGTGCAGCTTCTAGGTTTAGGGAGATCTGCGCACTTTGGAAGACGTTTACTTTTTTTTTTGAAAGGCGTTTAATCTGTGCACTTTACAGGAATAAATATAATATCTCTTTTCTCTGGGAATTTATTTAGGCATCTATTTTTACAGTACCTAATGATTAAACATAGCCTTATATTTAACTCTTTAACATCTTGGGGCTATAGTTTACTGTAATATTACTTCTAGTGACAGAAAATTGATTTTAAGGTAGGGTTAAAGAAACTGAGCAATTAGAATGATAGCCTCAGTGCTGCTAGGAACAACAAATCTGTGAATTGCCCGGGTCTAATGACCCACATAGGTCAATGGCAGGGGGTGGGTTTCTTTTTTATTTTGAAAATGAAAGAACTTTTTAAATTAGTGATCTAACATTTTGGTATAAAATGCTTAGCCTTTTGTCACCATTATGTCACTAGTTGTGCACTGAAAAGCGCCCCCCCCCCCTCTATAAATACATGCCTTGAAGAAGACCACAGAAAATAAAGCAGAAATGTGTGAGCTGTTCAAGGATAAACCTGTTAATGCAAACTCCTAATATGATTATTTTTAATGTTTTACATAGTCTACTTCAGTAAATATAAATTGTGCATACTGAGGCATTGCCACTCCGTATGCATACATCCTCCTATGTGCAGGTTGAACATGGTTATCCTTTTCATCACTAGGAGTCACAGCAGCCCTTTGGGGTCATCATAGTTTCCTTGCCATTGGATGTATGGGCAAAAAGTAAAAAAGGTGGATTCTCTCCTAGGACATTAATTTTTTTTACTTACAGCTTCAGTACACTAGAAATGGAAGTCGGTAGTGTTGAAGTTAGTGGGAACTTTTAAAAGGGCTTGATTGGATATAGAGATAATGTAGTGGTTCATTCCCCAGTCATCAGGGTAAATTGATACCCTCCTGCCTAGGAAGCAGTTTTCCTGGCGTCTTGTAACAGCACATGCACAGCTAACTGTTGTTGTTAGCATTTTTTGCTGTCCAGTGACCACATCAAGACCAATAGATACAAATAACTTCCTTATTTTTGCCATGGGAGTTCACAATCTGTAATCTAACACAGATTGTACTGATAGTGGGTCTCAATCATGCTGTTAGAATTTAGGGTTGCATGAATGTGTACATGTTAAATAGACCTATGAAGAAAATTTGTGACACTTGTATTTGCAGTCTTGGGTGCGAGCACTATGCGGCAGAGCAGCGATAAGTTATTGCATACGTATAGTGAAATTTAGATTCCGACACTCAAAATGCTCAGTTCATTTAATTAGAATTTTCTAGAATTCATACTCCTACTACTCAACAAATGATTCTTTTGTCTGTTTGCTCATGGCAAATTTCCACCCACACGGTTGCAGTTTCTGATGGAAATTGTGCTGCATTTGTGTCCGTTTCTTCATACAGCAATCAGAGTTGCGCCCCCACTCCATCACTTTTTCCACGCCCAGTTTTGCATAAACCTGCAAAATCAGACTCCTGTTCCCTTTAAGCTGCCTCATCGAAACTATAAAGAGAAAAAAAGGGAGAAAATGAAGAAGCATTCAGACGAATTTGTTTAGCACATAACTTCTGTGAAGTTGCTGTTTTCTAATGGTGTTATAACTCAATAATCTAGAAACGTGGGGAAACTTTCAACTGGTAGGCACTGTTCTCAGTAGCCGGGACCTCTGTGTTCTAACCTTAACCAGCTCACAGCTGTATTAGACCTGAAGAAGTCTCAAGTCTTGTGATCAGCCTTCATTTTCTGTCAAGAGATCTGTGGAGGAGGGTTGGGGTAGCAATACAGACCTTTTCAGTTTAACAATTCTAATCTGCATGGTTAACTGAAATGGTATTGCGTTCTGTTAAGCCAAAACCGTTTAAAAAGCAAGTGACTTAAACATGAAATTGTTTAATGTAAAACCAATGTAATTGTTGGTTGCCTAGATGTCACCCTGAACTGCTACCTTCCCACTGTCCTGAATAATGTACACAGATCAGGAAAGTTGAAGTCAAACGTCCTTGCTTGTTTTAGGTCAGTGATTCAAAGAATGGAGACCAAGAGGGGTCAGCACAGGAGGCAGACATCTAGAATTTTCAGAAATTTATCAGCAAATGGCCACCTCCGCGATCCTCTGACAGGTTCTCCTAAAACCATAGGATTGAAATCCTCCTTGGGCTCTCTAGTGGTGATATCACCTCACTACAACTCCTATCTTTAACTTCAGCAACAGTCATTATAAAAGCTAGTCTCTTCACTGTAGTCTCTGTCCAGCGATGAGAGAAACCCCTTTCTAATGCCTGAGACAGATTGGCATTTTGGGTAAATAGTCTGGGGAACTCCCACCCCTAAAAAACTTTAAAAGCCTATGATTCAGTATTCCAACATCCACCTACAGTTGAATTCTCTGTTTTAAGTAGAATAGCTGTTTAAATGGAATCTGTCACTACTTAAAGCCTAATATATTTAGTTTCACTGAGATTTAAGTAGATAGGTTGTTGGTGCAGGTAAATACATTTTTTACCTTTTCTTCTATAAGGGTTCATGTACATTGACATTCATGCTGTGTTCAGTTCCATACTGCATAGAGTTTTATATGGATCTGAACACAGCAGCAATGTGGGCTTTGGCTCCATGCACACAGCTGCATTGTGGTCAGTATTCCCCGTTAAGCTTTTTTCCCCGCTGTATGCATATAAGAGTTTGTTGGAACATGCAAATGGACCTTGCCTCAACAAAAGAACCTGCTTGGTTCAACTCGCCAATTTCAGGTACTGGAGAAGCCCAACTTCTCCAGGGACATAAAAATAAAGAAGGCACCTCCTAAGTGCAGTAGGACTGTATTTATTAATTTATTCTTTACTTAAAGATTAAAAACACTCATAAAGGTAATGGTAGATCAAGTTTATCAATCCCACTTTTACACTTGTCTGTGGTTTTCCTGTCGCGGCTCCTCTCCGGACCTTCAACACCGACCAGCAGTCGAAATATGAGCAGAATCACTGGCAAGGTGGCCACCACTCTTCTGGAACCAGCGTGAAGCACACAAGGCCGGAAGTGACTGCTGGTCGGTGTGGAAGGTCCGATGAGAAGCTAGGATAAGTGAGCCACAGACAAATGTCACAGTGGGATTGATGAGCTTGATCTACTATTACCTTTTGTGAGTGGTTTTAACCTTTACTCGTTGAATAAATACAGTCTTAGGCTGGATTTACACATTTTTATTGCTTTTTGTATTTTGCAGATTTTCACTACAGAACGTGTTCCTCAGGAAACCATGTTAAATGGACTGTAGTGCAAATCTGCAAAAAGCACTAAAAATGCATAGGTGTGAATTCAGCCTTACTGCACTCGGAGGAGCCTTCTTTTATGGTTTTATTCAAATTCTACTTCTACTCCTGTCAAGTGCAGCCTGGGTGCTTTTTAGGGCTTTCTCCAGCTATCCATCTTTGGACTTGCTATAAAACCTGAGAACTTTTCATGAGGCCCTTTTTACCCAGTGTGCCCTATCCTTCTAACTTTTCAAGGGACAATCCTGAACCATAATCCTGCACTGTGTTTCCAGCGACTGCCCTCCCAGCAGTACCGACAGCTGCTTGGCTGAAATAGACTAGCGGCTCTCTCCTCCTCAGTTGTTCCCGCAGAGCCAACAGACACGGGGTCTCCTGATGCAGACACCCACATCAGACAGCGGTCCTCGGCCAATTGCTGGCCTTATAGCACTGTACCTACAGACAGCAGGAGCAGTTCCATGGTACTTGTAGTCTTTTTGTATGAGTGTCCTGCAAGTTCTGCATGAACATATTCATTGACACAGCTACCACTTAACTCTATACAGACATACAAGTGTAAATTAACGTTTGCACTATGAACCATTTGCCCATATTTTATGCAGGATCTTTCTGGCTGTAAGATCCTGTGTTGCAGTATTTTTTTTTAGACGTGTGCATGAGCCCTAAGGCTTTTTATTGACCTCCATTGATGGTGTAAATTCTGCTCGAAGCAGTAGTCTGCAAATGAGACCACTGCGGTCTCTTACCTTTTTATAAAAGTAAGACATTTTATTATTCTATATCTTAATCTTGCCTTCAGGTGATTGGACACTGACAAAGAACATGCTAGGACTGCCCCTATTAGATGCTCATAGAACCCATCCACTCCAGGTTAATTTTCTGCTTAATTCTCACTAAGACTACAATTGTTGTTACCATGGGACCAGCATGTTCCCAAGAGTGTACAGTAGAAAATGCCAATTTACACAGAGACTTTTTTCCCTGTGGAAGAAACTACATAACTGAACTTTGCGCTTTACCAACCCTGTGGTGCTGTGCTGATACTTAAACCTGGCTTGGTTCAGTGCCATTTTGTTTTAAGTAGCTATCGATGAATTTCTGCTTATTTACTGTAATGGAGTACTTTCACTCATATAATCCATGCAGTGCCTGTCACTGCCCCCCTTATGGAGGATTTCATACTGTATTTAAACCCATGTCTATTTACAATATTGATTTAAAGCAAAACCTTTATGCTTTGCTGGGGGTGCGTGTCACATTTTTTTCCCTTTTGCACCAATTTTCATTTAGGAGGCAGTAAACAAGAAAAGTTCAACATTAATTAATACTTTTTTTGTATTGCTATTTAATGTGCAGCTTTTTCATCCTTGAGGGTTATCAACTTTTATAGACTGCAGCTTACTTCAGTGAAATAACAGAAAAACACCATCTAATTGTAGTCGAGTATATCTTGCTACATTCAGTTGTGTCCAGCTAATGACATTTTTTCAATAGCGGTCTGTCCGATTCATTTAGAGGTGTTTTTTATATTTATATTGGCCACTTTGCATTTTTGCACAGTGGTCCTTTAAAGGAAAAGTATGGTGTATTTTCAGTGAGCACGTTTTTGTTGTTTACATTGGTAATTTTTTTTATCACTTCTTTTACAAGCTTGTTCTTCTATATTGTTGTTGCATTAAATATGATTTGTAGGTTAGCCACCAGAGGGAGCTCTGAGTGGTTCAGTGTAATTCCTGTCTTACGACTGAGATGAGATTATCAGTCAGTACATTGACCAGCTCCTAGGACTTGCATTTTGACAAATGCAAAGCAAGGCTGCATGTAATGAATAAATGTTATGTTATACATAGAAACATTTAATAAATATTACATCAAGCTAGTTTTTTAGAACAGTTGTAAAGACAATACATACATGCCCCTTAACTGTCTGCTATTGTAAGGCGGGTGTGATATGATGGACAGGCTTTACAAAATATTCCCTCCAAAAAATGAATGTTAATTAGCGTTTAAGACACTTTCTTTTTTCAATCTTTAAGTTTTTTTGCTGTGCAAGCTTATACATCCATTGCACTGTTCTGTTCCAGAAATAATGTAGCCAGCTTATAACTGCATGGCTCTGGGCATAACGGCAATTATAATTCTGCTCATACCAGTATTTCTACAAAATCCCCAAACCCAACTATTATTAGAGTAGTGAACACTAAAAGCTTCATTGCTGAAAGAATATTTGTTAGCAGTAACTGTGTTCTTAGTTGAAGGACCTGCTAATTTCTGAAAAGGCTTTTGTCCCACCACAGATAAGATTATGCCTATATCTTGTAGGTTTGGCAACACAATTGATCCTAATTTCTTAGTAGCTTGAGGTTAAGTACGGCCATACATGGTTCTGAGATTCAAATCATTACTAGGCAGGCTAAATTTACCAAATTGATTCATCAACTTGGGTAAAACCAGCCTGCTGGAATCTGATTATCGCAAGTGGCTGCTTTAGCCGCTAGCAATAATTACGTTCTTCTGTTCACCAACCCCCTTCCCCCCACGGTGCTCTTGGCTCCTGCTTTTCTCGAGTGCCCAACCGAAGAGCCGCATTCCATGGGGGCACACTTTCTGCCGCGCTCCCGAGTCCTGCTTCTATTGACGTCAGGCTCAACCCCGCCCTGGCTCCAGTGTCACTGTGTTTTATTGACAGTAGCGGGAGCTATCAATCTATCCAATGAGGACCCGAGACAGAGGCTGGAACGATCAGTTTTAGGCAAGAAAAAGGGGGGGGGGGGTGCTGCAGCACGAAAGGTTTTTCACCTTGATGCATAGAATCATGAGGATTTACAACCCCTTGAAGTCTGATGCAGAAACAGGGCCAGACATTGCTGCTGGAAACAGATAAAGTCTTCAGTAGAGGTGACTTTTCATATTGGCATTTTCATAGGCTGCAGGAACAAGTAGAAATGCATAATAAATATTTTAAACGTGCAGTTATACTTTAAAAGTTATCACTCAAACTCTATAGTAGAAGTTAAGCAGAGTGTGTTATGTAAATAAGGCTTAACTTTTGTGCCCACAGTCCACTTCTCTATCTGTCTAAAATGTTTCTTCAATACAACTATCATCCTGCAGTTCCTTTTGACAGTGTCAGATTTCCTCAGACGATTGTAAAGCTGGCTATACACATCTCAAATTTCTGCCTATTCTTGCTGAATTGGCAAACATTCAAGATTTGGGTTGTCCAAGTTGGCACAACCCGGCTCCACAAAACTCAGTTGAAAAATTGGAGAGAGGTAAAAAATTGTCAGCCAAGCAGTGACTACATCTTCTCGGATCATTTAGAGAACCATGGGTGCTCTGACTGTCTGAATACAACGGCCAGCAGGGGGAGATTCCTCCGTCCATGTGGTTTAGCGCACATGTATGGCTAGCTTTTGTCTGACACTCGGCAAAGATTACTGGAGGTTGACGAATCCAGAAGCGCACAGGTTGAATCTTTAGAACAGCAGATTGAATGGTGGGAAACAAACATTAGCCGTATTTACATGCAGTATTCCCTCATCCATCTCCATTGAAGGGTGTAGAGCGGTGTTGCCTTTTAGATAACTTATCATGAAACTAAGAATACAGTCACATGTTATTGCTAACCTTTATTATTTTCAGTACCTGTTAAGCCATTAGATGATGTAGATTGAAAAAAAACAAAAAACATTTTTGTTATAGGTGCACCTTGGCCTTTAGCTTCCCCCCCTCATGCTTGCTGTTACACACAGCGTTGACTTTACTCAATAAAAAGTGTTCTATGTAAGTGGAATTCCATATATTACTTTGTAACAAAGTTTTAACTATCACAAGGCTGACTTCTGTCTCAGGTCTAAGCAACTGGTGTGCAGAACCCATTGTGCTGTGAAATGAGAAGTGCTTCTAGCTCTGTTTTTCTGTATATTTGTCTTGGCTTTCCTAAATGCAGACTTTGGCATACGACACTGTTCTTTTGGCGCAGAGTTGAAACTGGGTAACGTTGGTTGCTTCCTATACAGAATCCACAAGACTGAATGGTTGAAAGTACAACAGAACATTAATGTGTTCAGGTTTGGGCTACCTAGACTCAACTTATTTGGGAAATACTTACCCTAGCATACATTGTAAGAGTTTTGTGAAGGTCCTGGACATTTAGTTCTGTAACAATTTATTACAGGTTCTTTTAGTCGGTCCTGTGGGTGCCTGAATAAAATAACCTGCGCTTAGATGTGATTACTTTCTAGCAGTTTAAAAGCTGCACAAGTACACGTTCGCTCTGCTTTGCAGGAGCTTTTGCATTGGTGGTTGGTATCAGTAAGTTTGACATTCTTAAAAGGGTTGAGTGCTAATAAAAATCAAACTCTCCTTCAAATTGGAGCTGTACCAAACCCTTTGTTTGCATGTACAGTATTTTTGTAGATTTGTGACTGCTGATGACTGTGCCACATATAGGTTGACTCAGTAACCTCCATGCATACTTATTGGTTGGCAAGGTGCCTGTTTCCTGCAGAGAGCCGTTAAAGCATCAAACACATAGAAGTCAGTTTGCCATAATTTTCCATTCACAAGAGTCAGTAGGCCAAGTGACCCAAAAAAAGTCAGGCTGGCAACTCTGGTTCCATCCATGAAATATAAACCTTAAAGGATCACTAAAGAAAAAAAAAAAAATAACAAACATGTTATACTTACCTCCACTGTGCAGCTCGTTTTTCACAGAGTGGCCCCGAACCTGGTCTTCTGGGGTCCCTCTGTAACTGTCTCGGCTCCCCCCGGCAAGGACTCAACACCTTCATCCGAGCAAGCAAGCATGGTGTTGAGTCCTTGCGGGCGCGCTCCCGTGGTACAGCGTACCATAGCCGTCGACTGTTTCACTGGGCCCCGTGCCGTGTCATTAGATGTGATTGACAGCAGCGCCAGCCAATGGCTGCGCTGCTTTCAAACCATCCACTGTAGCCAATCAATAAAAAATAAATTTGTTCTAGCCCTGCAGCAGTGTTTGATGTGAACCCAACCGCAACAGTGCAAAGCTATTAACCATTCTAACATGATAGATGATATGGAACACCAATGTGTACATTTTCCCACACTGGAGGATAGTTGGCAGTCCTATCCAGAAGTAATTAAAATTATTACTCTGGTTTTATCCAAAGTTAGGGGGAAAAAATTTAATCTTTTCTTAAGATATGTTACAAATGAGAAATGCCAATGTCCCTAGAAAAATCCGGTATGGATTTGTCCTTAAAAAGAATAAGCCATCAGCTTGGCAGCCCAAAACTTGAGTTTATAGGGATGTTCTGTATTACTCTTTATCTGTTGACTCTGTGCCTTTAGGACTTTGAGCAGCTGACTTTTGGATCAAAATTGTTTGTTAAAGCCGATTGTGTCTGTCCTTTCTTCATTGCCATCACTGACCTTTTCTCTGTAAACCTCTTGAAAGCATTGATAGTAAAGCGAGAAGCACTCCACACTTCACAGACTGCAGGCTATACCCTAATCGATCTGCATTCTGCTCTTTCAGCTGGATTCAGTTTATGATTATTATTATTAATAATTTCTTTGTTCTTTTGGCTCATACCAGTCTCTCAGAGACATTCTGCAGCTATTAATCACCTTTTTGGGTGGAGTTAAATTTGTTTTTGTTTTTTGTTTTCTTTTTTTCTTTTTTTTTTTTTTAAACTTTTTAACTTTTTGATGCATTTTGCTTGAAAAAAGAGCTTGTGATATTCACCAATCTTATTGATTGTTCTGTGACTGTGCCCTGCAGAGGTTTAATAAAACTATATAAAAAAAACAGTGTCTGTGATTTGAATGGATTGTGATTTAATATGTTTCAAAGCTTTAAAATTGTTGGCAAAATCCACCTTAAAGTGATTCTGTGCTATGCCCATGCAGGGCAATGGGTTCACTTTAAAGTGTCGATAAAAGGTGTTTTTCTCGTACATCACGGGACACAGAGCGGCATATTCATTACTATATGGGTTATATGGAGTACCTTCAGGTGTGGACACTGGCAATCTCAAACAGGAAGTCCCCTCCCTATATAACCCCCTCCCCTAGAGGGAGTCCCTCAGTTTTTTCGCCAGTGTCTTAGGTGTTGGTCACGGAATAGCTTTGCTCTACATCCTTGAGATTAAGGGCGGGCTAACCGGATCTGTCCAAGGAGCCTCAGTGCCAAAGTGGACAGTACCCGGGCCCCAAACCGTGGGGTTTTGCCTATAATTCTCCTTTTTGGAGGGCTGGACCCTGGGCCCAGGACTTGGAGTTCGTAAAGACCATAAGTTCCTGTTTGCCAGGGTGCTATATAGGTCCAGGACAGTGGGTACCTTCATAGGACCCCAGGGCCTGAAGGTCTATTACGCTACCCACGGAGATGGGAGAAGATTGGATCGTTTTGCTAGACAAACATCCTGCAGCATGGAGCAGGTAAGAGGGGAGCCTGCGGGACTTGGTTCGACAGCAGGCTCTCCGGGGTAACCTAAAAGGGGGGTAGCCTAAGTATGCTCTGCATTGGCAACCTTGCTCACTATGTCTGAGAAGACAGGATGATCCCATTTCCCCCATCACTAGGTTCCCCTGTCTAAGAATGTGTTTGCTAGCTACCTGCTGCTTTCTTCCTAGGGCTAGTAAGGATCCCTATGGGGCCTTTTGGAGAGTCCTACCTGGCCGGGGGTTTGATTCTGCCGCCTGGTACTGCAGTCCTGGGTCTCCAGCAGCGCGGCTCCTCCATGTTCTTCCTGCTCCGGCATACGCTCGCGCGTGCGCGCGCACGTCTTATAGACGTTTTTCGCGCCGTTCGGAGGGGAGGGCGGGGGGCGTGCCTGCAGCGTCATCAGGGGCGCGCCTTGTGCTGTTATAGATCAGCAGGCCATAGTCAGTGCTCAGTCTGAGACTGATCTCAAAGGGAGAGGACGCAGAGCGGCAGAACAGTGACTCCCGGTGGCGGAAGAAGGGTAGTACATGCTGGACTTTGTTCCAATGCCTTTCTGTTAAGCCAATAAATCCCCCTTTTTTGCAACAGGTTGGAGGCTGGCAAACTAAGTTTGGGGTCGCTGTATGTTTTGAAAAAAAAAAAAAAAAGAAAGACTTATATATTTAAAAAAAAAAAAAAAAAAACATACGGGGCCCCATCAGTTTTTGGGCATTAGTGATCTATTGTCCCCTAAGCTCTAGTTTTGTACTCCTGGCCACTACAGTCTGTTGTTGTTGGCGGAGTCCCTCGATTTTGTATTATGGCTTCCAAAGGTTCGGGGTCAAAGGGTACAAAAAAGACCAAAAAACAAAGGGGTTCCCCCTCTGATTCTGATGATATGCCGATACTTTCCCCGCAGCTTATTCCCATAAAGGTCGCCTTGGATGAGCCATTAGGGGGGTCTTGTGCGGAGGCTGGCCCAGATCAGCCCAGCCCTGTGTTTATCACAGAGGAGATGCTAGCTGTATCCCTAGGGGGGCTAGAAGAGAGAATAGCAGCATTGATCGCTAGAGCTATTCCTGGCAAGAAACGGGTTAGATCCCCATCACCAAGAGGTGTATCCTCGGATGCTGAAATTCTCTCTCCGGAGGAATTGGAATCGCAGGAGGATCAACTAGACCTGAACCAAGAGGGTTCAGGGGTTGAGGGATCTACCTCTGAGGAACCATTTTCAGACTCCCAGACAGAGAGACTGTGGGTACAGTCTTTGACGGACATGGTCCGCTCGGCATTTAATTTACCATTGCCAGAGCCTCAGGTTCCTGCGGTATCCTCTCTGGGCTCTTTGAAAGCTCCTTTAAGCAACGCAGTTTTTCCGGTCCATCCTCTCTTGGAGGAATTGATCTTTCGGGATTGGGTACGGCCGGACAGGATTTTTCTGCCACCGAAGAGATTTGCGGTCAGTTACCCTATGGAGGAAAAAATTCTCCAAGAGGTGGAAGCTCCCAGTGGTGGATGCAGCCATCTCATGTGTGAATAAATCACTAACTTGCCCGGTGGAAAACATACAAATGTTTAAAGATCCGGTTGATAAACGGTTAGAGACACTTTTAAAAGCATCCTTTGCTACGGCAGGAGCAGTGGTACAGCCAGCTGTGGCTGCAATTGGAGTTTGTCAGGCGTTAAAGGACCAGACAAAAGAAATGCTAAAAGACATGCCTACCCAACAGGCAGAAGAGTTTTCTGACATTCCCAGAGCTCTGTGTTTTGCGGTAGATGCTATAAAGGATTCCATCCAGCAGGCCTCTCGTTTATCACTATTTTTGGTGCACATGAGAAGGCTCTTATGGTTGAAGAACTGGGCGGCGGAGCCCCCATGCAAAAAGCTTCTGGCAGGGTTTCCCTTCCATGGAGGACGACTCTTCGGAGAGGATCTGAATAAATACATTCAGACTATTTCAAGTGGCAAAAGTACCCTTTTACCGGTCAAAAAGACATCCCGGGGTCCTACATTTAAGAGGCAGCTCTTTCCTGTCTCAGGGCCCTCAAATTCCAGACAGTATCGACGGCCGCCTGCACGATCCAACGTTAACAGTAGATCGCAGGGACAGGCCCCTGGGGGTAAGAGACCATGGTATCGCAAGCCGACAAAGCCAGCCCCTAAGTCTGCCTTATGAAGGGGCGCCCCCACTCTCGCGGGTGGGGGGAAGGCTTCGTTTCTTCTCAGAAGTTTGGGAAGCCAAAATCCCCGACAAATGGGTCCGGGCGTCTGTAACCACAGGCTACAGACTGGAGTTTCTAAACTTTCCTCCGCCTCATTTTCAAGAGTCAAGGCTACCAAAGGATCCAGCAAAGAAGGCCTCGATGCTGGCAGCTTTGGATCACCTGCTTTGCCAGGACGTAATAATAGAGGTGCCAGCCCAAGAGCAAGGGCTAGGTTTCTATTCCAATCTCTTTGTCATACCAAAGCCCAACGGCGATGTCAGGCCAATCTTGGACCTAAAGAGTTTAAACGGTTACCTAAGGGTTCGTTCCTTCCGGATGGAATCCATCCGGTCAGCAGTCGCCACGCTCCAGAGGGACGATTTTCTGGCTTCCATAGACATAAAGGATGCTTACCTTCATGTACCAATCTTTCAGTCGCATCAAAGATTTTTACGCTTCGCGGTGGGGCAGCGACACTTCCAATTCAGGGCGCTCCCCTTCGGGCTAGCCACGGCCCCCCGGGTATTCACGAAGATCCTAGCCCCAGTTTTAGCCAATCTAAGGATCCAAGGGGTCACAGTCCTAGCATACTTGGACGACCTTTTAATCATAGATCACTCACGGCCGTGTCTGCAACAGGCAGTAAACCTCACGGTTCAGTACCTCGAAGGGTTCGGCTGGGTCCTAAACCGGGAAAAGTCAGCGTTCCAGCCTACAAAGCAGTTGGAATACCTCGGCATGAGGTTAGACACAGAACAGCAAAGGGTGTTCCTGCCCCTTGTAAAGATCGAGGCTATCAAGGGGTTGGTTCAGTTGGTTCTAAGCAAGAAAAAAACAACTATTCGCCTGTGTATGCGATTACTAGGCAAGCTAGTGGCCACGTTCGAGGCAGTACCATACGCTCAGATCCACACTCGCGTCCTACAGGCAGCCATTCTAGCAGCCTGGGGCAAGAGAGCACATGCCTTGGAGTCCCCTTTGACGCTATCATCAAGGGTCCGACAAAGCCTGGCCTGGTGGTTGAACCCTCAGAATCTTCTAAAGGGAAGGTCTTTCAGCCCTGTTGTCTGGAAGGTAGTTACCACAGACGCCAGCCTGGCAGGCTGGGGGGCGGTCTTGGAGGGGTTTTCTCGCCAGGGAACTTGGGTGGAAACAGAGAGGCAGCTCCCCATCAATATCTTGGAGATCAGAGCTGCTCGCCTAGCCCTCCTGGCATGGACCTCCAGATTACAGGGGTCCCCGGTGAGAATCCAGTCAGACAATGCCACAGCGGTGGCATACATAAACCACCAAGGGGGAACCAGGAGTCAGGCCGCTCAAAGGGAGGTGAGCTTGATTTTTCAGTGGGCAGAGGTTCATGTACCCTGCATTTCGGCGATATTCATTCCCGGAGTGGACAACCTGCAGGCAGACTTCTTAAGTCGCCAGATTCTGTCGCCAGGGGAGTGGTCTCTGCATCCCCAGGTCTTTCAGACAATCTGCCAGAAGTGGGGAATGCCAGACGTAGATATAATGGCATCCAGGTTCAACAAGAAACTAGACAGGTTCGTGTCTCGAGCGAGGGACCCTATGGCCTGCGGAACCGATGCGTTGGTTTGCCCTTGGCATCAATTCAAACTTCTATATGCATTCCCTCCGCTACAGTTACTTCCTCGCCTGTTGCGCAGGATCAGAGTGGAGCACACGCCAGTCATTCTAGTAGCTCCAGCTTGGCCCCGGAGGACATGGTACTCACTAGTCCTGAAGATGGCAGTGGGAGACCCTTGGACTCTTCCTCTACGACCAGACCTACTCTCACAAGGTCCGATCCTCCACCCTACATTACAGCGTCTAAATTTGACGGCCTGGAGGCTGAATCCCTGATTCTCAGGGGTAGAGGCCTGTCTAGGCAGGTAATTCCTACCCTGATTAGGGCTAGAAAGCCGGCCTCCAGGGTGATTTATTACAGGGTGTGAAGGAACTACGTAGGCTGGTGTGAATCCAAAAGATGGAATTCCCGCAAATATACCATTGATAGGGTGTTAAGTTTTCTCCAGCTAGGAGTGGATAAAGGCCTGGCATTAAGCACAATCAAGGGACAGATTTCAGCTCTGTCAGTGTGGTTTCAGAGGCCGCTGGCCACCCACTCGCTGGTAAAGACCTTCATACAGGGGGTCTTGCGTATTAATCCTCCTGTCAAGTCACCGATTTGTCCATGGGACTTAAGTCCTGTCCACTCTACAGAAACAACCCTTTGAGCCGTTGGCTGAGATTCCTTTAGTTTTACTGACAAGAAAGTTGGTATTCTTGGTCGCCATAGTTTCGGCCAGGAGAGTGTCGGAGTTAGCAGCCTTGTCGTGTAAGGAACCATATCTCGTTCTACATAAGGACAGGGCAGTTCTCCGGCCCCATCCTTCCTTTCTACCAAAGGTTATATCCAATTTTCACTTGAACCAGGATTTGGTACTTCCATCCTTCTTTCCGAAACCCACATCTAGAAAGGAGGGGTTGCTGCATACCTTGGATATTGTCCGGGCCATGAAGTCCTATCTTAAAGCTACAGAAAAGATCCGGAAAACAGATGTGTTGTTCGTCCTACCAGATGGCCCCAAGAAGGGGCAGGCAGCTGCAAAATCCACAATCTCGAGATGGATTAGACAATTAATCATTCAGGCCTACGGTTTGAAGAGGTTGCCTCCTCCTTTGTCGGTAAAGGCCCATTCTACCAGGGCCATGGGCGCCTCCTGGGCAGCACACCATCAGATCTCTATGGCTCAGATATGCAAGGCGGCGACGTGGTCATCAGGCCACACGTTTACAAAGTTTTATCAACTAGACGTGAGAAGGAATGCGGATTCAGCCTTTGGACAGGCAGTACTACAGGCTGCAGTTTAAGATCCTCGGGATCAGGGGCACCCTTGGTTGTAAAAAAGAAAAAAAAAAAAAAAGTTTTTTTCTTGACTAAGTTGGATTTATTATTATTATTTGAGTATACCTCTAAATTGAATCTCGTTTGAGAAGATGTCTCCCTCCCCTCATTAAAGAATTGCTTTCGGACATCCCATATAGTAATGAATATGCCGCTCTGTGTCCCGTGATGTACGAGAAAGAAAAAGGGATTTTTAAATACAGCTTACCTGTAAAATCCTTTTCTTGGAGTACATCACGGGACACAGAGCTCCCACCCCTCTTTTGGGGAAAATTTTTGGGAGGCATACTGCTTGCTACAAAACTGAGGGACTCCCTCTAGGGGAGGGGGTTATATAGGGAGGGGACTTCCTGTTTGAGATTGCCTGTGTCCACACCTGAAGGTACTCCATATAACCCATATAGTAATGAATATGCCGCTCTGTGTCCCGTGATGTACTCCAAGAAAAGGATTTTACAGGTAAGCTGTATTTAAAAATCCCTTTTTTTAATGTGTTGAGGTGTTTTAATGTGTCTTATTTTCCCCCCAAAAAAACTGTCGGCACACTGCAGAAATGTATTATGTTGCTAACGTGTGCTTGGGCTGATTTGGTAGTGGTTCTGCTGCATTAGAAAACCCCCAACCTGCGTTGTCTGCACCACTACAAAGCTTCCCCCACCACTCTCTGTGTTAGGAGGCTTAAAACTGGGTGAGAAACAGGCAAACCCCACTGATAATTTTGTCATACAGGTCATACACCATGGCAAGACTGAGTACATCAACAAGACACACAGTAGTTCTACTGCATCGGCAAAGTCTTTGCCAGGTAAAGGTTTCTAAGCGGATTGGTGTTTTAAGATGTGCTGTTCAAGCTCTTTTGAAGAAGCACATACTAATGGGCAATGTTGAGGACCGTTGACGCAGTGGTCAGCCTTGGAAACATTGCTGCAGATGAAAGACCAGCAGTGCCATCAGCACAGAATTGAAGACGCCAGGTACACCTATCTACTGTCTGGAGAAGTCTGGCCAAAGGTGGTCTTCATGGAAAAATTTAAGCAAAAAAGCCATACCTCCAATGTTATAACAAGTCTATGCGACTCAACTATTTATGAAAACATAAAAACTGGGGGTGTAGAAAAATGGCAGCAGGGCACTTGACTGGTGACTCCAAATTTTGAATATTTGGCTGTAGCAGTAGGCAGTTTGTTTGCAAAAGGGCTGGAAAACAGTAAAGTAATGAGCATTTGCAGGCGACAGTGAAGCATAGTGGTGGTTCCTTGTAAGTTTGGAGCGAGCTGCATTTATGCAAGTTGAGTTTGAGGTTTTGCCAAGATCAATGGTGTCCTCACTGCTGAGAAATATAAGCAGATACTCATTCATCATGCCATACCATCAGGGAGGCGTGTGATTGGCCTTAAATATATTCAGCAGCAGGACAATGACCCCAAACGTATAGCCAATGTCGTTAAGAATTGTCTTCAGCATAAAGAACAAGAAGTCCTGGAATTTATGGTTTTGACCCTCCAGAGCCCTGACCTCAACATTGAGTCTGTCTGAGATCACATAAAATGATGGGAGGATCTGAGGCAGCCTACATACACAAGATTTGGGTTAGTTCTCCAAGATGTTTGGGACAACCTACCTGCTGAGTGCCTTCAAAAACTGTGTGCAAGCGTACCTAGAAGAATTGATACTGTTTTGAATGCAAAGGGTGGTCACTCTAAATATTGAGTTGATTTGGATTTCTGTCCATTCACTTTACATTTTGTTAATTGATGATAAAAATAAACTATTAACACTTCCTTTTCTGAAAGCATTCTTAACTGCATTTCTTCACACTGGCCTGAAACTCTTGCACAGTAGTGTAGTTCTTGGGGTGTACCTAATGCCAATAGAATTGGAGCTCCTAGCAATTGCCAAAGCAAGACGTTTTACAAGGTGGTCATGGGGAATAATAAATGCTGATTCTTGTTACAGGAACTAGATAAAATCAAAAAATAATGCAGGGACAAGCTCTAATAGGGGGATGTTTGGAGGTAAATGTATTTTAAATTTAATAGTATTCTATATTAATAAAATAATATTCTGTAGCTATTACTCAGAGAAAAAAATGTTGACCTTCCTGATGTGGTATTTTTTGTGGTATTTTAATCACCATGGCAAAAATTGTTACACCTTTTAACAATTGCTACATTGCAAAATTGCATTTAAACTAAATAGTAATTATGTTATTTTTAGACTTCCATTCATATTTTTTAACAGTAAAAACATTTGTTTACACATAATTAAATAGATTTTAACATACCCATCTGTTCTCAAAACCGTACAGATTTTTCTGTATTATCGTTTAATTATATTGTACAACACTTAATATAGTATAAATGGGTAGCTATATTATAATTCATCCTGGAATGTCCATTTATTAATCCAGCATAAAGTTCACGTTATTTACACATTGACCAATATTCCCAATGATCCTGTGTTGGGGGGGACCTTTTGTGCAGTAGGCAAAGTTGGATCATAAGCTGGCAGGAATGCACCCCCCCTCCAAATCTCCACTCCCGCGTCCGATGGTAGGTATACTTGATTCCATGCTTGCAGGATAACAGAAGTCAAGATGTAAAGGAATTGCTGTAGTAATAGAATAATTTTATATATATATATATATATATATATATAATGTATATGTATGTTATATAAGGTTGCAGCATCAGAAGGTATAGGGAGGTGCATAGGTGTAGGGATAATCTCCATGTGACAACAATGATGTGTGGCTCATCAGACAAGAAGATCTGGGAACAAATATTGGATATATATAATATAATAATTGAAACAGTAGGGAATTTAAAGTAACTTATTAATAATGAACCCAGTATAGCTCTATGTGAAGCGATGGTGAGAGGGGAAATTATAATAATAGTTTTAAGCCAGTGTGTATGTGAGACGCCATTGCGCCGATGTACCAAGCACCAACTGCGTGTTCTCTGTCAGGGAGTTTGGTGCCAGTCATTGAGCGATTATTCAGCTCTGGTGCGGATGCCTTCCCTCCTATGGTTCATGCACGTGGCCTTGGTGGTGCGTATATATACATCTCCCAGTTGGAGCGAGCTGTCCACACAGCTGGTCTCCTCCTGGGGTTCCTGCACACTAGCTGGTTTTCCACTGGTGTTGCATGGATGCAGCACTGGGGTGAGTGTCCATGGGTCAAGGTTTCCCCTGGTTGTTAGGTTTTTAGTCCTACCATACACTTTACTTGCAGTTCTTTCATTCAATCGCTTTACATGAGTTCAGTGCACGTACACATCCAGGCAACCTTTAACCATTTCTCACATACACGCTGGCTTATAGCTATTATTATAATTTTTTCTCTTACCATCCCTTCACACAGAGCTATACTGGGTTCATTATTTATAAATTACCTTAAATTCACTACTGTTTTAATTTATGTATATACACACACACAGTACAGACCAAAGTTTGGACACACCTTTTTTTTTCCATGACTATGAAAATTGTAGATTCACACTGAAGGCATCAAAACTATGAATTAACACATGTGGAATTATATACATAACAAAAAGTGTGAAACAACTGAAAATATGTCATATTCTAGGTTCTTCAAAGTAGCCACCTTTTGCTTTGCTTACTGCTTTGCACACTCTTGGCATTCTCTTGATGAGCTTAAAGAGGTAGTCACCTGAAATGGTCTTCCAACAGTCTTGAAGGAGTTCCCAGAGATGCTTAGCACTTGTTGGCCCTTTTGCCTTCACCTCACCCCAAACCATCTCGATTGGGTTCAGGTCCTGACTGTGACTGTGGAGCCCAGGTCATCTGGCGCAGCACCCCATCACTCTCCTTCTTGGTCAAATAGCCCTTACACAGCCTGGAGGTGTGTTTGGGGTCATTGTCCTGTTGAAAAATAAATGATGGTCCAACTAAACGCAAACCGGATGGAATGGCATGCCGCTGCAAGATGCTGTGGTAGCCATGCTGGTTCAGTATGCCTTCAATTTTGAATAAATCCCCAACCGTGTCACCAGCAAAGCACCCCCACACCATCACACCTCCTCCATGCTTCACGGTGGGAACCAGGCATGTAGAGTCCATCCGTTCACCTTTTCTGCGTCGCACAAAGACACGGTGGTTGGAACCAAAGAACTCAAGTTTGGACTCATCAGACCAAAGCACAGATTTCCACTGGTCTAATGTCCATTCCTTGTGTTCTTTAGCCCAAACAAGTCTCTTTTGCTTGTTGCCTTTCTTTAGCAGTGGTTTTCTAGCAGATATTCTACCATGAAGGCCTGATTCACACAGTCTCCTCTTAACAGTTGTTCTAGAGATATGTCTGCTGCAAAAGGTGGCTACATTGAAGAACCTAAAATATTACATATTTTCAGTTTTTTCACACTTTTTTGTTATGTATATAATTCCACATGTGTTAATTCATAGTTTTGTTGCCTTTAGTGTGACTCTACAATTTTCATAGTCATGAAAATAAAGAAAACTCTTGGAATGAGAAGGTGTGTCCAAACTTTTGGTCTGTACTGTGTGTGTATATATATAAAAATATTTTTGTTCCCAGATCCTTTTGTCTGATAAACCACACATCCTCATTGTTGTCACATGGAGATTATCGCTACACCTATGCACCTTCCTATACCTTCTAATGCTGCAACCTTGTATAATGCCACCTCAGCTCCCACGACAAGGCCTATGCCTTTGGCTTTTCTTCCGCCAGTTACCGTATGCTGTATTCACTGACTGGGTTGGTAAGTGTGGTTGGCTAACCATCTACAAATAAGTACTACCTATCTTTTTTGATGACTTTTTTTCCCCCTCTCTACATAGTGTGGCTTTACCATATTTATATATCCCATAGGAATCTGTCGCATCTGCTCCTGATGAGTGGACACAGCCACGAAACGTGTTGAGCTATACCTGATGCCACAGCCATATCAGATATGCCTTCTTATCCATCTACCATCTATCATGTTTTAACAATGTCATCAACATATAACCCCACATGTGTATATCCTATGATTACAGACACAGCTATCGGGCTGCCCTTGGCACTTGCAGGTCATATTACTGTTTTATATACAATTATATTAACCATCATGTTTCCATTATGATTATGTTTTAGTTTACATGTATTTTTATTTTTTATCTATCCTGCTGATATATTATATTTATAATGTGTGTGTGTGTATGTGTGTATATATATATATAAATTATTCTATTACTACAATTTTGTTATGAATAAGTACTTTTTTTACTCTCATCTCCACATTTCAACTGCTTCATTTAAAGTCCCAAATTTCCTTTTTATATGTTTATGAAATGTATGAGCACATTATTATTTTTTCTTCCTCTAAAAAGATTGACTCTCCCTTAAAGCGGAGGTTCACCCTAAATATAAGCCCTCCCATGTGATCCAGCATACTGGCGTCAGCGCCAGTATGCTGTTTTTTTTTTTTTAAATCCATGTACTTACTGTCTTATGCAGAATTGTATTTTTTTTACCCCGCGGTGGACGGCGCCAGTATAGCGCGTCACATCTTACGAAAGTACCCGAAAAGGACTCGGGTAATCTCGGCGAAAATGCGGCGCCTGCGCACAGACCTAGGAGCTGACTGCGCAGGCGCCGTATTTCTCCGAGTCCTCCGGCTATGGCGCGTCACGCCCTCCGAAAAACGCCGAAATAGGACTCTGAGAAATACGGCGCCTGCGCAGTCAGCTCCTAGGTCTGTGCGCAGGCGCCGCATTTTCGCCGAGATTACCCGAGTCCTTTTCGGGTACTTTCGTAAGATGTGACGCGCTATACTGGCGCCGTCCACCGCGGGGTAAAAAGAATAAAATTCTGCATAATACAGTAAGTACATGGATTTAAAAAAAAAAAAACAGCATACTGGCGCTGACGCCAGTATGCTGGATCACATGGGAGGGCTTATATTTAGGGTGAACCTCCGCTTTAAGACTATTTTCCTCCAAATTTAAGACCTGATCTAATTTTGTTTGGGTAGTCTCCACCTACAGTATGTGTGATGTTGTGATTATTTTCCATAATGGAAAGTCTGGTGAGTAGTTCATTAGCCTAAACACCAAAAGTGGTCAGGTTTCCATTTAAACTTCCTCCCGGGCTTTGCTGGCCCAGCCGTTAGAGGTCCATTATGTGGAAGCTGGGGGGTAGGGTCGGAGGATGGACCTGCTTGTGGCTTTGTGGCTTTGCAGTAGGTCCAGTTTCTCAGCCTCTCGGCAGCCAAGAAACAGCTACTTTATCAGTCACAGAGGGTGTTTGAACAGGGGGAGAGGACGGGATGTCTACTTGCATGGCTTTTCAGGGAGCCGGCGGGTTGCCCCCACGTTGCCAATATTAAGGATGGGTTGAGGTCAGACCCGGGGGAAATTGATGCCTGATTTGCTGCCTACTATGAAGAGTTATATTCCTCCAGAGTTGATCACTCCCCAGAGGAGCTTAGTTCCTTTTTAGATACTTGACTTCCCTACCCTGTCAGAAGAGGCCCGTTCGGCACTTGATGCTCCGATCACTCTGAAGGAAATTCAGGTGGCCGTGGCTTCTATGCAGATGGGCAAAACCCCAGGGGGTAGTCGCATTTCTGGATGCGGAAAAAGCTTTTGATTTGGTGGAGTGGGGCTATTTGTGGACTGTTCTCCAGAGATTTGGCATGGGCCCAATATTTATCTCATGGCTTTAGAGGTTATATTCTAACCCGACTGCCAGGGTCAGACGAATGGCCTACTCTGCATCCTTCCTGCTCCACTGAGGCACCAGACAGGGCTGCCCCCTCTGCCCGGCCCTATTCGCCCTCGTCATAAAAACCCTTGGCAATGATGCTCCGGTCCTCCTCGGCGGTCGCTGGTATACAAATATACCCCATTGTCAAGAAGGTGTCGATCTACACGGATGACACCCTCCTGTACCTTTGACTCCCGTCACTCCGTGTCCGCTGCCTTAGAACTTATTGACTCATTTGGTAGATTTTCTGGTATCAGAATTAACTGGGACAAGTCAGTTCTGTTACCTCTGAAACAGATAGGCCCTCCTATTGACCCCCCCTGCCCCTATTCAATGGGTGGATAGTTTTAAGTACTTTGGGATTCAGGTGCACAGAAACCTGTCAACATATCTTGACACTAATGTTCGCCCAGTATTTAAGAAGTTCCTTCAGGAAAGCTCAGTTTGGAAAACCTTACCACTTATGCCTGTGGATCAAGTTAACCTCATTAAAATGTAATTCCTTCCTAAGTTCTTGTATGTATTTCGACACACCCCCACTGGTATACCTAACTGCTTGATCAAGTTTAGTGAAAAAGGAATCAACTACTTTGTGTGGCAGGGTTCGGTCCAAAGGGTGGCCACACGTCAACTTTCATTGTCGGGGGGGAGGCCTTGCTCTCCTCAACTTTAGGAAATACTACTGGGAAGCCGTCCTGGTGACGGTGAGGTAGTGGTTCATGCAGGATCATTCAAACCCATCAGTTAACTTAGAGGCAGCCACACTGGGTTCGAACTGAGCACCCTTTTTTTGAGGGAGTCTAGATCTACAGTACAAATCACTGCCCTCATGAGGACTATGGTGTTGGTTTGGAGACAGGTCTTGAGGCTGAGCAACGGACATTCTCTCCCCACACCCCGCTCTGGGGTAACCCTTTGTTGCCCCATCTGAGGACTGTGCCTGACGCACAGCTGTGGGCCCGCTATGGAGTAAAAACGTTAAGAAACAATCATGCCTGAGGGCCGACTGCTTTCGTTTGACGCACTTAAGGGTATATTTTAACTGCCCCCCTGGATGTATTTCAGGTTCCTTCAGCTCCGGCACGCTGTTTGGGCACAGTTCCCGGATCCTGTTACGGTAGAACCTCACTCTGTGGAAAGGTTGCTTATATACCACATTATAGATAGGACACACTCCTCTATCTATTTCCGACTCGTGTGCATGAGTGGTGCGAAGAGGGCTTTTTCGGCCTGGCAACGTGATCTGCCGGCCATGACGGATTAGGATTGGTCTGAGGGCCTACAGTAGTTTATCCCTCTCATGATTTCGCCGAGAGAACGTTTCATACAGTTAAAATTTCTGCACAAGGTGTACTACACGCCACAAATATTGGCAATAATGTACCATACCTCTGAGGATAGATGCCCCAAGTGTAAGAGAGAAGTGGGAAACCACATGCATATGGTTTGGCTTTGCCCGCGAGTGCAGGAGTTTTGGTGGGCGGTGGCTTCTGACATGAGCTTGAGCCCTTGATCCTACTGCTGGGCATCACAGATAATTTACCCACTACTACGTATAAGAAGTTGTTTATTTTTTATACTGCATTCTATGCTTGGAAGGCCGTCTTACTCCAATGAAAGGCAGCGGAGCCGCCTAGAGTCTCCACTTGGAGGGAACTCATGAATGCTACCCTCCCTCTATACAAGCTGACGTACATTGGCATTACTGCCTAAATAATTCTATAAAATCTGGTCGGCATGGGTGGAGGCAAGGAGGCTCACGGTATAGCTCCCCTGGGTGGACCCCCTCATCGCCCCTTAACACCCTTGAGATTCCTCTTTCTCCCCCTGCTTTATCTTATTCCACTTCACCTATCCTGCTTCCCTGCCTCTGACTCCCCCTCCCCTTCCCCCCCATACCCTTCCCACTCCCTTGTTTCTAATCAATGTATGCACTACTCCCTCTATTTTTATTTGATTTTCATACCTTGGTTTCCTCCCAATGTGCTATATGGTTAAATTACATCAGCCCAGGACTACTCTGCAATGGCCCTTTATTTGCATGTTCTTCCTGGGCGCGCTCCCTGTATTATGCTATAGTTAACTGCTATACCACTTTTCTTTTTGCCTTTCCGGATTATTGTATTGTACTGTATCACCTACTGTTATTCACTTGAAACCGTTTGATTGCTTCAATAAATATTCCTTCTGTCAAAAAAACAAAACAAAAAACTTGATGTTGGTACCTCACACAGCTAGGTTAGGTCAGAAATAATAAGGCTGGCATCTGCTATTTGTGATACTTAATCCCCTACAACGTATGTGAAAAGAGGAATGCAAGGACTATTCCTACCAGTCTCAGGGAACAGTCCATTGAATTAGAATAGTCAGATTTTTAAGTTATCCTGTTTACCAGCTTATGTCTGTTACTGAGTAACTAAACTTTGCTGTTCTGCTATTTACACTGTCAGTGTCCGATGGGACATGAAAATCCTGTTTAGGCAAATGTTTAGCTGTTTTTCTCTGTGCACTACGTATGCAGTATCGGCATACAAACTTAATGTTCTATATAATCCTGAGTGGCTGTGTTCAGAATTAGCTATCACTAAAACTGGCGATAGAGCAATTGTGGTTGTAGTAAAGAAAATCTATGGATTCCCCCATCAACACAGTGCTGATGGGGGAATCTCTTCCACTGAGCCATTGTGTCTTCGGGAGAGCACAGTGCTTACTGCTAGTGACTATAATAGATGCTAGCAATAATCACATGTAGAATCCAATAGGCTGATTGTACCCAAGTTGATCAGTCAACTCAAGTACATTAAGCCTGCCCATACATGGTTGGAATCTCAGCCATTTCCTGCTGAACCAGCAGAGTTGTAAACAGTCTATGGCTGTCTTAGAGTACATGGAAAAACCAAAAAGGTGTGACGCTTGGGATGTTGTCACTGTAAGATAATTGGATAGCATGTGTGCTACAAGTAACTGAACATAAGGCTACTCAAAAATGTATAATTTTTTATTTATATCCTACATTTGATTAGAGATTTTCGTATGAGTATTTTAAATATTTTTTAATGACTTGCTGTTTCCATGTTTGTGAAGTTGTTTCATGCTTCATTCATAAATACACTAATAATGCTCTGTCATTATAAAAAAAAAAAAAAAAAAGAAAAATACCCTTAAAAAAAAAAAAAAACTAATAAAAAAGAAAAGAAAAAAAGAAAGATAATTTTAGTGCCTTTATGAAAGGGAAATGTGCACTACAGCTACATTGTTCCCCTAGGAAAAAACACATTTTGTTATCCCATAATAAAAACCTTGGTTGTGTGTTAACTTATGTAAAAAAATAACACCAGTTTAACCATGTAGCAATAGTCCCTTCTTCCCATTCAGTTTTTCATTGACCAAAAAGTGGCAGCTCCTTGGCTAGTGGATATTTCTGTACTGGCTACTATACATGCGGACATACTAGCCCTATCTTTCTCAGCTTGGGGGTAGAGGCACACATTGACATCTTTGCCTTGGCTGCCAGAAGACCTTCACTCAGTGCTGTTGTTGACCATGGTTTAGAATTCGTCTGTCCCCCTCAAAATTCACATAAAAATGCATTGATGATCCAAATATTCTTGTTTATGTAGAGATCTTTAAAAACACATTTCGGCAGTTGGAACATGCCTATATGGCTGAATGTCTTTGACCAGCTTCAGTCAATTGAGTAATGTAGTGTGTGGTAAAGAGACAGTGGTATACATTTTAGGGAAGGTATTTGTGTCTTCATTAGTTTGTTGACTGCCAGTAACCTGATAGTTAAAAGTAAGACCCACCTATTGCAAACAAAGCAACTCTTTGATTACAGTTTCAACTGCCTGGTCATCCACCTTTCACCCTGTGTCCTTGTTCTTCTTGATCCTGTGGGGGTGAGACATTCGGTACTACCTGTTTAGTCTCATGTGTTACAAAGAAAAGCATTGAAGAACAGAGCTTCACGCAGGTAAGCAGATGATACTTGAACAGTAGATTTACTCTTAAGGCTATAGAGGAAAATGTTCATCCAGAAGAATATCAATCCTTTAGGCTCAATTAACAAAGCTAACAAACTAGGACACTTCTCAAAATAGTGAGCTATTTTTAGATGAGTCCAATGAGTTCTGAAAAATACAGTTGAATGGATAGAAGATATTTCCTTTTTAAATTGAGTGTCTTGTGTTATAGGCTCAGTTCACACAGCTAATGCATCAGGAGACAAATACTTATTTTCAATACAGTGAGTTATTTTCATTTAGGTCCAATGAAATGTAAAAATTACATGTCACATGACTAAATTGAAGATACTTATTCTTGTGTAAGCTTATTGAATCGAGCCTAAAGAGCCATTTTGACCGTCATTCCTATTTATCATATAGTTGCAGTGACCTACAACATTCTTTGACCATTCCTTACCTTTCCTAAAGTACATATCATAACACAACAATAAAAAACAAAAAAGAAAAATAGACTGCTGCACACCCTTAAGAGTTAACTACAAAAAATTGTTTTATTAGAATAAATATCAAAAAAGAACACATGTATGTCAGGTATAAAAACTCAGGTCCACTATGATATGGTAGACCAACCCAGGGATGGTCCCCCTGGATGCCCACTCAAAAACGGCTTTTACCAGTAACTAATGCTCGATCATCCCAAGGGGAGATCAGAGTCTACAAAAATTAGCGCCCCCACCCTCCACATAACACACATGGGTCCCCCCCCCCACACAAAATTGCACACCTGAACCCCAACTATTGGCAATATTTCCTAATGGTTCCCACAAATAGCAGTGATTCCCTGTAATTCAGGTGAAAAGATCACTGGCTAGATGATGGAATATAACATAATTAAATACCTGAAAAAGGGGACATGAAAAAAATCCACTGACTAGTGGTAATAGTAGCACTGATCCAATAGAGACTGATGATGGAAAAAAAACCAAAAAAAACAATGTAACAAAATGAAGGATATTGAGCCTAATAGCTCACTGAGAAAAGTTCTCCCGTTGAACTCGCCGTGTCAGGCTTAGTATTGTTTCCTTATAAGTATATTTTCATTAGTAAATAGATGTAAATCAGATATTCAAGCAGAGACACTGTAATGTTAATCTTCACGATAAAATTCACCTGAAACACAATGATATTGCCTTAGATAGTGGGCAAGTTCCCATAGCATAAGGGTAGTGTCCATTCAAAGCTTCAAAGCAAATATATCCATATAGTGCTGCTTCATCCTATTAGGCAGCTCACATTCCATGAGATTTGTATCAGCTATCATGGATGGATGATAGGTGATTGGGCATATAATATGCTAGTTTGTAGATGACAGTGTTGTAGTAATATTCCTCAGCAGTGTTAGTGCAGGGTTTACTCACGGTTTTGCTGTCATTCATAGCTCTAAGTAGAAGCTATTTTCTCCAATCACGCACTGCTCAAAGGGATTGCAGCCAAACCATCCATTTATGCATAAAGCTTGAAGCGCTATTCCTAGAAGTAGCAATATCAGGTGAATCGGTATGATAGTGTCCAAGGTAGGACAGTGGTAGTACAGCGTCTCTGATAATGAGTTGTTGATTGCAATGTCCAGAATGAAAATAAAAATAAAATTATTCAATCTCCAAAGACAATGGCTGGAAGCCAAGTGTTGTAATTGTCCTCAAGGTGTGCTTTTCATGTCTCCATAAGGCATCCTTTAATTGATGGTATATCTGCTCAAGGTACAATATTACCGAGCTGATAAAGGAAAAACCGTGAGGCTGAAGTGTGCATAGAGGGGTCCCTGTTCCCCAAAAGTTTACATGTTTCGTTCCGTGGGTATCAGAACTTCGTCAGAACTCAAGTTCTGACGAAGTTCTGATACCCACGGAACGAAACATGTAAACTTTTGGGGAACAGGGACCCCTCTATGCACACTTCAGCCTCACGGTTTTTCCTTTATCAGCTCGGTAATATTGTACCTTGAGCAGATATACCATCAATTAAAGGATGCCTTATGGAGACATGAAAAGCACACCTTGAGGACAATTACAACACTTGGCTTCCAGCCATTGTCTTTGGAGATTGAATAATTTTATTTTTATTTTCATTCTGGACATTGCAATCAACAACTCATTATCAGAGACGCTGTACTACCACTGTCCTACCTTGGACACTATCATACCGATTCACCTGATATTGCTACTTCTAGGAATAGCGCTTCAAGCTTTATGCATAAATGGATGGTTTGGCTGCAATCCCTTTGAGCAGTGCGTGATTGGAGAAAATAGCTTCTACTTAGAGCTATGAATGACCGCAAAACCGTGAGTAAACCCTGCACCAACACTGCTGAGGAATATTACTACAACACTGTCATCTACAAACTAGCATATTATATGCCCAATCACCTATCATCCATCCATGATAGCTGATACAAATCTCATGGAATGTGAGCTGCCTAATAGGATGAATAAGCACTATATGGATATATTTGCTTTGAAGCTTTGAATGGACACTACCCTTATGCTATGGGAACTTGCCCACTATCTATGGCAATATCATTGTGTTTCAGGTGAATTTTATCGTGAAGATTAACATTACAGTGTCTCTGCTTGAATATCTGATTTACATCTATTTACTAATGAAAATATACTTATAAGGAAACAATACTAAGCCTGACGGCGAGTTCAACGGGAGAACTTTTCTCAGTGAGCTATTAGGCTCAATATCCTTCATTTTGTTACATTGTTTTTTTTTTTTGTTTTGTTTTTTTCCATCATCGGTCTCTATTGGATCAGTGCTACTATTACCACTAGTCAGTGGATTTCTTTATCGTACATCACGGGACACAGAGCGCATAGTCATTACATATGGGTTATATGGGTACCTTCAGGTGTGGACACTGGTGTAATCAACTTCACAGGAAGTTCCTCCCTATATAACCCCCTCCCACTGAGAGTGCTTCAGTTTTTTCGCCAGTGTCTTAGGTGTTGGTCACGTCTAGCTGTCCCTCGGAGGTCTCGGGACCCAGGATAGCTAGCCGGATCCGTCCGAAGTGCTTCAAAGCCAAGGTGTACGGTACCCGGGCCCTGCCTGCGTGGGGTGTTGCCTATAATGCCTCTCCTTGGAGGGCTGGATTCTGGGCTCCAGTGCCTTGGTCTCTCCTAGGACTAAACGCTACTGATGCCAGGATGCTATATAGGTCCAGGGGTGTGGGTTCCTTAACACAGGACCCCGGTCCCTGAAGGTCCGAGACAATACCCACGGAGATGGGGGAAGATTGGGCCTCTTGCAGTTTGCAATACCCTGCGGCGTGGAGCAGGTAAGAGGGAACCTGCGGGACTTGGTTCGACAGTAGGTATCCCCCTGGGGGTTCTGGGTTGGCTAATGGTATGCTTGTGCATCAGCCACTATCTCCACTATGTCTGTGTGGGCAGGATGGGATACTAATGTTTACCCAGATAACATGTAGATATATGTATACTTGTGTAATATATATATTTGCTACTCACCCCAGGTCTGCCTGTTAGCATTGATACTGCAACCCCACATGTTTTAAAGAGGAAAATTGCTGGTGAAAACTCCTGTTTCTTAGGAAGCCCATGGGGACAGCTTCCTCTCTCTGTGCACTACAATAAGATTAGTGCTTACCTGGTGTCTGTTGGTGCTGCCTGGCGCTGGTCCATGTTTTTCCTCTGCTCCGCTTCCTCCATGTTGTTTTCAGCGTGGGGGGGTGCGCACGCGTGTGCGGGTGCGCGCGTGCACGCCGCCTTTTATAGCGTCGGCGTGCGTTGGGGGGGCGGGCCAGCAGCGTCAGGGTCTGTTTTAAAAGTAAAACTTTTTCTCTGGCTGGTCTTTCCCTCCTGGAGGCAGAGGAAGAAGGACACAGAGCGCGCAGCTGGGTCTTTTGGCCACAGTGACACCCAGTGGCGGTTTGTGGATCTTCAGGTCTAGGACTTAGTTCCACTATTGACCAGAAAAAAAAAAAAAAAGTTTTTTTCCTTAAAGGGACTCAGCCTTAGATCCAGCAGTATCTGAGTCAACCTTGGACTCCGGCTAACGGGCATTGGTGTTGCAATACTCACAGGTTTTCCTCAGTATTGCCACCTCCCAGGCGGGTAAAAAAAAAAAAAAAATTTTTTTTCATTTTTCCTCAGCCTGTTCTCATATTAATTACTCCTAGCTACAACAGTCAGGTGTTGGCTAGAGGGGTGACTCAAGGTTGTGCAATGGCTCCAAAGGCATCAGGACCAGCCAAGGCTGCAAAAGGTGCCAAGAAACAAAAGGGGTCTCCATCGGGGTCAGAGGATTTGGGCCAGGTTTCAGCGGCCCCACCCTCACCAGTTAGACCACCGAGTAGCATAGTACAAGAGCCATTGGGGATGCTGGGGGTAGAGGCGGCCCCCGATCCACCCATTCCCGTTTACGTAACGGAAGAAATGCTAGCGACCACCCTGGGTGGGCTAGAGAAAAGGTTAACTGCTTTGTTTGCCCGCCCTTTGCCAAGCAGCAATCGGGCTAGATCCCCCTCACCTAGTTTGGTGTTTTCAGATGCGGAGGTCTCCTCTTCGGAGGAACGGGACCCACAAGGGGATCAAGCAGACCCAAGTCCCGAAGGTTCAGACATGGAGGGTTCCACTGTAGATGAATATTTTTCGGCCTCTCAAGCGGAGAGCCTGTGGATCCAGTCTTTGACCGATATAGTTCGCACTGCTTTTAAACTTCCAGTGCCAGAACTAGTAGCCCCTGTGGTATCCTCATTGGGTTCTTTAAAGGCTCCATTAACTTGTATGTCTTTTCCGATTCACCCCCTTCTGCGGGGCGTGATTTACCAGGATTGGGCTCGACCTGATAGGATCTTTATCCCTCCTAAGAGGTTCTCTATTCTCTATCCTATGGAAGAGGAATTTTTAAAGAAATGGGCTCCCCACAGTGGACGCGGCCATTTCCTGCGTGAATAAATCCCTGACCTGTCCGGTTGAAAATGTCCAGATGTTCAAGGATCCGGTCGACAAAAAATTAGAGACCCTACTGAAGGCTTCTTTCACCACAGTAGGTGCCATGGTTCAGCCAGGGGTGGCAGCCATTGGCGTTTGTCAGGCCTTAAAGGATCAGGCAAAACAGATATTAAAGGACATGCCGGCTCAGCAAACTCGTGAATTAGCAGATTTCCCTAGGGCTCTCTGCTTTGCAGTAGATGCTATTAAGGACTCTATCCAACAGGCATCCCGGTTATCTCTGCTGGTGGTTCACATGCGTCGTCTTTCGTGGCTAAAGAACTGGTCAGCAGAGGCACCCTGCAAAAAGCTTTTAGCAGGGTTTCCCTTTCATAGGGGCCATATCAAGTGGTAAAAGTTCTTCCTTACCGGTCAAGAAAAGACCGCGTGGGCCCGCGTTTAAACGACAGGCCCTTGCAGGCTCGGCCCCTTCGACTTCCCGTCAGTATCGACGGCCTCCCGGGCGTTCAGCAGTTAATAGCCGCCCACAGGGACAAGCCGCGGCAAACAAGAGGCCCTGGTCTCGCAAGCCGGCTAAACCAGTCATCAAGTCAGATTCATGAAGGGGCGCCCCCACTCTCTTGGGTGGGGGGAAGACTTCAGTTTTTCTCCGAAGTCTGGAAGGCCAGAATCCCGACTCTTGGGTTCGGTCCGTGGTAGCCACAGGCTACAAACTAGAGTTTCGAGAAATCCCCCCTCCTCATTTTCAGGGGTCAAGTCTTCCAAGCGACCCGTTAAAGAGGGCCTCTCTCGTAAAGGCGTTGGACCGCCTCTTGCTCCAAGGAGTAATTGTAGTACCAACCCAAGAAGGGGGTCTGGGATTCTACTCCAACCTTTTTATTATACCAAAACCCAGTGGCGACGTCAGGCCTATCCTAGACCTCAAACGCCTAAATCGCTTTCTAAAGATTCAGACCTTTCGTATGGATTCCATACGTTCAGTGACAGCCAGCCTGCATCAAGGCGACTTTCTAGCATCTATAGACATAAAGGATGCATATCTGCATGTGCCGATCTACCCAGCACATCACAAGTTTCTTCGTTTTATGATAGATCAAAGTCATTTCCAGTTCGTAGCCCTCCCTTTCGGGTTGGCAACAGCTCCGCGGGTATTCACAAAGGTGTTAGCCCCGGTGCTAGCCGTCCTAAGGACAGAAGGCATCTTGGTCCTGGCATACCTGGACGATCTCCTGGTTATCGACAGATCAGCTTCCAACCTCAATCATGCAGTAGTCCGCACAGTGCGGCATCTAGAAGAATTCGGGTGGATTGTGAACCAAGAAAAATCAAGGTTACAACCCACAAGACAGTTGGAATATCTAGGCTTTCGGTTAGATACAGAATGCCAGAGGGTATTTTTACCTCAAGGGAAGATCAGGTCGTTGATTCAAACGATTCAAATAGTCTTAGGCAAAAAGAAGCCGACTATTCGCCTATGCATGCGACTGCTGGGAAAGATGGTGGCCGCCTTCGAAGCAGCGCCCTATGCCCAGATCCATACCAGAGTTCTTCAGGCAGCTATTCTCTCTGCTTGGAACAAGTCCATACAAGCATTAGACCGTCCATTAGTTCTTTCCCCAGGGGTCAAGCGCAGCCTGTACTGGTGGCTGATCCCTCAAAATTGTCAAAAGGGAAAACCTTTTGCCCCATCACGTGGAAAATAGTAACCACAGATGCCAGCCTAACAGGTTGGGGGGCAATCTTAGGAAAACGGACCCAGCAGGGACAGTGGTCAGAGGCAGAAAGTCTGCTTCCCATCAATGTCCTAGAGATCAGAGCTGCTCGGTTGGCCCTGGTCGCCTGGACTCTCCCCCTGCAGGGTCTGCCAGTAAGGATACAGTCCGACAATGCCACGCCGGTGGCATACATAAACCACCAGGGGGGCACAAGGAGCCTAGCGGCTCAAAGGGAAGTAAACCTGATTTTTTCATGGGCCGAAGCCCATGTACCCTGCATCTCAGCAGTGTTCATCCCAGGGATAGACAATTCTCAAGCAGATTTTTTGAGTCGTCAACAGGTACTCCCGGGAGAGTGGTCTCTTCACCCCCAGGTATTCCAAGAGATTTGCCAAAGATTCGGAGTTCCCGATGTGGACGTCATGGCAACAAGATTCAACAAGAAATTGGACAAATTCGTATCCCGAGCCAGGGACCCCTCGGCCTACGGGACCGATGCGTTGGTTTGCCCCTGGCACCAGTTTTCTCTCCTGTATGGGTTCCCTCCACTACAGATGATTCCCCGCCTTCTACGAAGGATCAGGGTGGAGCGCAGGCCGGTGATCCTGGTGGCCCCAGCCTGGCCCAGAAGGGCTTGGTACGTACTCATCATGAGGATGTCAGTAGGGGCACCGTGGCCACTCCCCCTGCGCCCAGATCTGCTGTCTCAGGGCCCGATCTACCACCCTGCTTCACAGCAGCTAAATTTGATGGCTTGGCGGCTGAATCCCTAATTCTTAAGGGCAGAGGCCTCTCAGCCCAGGTCATATCTACGTTAATTCAGGCTAGAAAGCCAGTCTCTAGAAATATCTATTACAGAGTCTGGAGGACCTATGTGGAGTGGTGCGAGTCCCAAGGAGGGCATTCTCGCAAGTTTTTTATTGACAGGATCTTGCGATTCCTCCAGGTTGGCGTTGACAAGGGGTTGGCTCTTAGTACTCTAAAGGGGCAGGTGTCTGCCTTATCGATATGGTTTCAAAGGCCTTTGGCCACGCATTCGCTTGGGAAAACCTTCTTGCAAGGGGTCTTGCATGTGAATCCCCCTATTAGAGCTCCCCTCTGCCCCTGGAATTTAAATCTGGTCTTGTCAGCTTTACAAAGGCAGCCGTTTGAACCTCTGACAGAAATCCCTCTTGTGCTGCTAACCCGAAAGTTGGTTTTCTTGGTGGCTATGGCTTCGGCCAGAAGGGTCTCCGAGCTGGCAGCCTTGTCTTGCAGGGAACCGTACCTGATTCTGCATAAGGACAGAGTGGTTCTGCGGCCTCAGCCTTCTTTCCTTCCTAAGGTTCATATCCAGTTTTCACTGGAATCAGGACCTAGTCCTACCATCCTTCTTTCCTACTCCCCAGTCCAGAGAGGAAAGATTGCTTCATACTTTGGACGTGGTCCGAGCCATGAGGGTTTATCTCAAGGCTACAGAAAAGATTCGGAAAACAGATGTGCTTTTCGTTCTCCCGGATGGCCCCAAGAAGGGTCAGCCGGCTGCCAAGTCTTCCTTGGCTAGGTGGATTAAGCAGCTGATTTTTCAGGCCTATGGTCTGAAGCGCGTTCCACCTCCCTTATCAGTTAAGGCCCATTCTACGAGGGCCATGAGTGCCTCTTGGGCGGCACACCATCAGATCTCTATGGCACAGGTTTGCAAAGCGGCAACCTGGTCTTCCGTACATACGTTTACTAAATTTTATAAGCTGGACGTCACAAAAGCTACGGACGCAGCATTTGGGCAGGCGGTCCTACGGGCAGCAGTATAGAATCCTCTGGCCCGGTTCACGCCCCCTTGTTTTTCTGTTGGTGGAGCTATTTTTTACCTTCTGATATATTTTCTGTTTGGCTAATTTTGGCCTTACGGTCTCCCTCCCTTCATGGAGCATTGCTTTGGGACATCCCATATGTAATGACTATGCGCTCTGTGTCCCGTGATGTACGATAAAGAAAAAAGGATTTTTAATAACAGCTTACCTGTAAAATCCTTTTCTTGAAGTACATCACGGGACACAGAGCTCCCACCCCTCTTTTGGGGAACATTGTGTAACCTCGGAGAAATTGCTTGCTACAAAACTGAAGCACTCTCAGTGGGAGGGGGTTATATAGGGAGGAACTTCCTGTGAAGTTGATTACACCAGTGTCCACACCTGAAGGTACCCATATAACCCATATGTAATGACTATGCGCTCTGTGTCCCGTGATGTACTTCAAGAAAAGGATTTTACAGGTAAGCAGTTATTAAAAATCCTTTTTTTTTTTCATGTCCCCTTTTTCAGGTATTTAATTATGTTATATTCCATCATTGCCAGTGATCTTTTCACCTGAATTACAGGGAATCACTGCTATTTGTGGGAACCATTAGGAAATATTGCCAATAGTTGAAGTTCAGGTGTGCAATTTTGTGTGGGGGGGGGACCCATGTGTGTTATGTGGAGGGTGGGGGCGCTAATTTTTGTAGACTCTGATCTCCCCTTGGGATGATCGAGCATTAGTTACTGGTAAAAGCCGTTTTTGAGTGGGCATCCAGGGGGACCATCCCTGGGTTGGTCTACCATATCATAGTGGACCTGAGTTTTTATACCTGACATACATGTGTTATTTTTTGATATTTATTCTAATAAAACATTTTTTTGTAGTTCACTCTTAAGGGTGTGCAGCAGTCTATTTTTCTTTTTGTTTTTTTATTGTTGTGTTATATTGTAATTTGGATTGCACCCCCCGATAATATCGGTGAGTACTACATTTTTCAAAATTAGGTGGGCATCCCATATTTTCTCTCTTTGGTTACTAAAGTACATATCATAAGAGAAATATGGGGCTCTTTTATTTAGACCCTATGGCTTTAATGCTGTGTGTACTAAAGCCAGTGGATCAGTAAAATAGATCCAGGAAGAAGAGTGCAGACCGGGAAAGATCAAGATAAGTCACAAGTCTTTAGCAGAATACTAGTTCTGGTTTAATGATTTAGAATATTGAAACAAGAATATGACAGTCAGGCAGATCTTTGGAAGGTGATGTCAGCAATAACGGCCATTAGTCTCTCTTGGATTAATGATTGGATGAAATTTGTGCCAGTTTTCAAGGACAAGAAATGCTTCTTGTTGTCATCGGTGAAGTAAAGCTATGGACAAATTAAAAAGATTATGTACATTAAAGGGCACATTAAGTAGTTCAGGTACAATGGGTTACACTGCTGCCTTTAGGAGTTTGGAGTGTGTAATGTATGAGTCGGCTACAGAGGGCTTTACAGTTCCAGGGCCGAAGTGCGTCTTAGGAAGTGTGCCCACCAGAGGGACGAAGACTAGTTGAAGCAGCATGTTGTGCCTCTTTCCCCTATGTGGGGATAATCGGGCCTCTCAGAATCTCAGCTGTGGTGAGTTTGGCCCATGTGTCTGGGCAACTTTATGGTGCTTATATTGTTTAACTTGACAGCATCCCCGCAAAGTTTGGTGAAACTCTGTTATGGTATTGTTCTTTTTTTTTTTCAAGGTGTCGGAGCAATTTTCTCAGGCAAAATCTCCAGAATTCGGTGATAAAACTGTCATCTATTATGGTCCTGGATATGTCCCTGCCCAAGGTTTTCCTTGTACAGGTTAATTCCTGACCTGTACAAGGAAAACCTTGGGCAGGGACATATCTAGGACCAGACCCAGATAATAGAATAGATTTCTGGACTCTTTGCTCCCATGTTCAGGCTTTACAGTCAGTCAATCTTTTTTGCATGTAGATTCTGGGTTTAATAGCTACCCCTTTAGAAACCGTTCCATATGCCTAATTTTCCTTGACTGTTGCAACTCAACATTCTAACAGTGAGTGACAAATGGCTCAGATGCCGGAACCCAGAAAATCAAGTTTTCCTTGGTCTGTTGGATCATGCATCCCGCAATGAACTCCCATCTGGAAGCTTCTCACAATGGGTGTCTGCTTGTCAGGTTGGAGAGGAGTATTAGATACTCTCTTGGTGCAAGGCTAGGAGAAAGTTAATATCCCAATTTAATCTGGAGCTCAGAGTGACCTGGTTGTCCCATAATACTGGAACTCTGAATTGCAAGGTTATCCGACCATAATTAAATTTGAACAATGCTGCAGCAGTGGCTTTCATCAACAATCAGGAAGGAACCAGAATTCTTACAGCTCCAAGATAAGCAGACCAAATCTTGTCTTGGGCAGGACGTCCTATTCAGCCATGCCTACCATGCAAATCTCAGGCATGGAAAATTGACGGGCCTTCTTTAGAAGTAAACGTCTGGATTCTAGAAATTAGTATGTTCGCTGCAAGGTAATTCAGGAAATCTGTTGCAGGTGTAGGGTGCCAGATGTGGACCTTCTAGCTTCCAGGTTCAATAACTGTTTTGTCTATGGATGCTCTGGTAACATTGTGGCATCTGTTCAACCTAGTCTACGCATCTTTTCCCCTCTGCAACTCCTTGTATGATCTGGAGGATCAAAATGGAGGGCATTCCAGTAATAATTATTGCACCGAACTGGCCCAGGAAGACAGGGGTACTCTGACCTCTTCAGACTCCTGGCAGATTCTCTTGGACCCTCCCAGATCATCCAAATCTTTTGTCTCAAAGAACACCACTCTGCTTTTTGTTCACTGGCTTTAACTGCCTAACTGTTGAAGCTCCGGTTCTGATGGGGTAGGGGCTTGTCTAATTTGGTTATACCTATGCTTTTAAAAACTAGAAAATCAACGTCTTGCAAATTCTACTATTACACCTGGAAAGCTTACTGTATTTCTCAAAGCTAAGAAATTTCACCCCAAAAGTACTCTGGGCTGAATCCTGTCTTCTTTTCCAGTCTGGTCTGGATCAACAATTTGACTTGAGTACCACTGAGGCTTTTATCAAGGACCACTCTCTGACTCTCAAGTGAAGGCCTTCATACAGAGTGTTGCTCACGTTGTTCCCCATGTACAGTGCAGAAAATAAGTATTTGAACACCCTGCTATTTTGCAAGTTCTCCCACTTGGAAATCATGGAGGGGTCTGAAATTGTCATCGTAGGTGCATGTCCACTGTGAGAGACATAATCAAAAAAAAAAATCCAGAAATCCCAATGTATGATTCTTTTAACTATTTATTTGTATGATACAGCTGCAAATAAGTATTTGAACACCTGAGAAAATCAATGTTAATATTTGGTACAGTAGCCTTTGTTTGCAATTACAGAGGTCAAACGTTTCTTGTAGTTATTTACCAGGTTTGCACACACTGGAGGAGGGATTTTGGCCCACTCCTCCACACAGATCTTCTCTAGATCAGTCAGGTTTCTGGGCTGTCGCTGAGAAACACAGAGTTTGAGCTCCCTACAAAGATTCTCTATTGGGTTTAGGTCTGGAGACTGGCTAGGCCACGCCAGAACCTTGATATGCTTCTTACAGAGCCACTCCTTGGTTATCCTGGCTGTGTGCTTCGGGTCATTGTCATGTTGGAAGACCCAGCCTCGACCCATCTTCAAAGCTCTAACTGAGGGAAGGAGGTTGTTGCCCAAAATCTCGCAATACATGGCCCCGGTCATCCTCTCCTTAATACAGTGCAGTCGCCCTGTCCCATGTGCAGAAAAACACCCCCAAAGCATGATGCTACCACCCCCATGCTTCACAGTAGGGATGGTGTTCTTGGGATGGTACTCATCATTCTTCTTCCTCCAAACACGGTTAGTGGAATTATGACCAAAAAGTTCTATTTTGGTCTCATCCGACCACATGACTTTCTCCCATGACTCCTCTGGATCATCCAAATGGTCATTGGCAAACTTAAGACGGGCCTTGACATGTGCTTGTTTGAGCAGGGGAACCTTTCCGTGCCATGCATGATTTCAAACCATGACGTCTTAGTGTATTACCAACAGTAACCTTGGAAACGGTGGTCCCAGCTCTTTTCAGGTCATTGACCAGCTCCTCCCGTGTAGTCCTGGGCTGATTTCTCACCTTTCTTAGGATCATTGAGACCCCACGAGGTGAGATTTTGCATGGAGCCCCAGTCCGAGGGAGATTGACAGTCATGTTTAGCTTCTTCCATTTTTTAATGATTGCTCCAACAGTGGACCTTTTTTCACCAAGCTGCTTGGCAATTTCCCCGTAGCCCTTTCCAGCCTTGTGGAGGTGTGCAATTTTGTCTCTAGTGTCTTTGGACAGCTCTTTGGTCTTGGCCATGTTAGTAGTTGGATTCTTACTGATTGTAGGGGGTGGACAGGTGTCTTTATGCAGCTAATGACCTCAAACAGGTGCATCTAATTTAGGATAATAAATGGAGTGGAGGTGGACATTTTAAAGGCAGACTAACAGGTCTTTGAGGGTCAGAATTCTAGCTGATGGACAGGTGTTCAAATACTTCTTTGCAGCTGTATCATACAAATAAATAGTTTAAAAAATCATACATTGTGATTTCTGGATTTTTTTTTTTTATTATGTCTCTCACAGTGGACATGCACCTACGATAACAATTTCAGACCCCTCCATGATTTCCAAGTGGGAGAACTTGCAAAATAGCAGGGTGTTCAAATACTTATTTTCTGCACTGTATGTCCCCCATCACAGGACCTGGTTCTGTTGGTTCTTCAGAAACCGCCCTATTATGTACTACACCACATGATTTAAAAGAGATTTTACACCTATATCTGAATGTGGTATGTGCTGTTCAAGTCTAATAGCTACCGATTCCTTTAGACAGTCTGACTGTGTCATTCTTAAAAGGTCCCATTGGGGAGGGCCTGCTTCTCACCCCCACCTTCATTAACTTTTACCAGTTGGATGTTCAGGCCTCAGCTGATGCCATCTGCGACTTTGGTACAATCAGCCTGCCCATAGATGGTTAGAATCTTGGCCAGTTTCTGCTGAACCTGCCAAGATTCAAACCTTCTATGGCCGGCTTAAGTCCTTTTTTTTTAGAAACTGTCGAGGCACCTAAAAACTTTGTCAGTGGCTCCTTTTTTTTTACAGGGGTGGACAATGGCACTAGATATAACATAAAATTATATAGCAACTGGAACATAGGTATACATAAAATGTGTGTATGTGAGTGAGTAAGCACACATAATATTAATGGACATTATGTTTTAACAAATGTTTTAATGATCCGAGATCTTGTATGATTAGCACCTGGAGGCAGCTCCCTTAGAGTGAAGTGATGGGCTCTGTGTAGAAATGGGAACAGAGGGGCGCCAGACTGAATAATCACATTAACAACAAAAACCTGGCGAATGCCCAGGGAAAAACCAAGCCTACTTACCGACCAGCTTGCCGATCAACCAATTAACCTGTCTAACAGTATGCGTTAAAAGCAGGGGTTTAGTCCGCACGCATTTGCAAACGCATGCGTGAGCCACAGAGCTGCGCCAAGGCACCCCGTAATCTGTGGTCCTAACACTAAACAATGAGCGTCCTCACAGTGGAGGCACATGCATTTTAATGGATAGATAAGGGCAGGTGAACTGAAGGTGAGCCACCCCTCCTTAAAAGTACAGGAGCACACCAAACACCCAGCATGTAGCACAATGGCTGCAAAGGTGTTTATATTGGTCCAAGCAGTGCACCAACACCTTTCCAGCCATTGTGCTACATGCTAGGTGTTTGGTGTGCTCCTGTGTTGCGTATGCAAATGCATGCGGACAAAACCCCTGTTTTTAACGCATACTGTTAGACAGGTTAATTGGTTGATCGGCAAGCTGGTCGGTTGAATAATTACATTTCCTGTTCCTGTGAAGTCACGACCGGCTGCATTTCGTTTCCTGGTTCCCAGACTTCTCTGGATCTCTGTAAGATCACACCAGTGCCCCAGACTGCAAAGGGAAAACAGGACGCTAAATGGGATGTTTATAAAAAACGTCAGGACTGGCGATTTTCACCACATACTAAACTCATCTAATTTTACCTATGAGTTACTACTTGTTTTTAATAAATATATGATTTATATTGCTCTCAGTCTGGAACCCCTCTGTTCCCATTGCTCCTCTTTTACAACTGGGGCATTAGAAAAGACTGAGGACCAAGGATTTGGTGAGTACAAATAAACAAAATACAACAGTACAATACCATACACCCAACTCCATACCCACAGTTGATCCAGAGGAAGGGAAAAAACCCCAGCAGAGCGATGATCCAATTTGCTACAGGAGGGGAAAAAATTCCTTCCTTATCCCCCGAGAGGCAATCTGATTTACCCCGGATCAACTTTACCTACAAATCTTAGTACTCGGTTATATTGCGTGCATTTAGGAAAGAATCCATGCCTCTCTTAAAGCAATCTACTGAGCTGGCCAGAACCAAGTCTGGAGGGAGTATGTTCCACATTTTCACAGCTCTTACTGTGAAGAAACCTTAATAGGTGTGTGCTGTGCATTATTGTTTAAACGGTGCGTACGAAAGTGTTTGAAATGAACTGTATGGCTGCTTCTAGATGGGTGAGAATGTCCACACCTGCAGTCGTGTGCCAACTATGACATCCACCATTGACTGTTAGGAGGCCTCCTTTCCTAAAACACAAAACTACCAGTCAGGGGTTAATGGCCCACTGATGGCAGATAATGTAAACAGTTAGGCCTTATGCACACTGGACGTTATAAGAACGCCTGTGGCATTAGCTGTAGAATGTGTTTTTCTGCGTTTTTGCAGTAGATTTTTTTTTTTAGCTGTAGCGTTTCTTTTTTTGCATTCTTTTTTTTTTTTTTTTTGGGAAACTATACTCCCGCAAAAGCTTATGGCTCAAAAACACTGATAAATGCGAATAGTTGTCTTCTTCCGTGTTTTTAAACTTTTATCAGAGTTAGAGCATTTTTACAGTTTAAAAACTCCTCTTAAAACTCACTAGTTCTGCAGGGTTTTTTCAGCCAGAAAACACATCTGCCAAAAAACACTAATAACAGCCTGCATGGACACAAAGGATAACTGGCTGCAGAAAAAAATGTCTGCAGCCAAAAATGTCCAGTGTGCATGAGGCCTATTACATGATTACTGATGTGGAAGGAATTTTCTATCTTATTTTTATATTCATTTGTTTAAGATTTTTTTGGTAGAAAGGTGTACCTAAGGTAAAAGGGTAGTATAACATGAGCAATAAGTTTTCTTTTAATCGCCAACCCTTCGGGGTACATACTGCCTACTTTGTATGTGACTGTAACGAGCGTATAGTTGGAAGATATAACAAACAGAACTATCTTATCAAGATAACTGGGTGGACCACTTGGTATTTTCCTGTTGTTGCTCTTCTATGTTTCTTTATAACTTGTGTAGTTTTTTTTCCACACAATTTCAGTACAAAGCTGAATGAGAAGTCTGGATTCTGCTGTTAGAACATATATTTATCATGCAAGGTTCACTTAACTATGAATTAATGCTATTAGAACTGGCCATCATGCCACAATCTTACTGTCTTCTTGATTTATGACTCTTACCGGCTTCTCTTCTTTTAGATATGTATTTTCTACCAGTATTGCTGTTGTCCCTGGTGGGTTTCTCTGCCTCCCACACCCAATATCCAGACATCTGTATTGCAAAACCCAAAGACATCCCCTTAAATCCTATGTGCATCTATCGGAAGGAAGTGTCAGAAGGAGAGGAGATGCAGAAGACCTCTCCTCAAGAGAAGATTCCAGAAGGTACCAATCCTCGAGTCTGGGAGCTTTCCAAGGCAAACTCCGAGTTTGCCATAAAATTCTTTAAAGTCCTGGCGGACTCCAAGTCCAACTCTGAGAACCTGTTTATATCACCTCTTAGTATCTCCCAGGCTTTCACCATGGCCAAGCTTGGGTCTTGTGACAACACTTTAAAGGAGCTTATGCAGGTGAGTGAAACATTTGTTGCAGTGCACCATCTTGGTATAAAGTGTGGAACAGAGTACATCAAGTGTTCAGAGCATATAGGGTTTGTTCACCTTTACCAAAAAACTGCAAAAAGAGAGCCCTGTAGATAAAAACAAACTGAAGCTTTGACCAGACGTTTGATATTTTCTTGCTGAAGGTGCAGGCCATTTATGTATCTCCCAAAGCCTGGCTGAAAAACTCCCAGAGATGGCATTCCCCTGTCCTATGTTGTTGCTAGGGCGTTGTAAATATTATTCCTGCTGTTTACTGCTCATCCCCACCATCATAGAAACAAGCTCTTTCTCAGAATCGCAACCATGCACATGTGCTTTCTCTCCGTCATCACAGTTAAAATTTTGCTCAGTGATGCATGGAGGGTGAGCAGTAAAACCGTGATGTGGGTGAGCAGTAACAACCGGGAGAGTCTTAACAATGTCCCTGCAACAGACCACGCCTCTCCTCAGCGGTGATTGACAGTGAGATTCTGAATGATAAATAAATCTGGACTTAAATTTGAGTTCTGGCACTTTCCTCTTTGCACATCTATGTAAAAATTATTTTATGTATGGCCTGTTTAGGATCTCATATTGAACATAAACATGAGCAATTTTTGTATTGATTGCTATAAAGGACTGAACTGATTAAGGTAACCTACTGCCAGGAAATTAAATTTAAATCTTGAAATGAGCGTGTTGGTGAGGACTAAATGTTTTTAACTGAAAATTACAAATTCGGCTCTCACAACTCTACATTATTCTTAGAGTGCATTTTACGCCAGATAGGCTGTATAAAATGGGGGTGAGATCGATTTCTAACTGTCCCAGATGTGCGAGAGATCATGGGGACCTGATCCATCTGTTGTGGAGGTGCCCCAAGTTACATCTATACTGGGCAGGGGTTGTAGCTACAGTTAACAGTGTGTTTCAGACTGCCATACCTACAGACCCGAAACCATGCATATTAGGAATCTTGGACGACATCCCCATGGACGAAAATTCTAAACAGGCCGTATCTAGGGCTTTGTTTCAGGCCCGCAAGATTATTCTGAGGCATTGGAAGGCTGCTGGGCCACCAATGGTGGGGGAATGGATTACCCAAATGGGTGATACCATTCGCCTGGAGAAGTATATATATCAGCATAGGGGTCGGTCAGGGAAGTTCGACAAACTGTGGGCACCTTGGCTAGATACTCCCGGCCTGTCCCCGGTGGATTTGGTGATGGACCGACTGTTGAGGTAAAGGGTGGGTGAGTGATAAGGGCTCTGGGGGAGTGGAGAGGGTGACCTTCTTGTGGTAATCATGACTTATTGTGGTGCGGGGTTCTGCAATCATTGTTCTTAGTGGATGTGAGACATGGACCTTTCTATGTGGTAATAGGATCTTGCAGTATTGCCATTGTATTCCTCTTACAAGGCAGATTGCGTTGATTGACTGCTTATGTGACATGTACATGGACTGTGAAACTTCTCCACTTTATTTCCCTGCGGTGTAGGTCTATTTTTCCTTCTCCCTCTTTTTTTTTTCTCTTCTCTCTTCCTGCCTTCTTCTCTGGACTTTTTGTTTTCCTTTTTCTCTACTCCGTTTCTTCATAACAAGTCTCCCTATGTTGAGGTACAAGGGATAGAAATTTGGGCGTGATATGGTACAGCATTATATATGCCATTGTCAATTATTTTGTGTGGGTACTGTACACCTTGTTTTGAAACCTGTTTATACTGTATGTTAAGAGAAATGTGTTAGGAGACGGTCTGTACCCGATGTTTATTCTCTGTGCTGCACTTTATTATGTTGTGTAACAATTTGCATTCTTGTATGGTTCCCTTGTGTTTTTATCTCCGTTTCAATAAACACTTTTCTGATTAAAAAAAAGAAAATTACAAATTCACCCAACAAATAGAGAATGGGTGACTGGTATGAGGTGGCGTACACACGTACGAGAACCTCGACGGGCGGAACACATCGTTCCGCCCGTCGAGGTTCTCGGCCGGCCGTCAGAATCGCCGACCATCCCGTCGGGAACCTGCTCTCTATTTTCTCTCGGCGGCTTTCCAGACGGGATGCTCGCCGAGAGTGTACACACGACCGAGGTTCTCGGCAGAATGAGGATCCCAGCGAGCTTCTCGCTGGTTTCTGCCGAGAACCTCGGCCGTGTGTACGCCGCCTCACAGGTATTTCACAAAGAAATTAAATGTTTTTTTATTTTTTTATTCATGGACCAGTGGAGGTGCTGAAGTACAGAATACTATTGCTCGTACCTTCTAATCTTTGTCACTTCTGTTATATTGTACTGTTAATGTATACATTAGGTGAAGTGTTCAAAAGATTGTAATAAATATGGATTTAAGAAGTTCCAAACCATTTTACTAAAGACTTGTATCCTTACATTTGTCCCAAATTCTCTCACTTGATCAAAGTTGTCCCCTTCTCTCCAAAAGTCAGCATTTGTTACTCCAATATTACATTTAGGTTGTATGTTGTGGCATGGCCTGTTTTTTTTTTTTATGTTGTTTTTTTTTTTAATCAAGTAATTCCCTGGAAAAGTGTCAGCAAATAATACTATTGATTATGAAAAAAAGTTTTATACATGGCCAGTTAGCGTCCACATGATAACCTCTCTCTGTTGAAGGTCTTCCACTTTGACCAAGTTTCTACCAAGGCATCTGATCAAATCCACTTCTTCTTCGCAAAACTGAATTGTCGATTGTATAGGAAAGCTAACAAATCATCAGAACTGACCTCAACTAACCGTCTCTTTGGAGAGAAGTCGCTGACCTATAATGAAACCTATCAAGAGATTAGTGAGGCAGTGTATGGAGCCAAACTGTGGCCTCTAAACTTCAAGGTGAGTTTGGATTCAATTTTTAAAATGTGTTAAATATTTTGGTTTGGGAGACTTCTTTTATTCTTGCATTTTGCTGAATTCACCTACAACATAATTTTGGGCTAATGTTACCTCACTAAGTAGTAGAGGGACACTCTTAAAAGTTAAGTCTAGTGTATGCTTAACATATTCAATGCAAAAGGTTTTATTTTTATTTTTTACAAATGTAGGAAGATGAGTTGTATCCTTAAACTTTTCGGTTACATCCTTCTACCAATATGTCCTTTCCTTAGGTCTCGTGTATACTTTGGTTTTAAGCCGTGTATCAACATAAAAGAAAGATATAGCATGGTTCTAAGAGGAAGTAATATGCTTTTGAGTACAAAATAAAAACTAGTTATTTAGACACTTGTCCTCCTAGTATTTATATCAGACAAATAGAATGTGAATATAAAAAAAAAAATTTTAATAAGAAGATAAGGTTGCAAGGTTAAATTTGATATAAATTCCTGGTCCTTGGCATTACACTATCTAATTTTTGTACTAGCTTGGGCCTACTATATATGCCATCATGGTAGTTGCGAAAGGAAAACCGAAACAGGGTAATCAAGTTAGATAAAAGTGGTATTGTCAGGGCAGGTGTTAAAAGAAAGAAAAAGGTAGGTAAGATGGTGAGACGATAGAAGATTTTTGAGTATAGATAGCAGGTAATGGCGCCTACTTGAAGTGTTTGAATAATGTGCCAAAGAAATTGTTGCCAAAAGCAAAAGTGTAAATGATATGTGAAATACAAAGTGTTATATAGTGCTGCTCCTTGATATTAGTGATACGAAAAATTAGCAAAAACCAATGTGTATTTTAGTACAAAAACAATCAAAGAAATCAAAAAAGTCCAATTTCCAATCTTGTTTCATGCAAAAATTAAATAAATAAATAAAATTAAAAATATTTTCAATATATTCTCTATGAATTTTCAATCTTGCTTCATGCAAAGTAAAGTGCTGGGTGCTTCATGCAGATAAACCGTCGGTGGGTCACTCAGTGCTCTCCCCCAATGGTCCCGCACTCACCGGATACAATCACCCCTACAGGGGTAACAGGCTCTCACAATAAGTATCCACACTGCTATGTCTGTCAGGTTTTTTCAGGTTTTTTCATATGGAATCTTTCCAACCGCTCACCCGCTCATAGAGGAGACAAATGAAAGCGCCCAATAGCGTGATACCGTTTCACAAAAGATATACTTTATTCTCATAAAAATGGGTACTCACATTTAGCATATAGTATAAAAGCCTTGTGACCCACCGACGGTTTATCTGTTTATCAGTTTATCAGTATAGATTTAGAATGTGCTGAGAAGGTAGTTATAAAAAAGGGCAGAGTAGGTGTAGAAAGTGGACACACAATAGACATTGGTAAAGAGACCCAGGCTTGTGTGGGAGGAGAGCAGGTGCTAAGGGGTCAGGGCAGGTGTAAGAATAAAGAACAGTGTAGGCTAGGGATGGAAGCCGGGCCAAGTTAGGAGGTTAAGTAGACGTCTTGGAACCCTCTACAGCTACCATGTACTACCTTTCTAAACCTGCATTGCTTTCAGTTGTAACCTAAGCTGTTTGTTCTTACAGAGTCAGAATAGTGGAAGGAAGAGCCAGGGTAGGTGTAGGAAGTGGGAGCACAGCAATATAGGAGAAAGAGGCAGAGCAGCCAAAGAATGTGGTTAACCGACCAGGCAGGAATGGTTGAGGTAGTGGAAAAGGGTTGGAGTATATTACTGTGGACACAGGAAAACGCCGTAAAACAAGCTTGGAAAACTAAATAATATGAAAATGGATACAAAGGATGGTTTGGCCAGCCTTTTTTAATCATTTTGCATGGACTAAGGTTGGAATATTTATATTCAAGGAGTGATTTTACTGTTAAATGATCCACCCTTCATTCTTTTGTCCTCATTCTTGCATATGTTTTCAGGAGAAAGCTGAAGAATCCCGGGAAATCATCAATAACTGGGTTGCCAATAAAACAGAGAAGCGAATCACTGATGTAATCCCAGAAGGCGCCATCAAATCAGATACAATCCTAGTGCTGGTGAATGCCATCTATTTCAAAGTGAGAAGATATCATATGGGTTCTAGGGAAAGAGGGTGGTTAATTGTTTGATTCCTTTTCACTTTGCCTAAAAGTTTAAATTGGGAAAGACATATTGTTTAAGAAAATTCCTACTGAAAAACATAGTGGGCCAGATCCACAGAGCACTTACGCCGGCGTGAGTGTAAATATGCACCGGTGCAACTATATACTCCGCATCCCCAGAAATAGATACGCCTGAAAATAAGATATTTGCGCCGGACGTTACTGTCCTGCGCCGGCACAGCGTGGGTGCATATATACGCTGGACGCATCTGGCGCACCCATTGATTTCCTGTTCAAATATGCAAATGAGGGAGATACGCTGATCCACAAAATGCGTGCGCCCGACGCTGGCTAAGTGCACCGCGCGGAAGTTTTATGTCCGGCCTAAATTTACCCCTCATAAAAGCAGGTGTAAGTGATCAGCACACGTGCACAGGTCAGCCGGACAGCAGCTGCAGCAGCACCGTTAGACGAGCTGAGCATCCATTCTTGCAGGACAACAATCTGTATGCCAACATGCCAGGGGCATCCATGGTCATAGCTATACTACTGGCTTCACGGGAGCATAGGAGGAGGGCATGTGAGAGGATATACCGAACGCGCATGAGCCTCTTTGGCATGGGTGATTCGGAGGTATATCGCATCTTCAGATTCAGCCCTGATGCCATCCTGGAAATAACCACAGCCCTGCAGGATGACATCACCAGCCAGACGCACCGCTCACATGCACTGCAGCCATTGGTCAAGGTACTGGCAACACTCCATTTCCTTGCCAGTGGATCATTCCACCGTACAAGTGGAGTTGTGGCTGGGATGGCACAATCCAGCATGAGCAGATGTGTGCACCAGGTTGTCCCCGCAATCCTCAGACACATGTCCCACCACATCATCAGACCCACCACTGAGGACCTGCAGCAGAAGACAATGCTGGATTTCTACAGAATTGCACACATGTGCCACTCCAGCCCCCCCGTGCCACAGAGCACCTGTACCGCAATCGGAAGCACTGGCATTCCGACAACGTACAGGTGATAGCCGATGCCAATTACCTCATATGGTACGTCCATGCCAAACACCCCGGGTCCAGCCACGACAGCTACATATATATATGGTCAAAGCCATATCCCCACGGATTTCGAACAGAACGTGTACAAGGACAGCTGGCTGGTTGGTAAGTGACATGAGAGTCAGGCATGCCTGTCCGACCCCCATGATGCAGACATCACGAGGGGCACATGCATGGCTAACATTCTCCTGTCTTTTCCCTTCCAGGTGACGCGGCATATGCACTTGGGCCCCATCTCATGACTCCATTCCAGAATCCCCAAACCAGAGGAGAGAGAAGATACAATGCTGCCCACATACCTACCCGTGCAGTGGTGGAGCAAACATTTGGCTTCCTGAAGTCCCGTCTCCGATGCCTGGATAAGTCTGGGGGACCCTGTTGTATTCCCCAAACTTTGTGTGTCAGATCATCGGTGCATGTTGCATTCTGCACAACTTTGCCACAAGAAAGGGCCTGCAGATTGACATACGTGATGACCTGACCCCCGAACCACACAGTCCCCCCCTGCCTGAGGCTAACTCGTCTGCTGATGAAACAGCAGTCAGGAGGGTCCTCGCGGTAGGCTTCTTTTCACATTAAACACACACATTCATCACAGCACACAAACAATGCATGCATGCACACCCATCACACACACCATCACACACACCACATCCACTTCAAATTGGTTTAGCCCAAGTCCAACATGTAAGACTTGGGAGCAGCAACGCCGCGTCAAGGCACCAATCATGTCGCTGTCCATTCACACAGCCGTGGGGATAACTTCTCCCCGACGGCCGAGGGTGACACCCCTTACTGGCAGGAGTGTCACCCCCTCATTCACACACCAGTCACACACCATTCACACTGTAGCCAGCACTTCTCACCGTGTGCTGGGTCTACAAAGAAAAAAAAATCATCAGCAGAGTATATAAAAAAGTTAAAAAAAAAGCCATCAAAAAATGACTCATCGGCCCCGTCTGGAGCCACGGCTCCTTAGCTGCATGGGGACAGCCCCTGGTCCTTAGCTGTGGGGGGGGGGGGGAATCCCCTGGTCCCTCCCTGTCTGGCTGCCTGGCCTCCAATGCCACCGCTATGCGGGTGAGGACCGCATTGGTTTCGGCCTGCAGCAGCCTTGACTGCCTCCCCTCATCCTGGATGGCAGCTGTATTGGCCCGGACAGCCTCTGTCAGGGACTGGACCTCAGCCACGAGGCCTGCTGTGGTGGCCTGAAGATCCCCCAGGCAGGTGACCACAGCTGACAAATTCACACGGACATCCTGGAGACTGTCACTTATAGTAGCAGAGGAGTCCAGCCTGTCTACCACCCGCTGCATGTGGGCAGCAAGCTCACCCATATGCTGGGTCTGCAAGGCCTGTTGCTTTGATAGCTGGTCCGGGACGGACTCAAGCACTCCCCTAGTCTTCCGGGTGGCCTTCCTGAGGACAGAGTGGCTTGGGGCCGTTGATATGGGGAGACCCTTGAGGGGGCAGACACATGGGGGGAGGACCCTGAGGGGCTTCCCCTGATGGGAGTGGAGGACACAGAGGGCCCGGCAGAATGGGACGACTCCTTAAGCACCAACCTGACCTCCTGGTCGGACAGAACAGGCTCCTCCTCCACATCCTCAAGAGGTGAGGTGTGAGCACTCCCCTCCACCGATGACTCATGTCTTCCCAGGGGGTCTGTCTCAGGATGCTGTGGGGGGGGATGTTGTGGGATGGCCACCAGAGGATGATGGCCCAGCTCCCTCCTAGGCATCTGTGGATGACACAAAGCATTCACATGTTGGTGGACTCACACACTTGTCACATGTTCCCTCCCCCCCCACATACTCAACACCAGATATAGGGGGGAAAAAACGTGCCAATCCTCAGGGCCAGATCCCTGGAGTCATATCCGTCAACTCCCTCCACTTGCTCCCTATGAAGACACCGGGCAATCACCTCCTCATCCGGTGTGAGCCTGAAAGCGCTGGCTGGTCGCCCTCCAGTGGTAGTAGAATGCCTCCTGATCTCTCCCAGCTTGGCCCAGACACCACGACGCAGGTCATTTATTTTCTTTGCAATCTCCTTGGAGATCCTGGCCTCATGAGCAAGCAGATTGACCTGTGCGGTGATCTCAAGGATCTCATCCTTCCGGGCCTTGCTGGTGGACCCACTCTCTGCCCCAATGCAGGTACACATCATACCTGCCCATGGCTGATATCACAGCCCTCTCCTGGGGAGAAAAGTTTTGCTTCCTCCTCTCCCTGCCTGACGCACTAGCAGACCCAGACATGTTTACCACATAACCGAACAAAAGTACCTTGCTTCAGGGGGGAAACAAACTTTTGCACTCGACTGGCGCATATCTGGGCGTATTTGTAGACTGGGCGTAAGTAGTGGGACGGCGCATCTTGGGGTGTAACGCCAGGCGAAGGGGCGCGCATGGGCAGTGTGGCGCGGGACGTACATCCACGTCACGGCACATGCTCCGTCCGTTCGTCCATACGCATGGGGTCACGCTTGATTTAAATTGATCACGCCCACTTCCCTCCTACTTGCAATTACGCCGGCTTACACCGACTATTTTACGTTATGACAGCGCATCTATAGGAGCATTTGCGCTGTGGATATGGTGTTTACTGCTTTGGCGTACATCGGTATAGCGCATCTGAGATGCGCTACGCCTGCATATATATGCGCCGATGTACGTGGATCTGGCCCAGTATGCTTGTAAGCGACACACTTTTGTGAGAAACAGGGCAAGGTTCTATTGGATCATGACTGCTGAGCTTTTCTTTTCCGATTCCGAACTGCTTAGCTACGACTTGCTGAGCAGGAGTAGTATTCTCTTTTGCAATCCCAGAGGAGCACTGTGCAAGGTTGATAACTGCTTGGGGTTTTAGTGCAGCAGAGGTAGAATGCAAAGGATGTTAGGGTTTTTAATTTGTGGCAGGATCTATGGACACTATTGTGTACTTGCAGCATTTTAAACGGAGAGAATTTGAGGAATGTATGTCTTGCAAAAACATGCTAGAAATTGTTTCATTTTTTTTTACCCAGAAATACAGTTTATAATAAAATCTCTGTGTTTTTCAATGTTACATTGAAATGTAGCTATTCATAGTATATTAACTTTGTAAATAAGTGTTTTTTTTTTTTTTTTTACTTTATTTCTTTATTGAACTTTTTTTCCCCATACATTTTATACATTTTTACATTAATTTCCTTGTTTTCCAACCCTCCCCCTGCCTACCCTTCCATAGACAAAAAAGTGGTCTGTTTAAAAGCTATTAACCTGCATGTTACCTGAGTGGATGATTATCATGTTATTAATGCGTCATTCTGGTACCTTCTTCACCACTATGTTCCTAACAGTCCACGTCTCCCCTCGCATTCATCCTCACACCCAACTCTTATGCCGCGTATACACGATCACTTTTTGTGATGAAAAAAAAACGACGTTTTATGTGATGAAACAAAACGATGTTTTTCAAACTTTATTTTCCAAAACGACGTTGCATACACACTATAGTTTTTCCAAAATGCTCTAGCAAAGCGTGGTGACGTACAACACGTTCGACGGCACTCTGTTCCATTGAAGCTCCGTCTCATAACTTGCTTCTGAGCATGCGCGGGTTTAAAAACGTTGTTTTTAATGTCGTTTTGCCCACACACCATCACTTTTTATGACACAAAAAATTACATTTTGAAAAACAACACAAAAAATTCAAGCATGTTCGAATTTTTTTTTGGTCGTTTTTTTAAGACATAAAACAACGTTTTGCCCACACACAGTGATTTTAAATGACGACGTTTTTGAAAACGTCGTTTTTTTAATCACAAAAAGCGATCGTGTGTATGCGGCATAACACTCTCCTTCACTTTGAACTTGGATTTTTCTAAGTCACCTCATGACTTTTCTATTGTATACCTTGGTTTAGATGTCTTGCTTCCCACCAGAGTTTCCAGATTTTGTCATATTTTTTTTAAAACCCCCTTGTCTAACGTGCAGGACCGATTTCCACTTCTGGGCAATCAACTTCCTTGCCTGAAATAAGCATCTCAGGACCGCAACCTGAGTGTTTGGTAGAGTGTTTGGTAGATTCCCCACTCCTTTCGACAAGTCCAAGGATGCAATTCTTCACATCCAGGTCTGTAGAAGTTCCAAACACCCGGTCTATAGTTCCTATTACCTCCCTCCAATAGTAGAACAGCTTCAGACATCTCCAAAACATGTGGATCATATCCGGCTTTTTCTCCCCACACCTGGGACAGCTGGCACCCGGTCTTCACCCAAACTGTAAGATTTTATATGGAGTGTAGTAAGTTCTGTATAGGAAAAACAGGTGTGACATCCTCTGAGAGGGGGAAAACGATACCATTGGGGCGAGTTCAAGAATTATTTTCCACTGTATTTCAGTTAGACTCCCCACATCTTTTCCACGCTTTTTTTATACTGGGAGGGTGTCTATACCTCCCAGTCTCCCCTTGTTTATGTGTGGGTATATTTTTGAAATGAGATCTTTCCCTGTTTCTATATTAATAATCTTTTTGCACATAGGTAATGTACTGTTCTGTTAATGCTTGCCTTATCTGCAAATACCTGTAAAAGGATTTATTCGGAATTGCATATTGGTCTTTCAATTCCTGGAAGGTTTTCAAAGAGTCATCTTGGTAAAGCTGAGCAATGAAATTTATTACACTTCTTTCCCATTCCCTTACTGTCCCCATCTTCTGGATTTCTTCTAATTTTCTATTTCCCCATAGAGGGGTAAATTCTGTTAAACCTCTGTACTTCAGGATTAACTGTATCCCATATTCTCATCATCATTTTCAAGGTAGGAAGTTCCGGGGGGAAAGACTTTGCCTCGAAAGCCTCCCCTAATGTTCTATGTGGGCTATTCTGTAGCATCATCCTCCTACCCGGCTGTCGTACCTTCAGGTTGCACCCCCCCCCCCTATATGCTGTAATTGCGACGCTAAAAAGTAGCTAAAGGGGTGCGAAAGTGCTACTCCTACTTCTTGTTTCTGTAATTGCAGAGTACTTAACCGAATTCTAGCTGGGCCTCCCCACCAAATTAGTTCCCTAAACACTGTGTCTAATTTTTGAAACCACTTTTTATACACCCAAATTGGGGAATTGTGTAATACATACAGAAGCTGTGGCATTCATATCATTTTGATTAAATTACAGCAACCTGCCACAGATATTGGCAGTCGTTTCCATACTTTAATTTTCATTTTAAGAGGTCATCCGCATATAATGCAAGTTTTTCACTTATTCTAAAACTTCTTACCCCAGGGGAAGACCACAGAGCATTTGCCAGTGGTTTGATTGTGAGGGCGAAGAGAAGGGGTGATAAAAGGCACCCCTGTCTTGCCCCCTTACCAATCCAAACTTGTCAGAGTATTCATTATTTACCTTTACGGCACTCTAGCCTCTGGTGTCCTATACAACGTTTTCATCCAATTGATGAAATTCGGACCAAACTGGAACACCTCAACTCTAAGCTGTCAAATGCCTTGGCAGTGTCCAAAGACAGGATAGCCCTCTCTCCCCCTCGTGTATTGGAACCTGAAGATTCAAATATACTCTCCTTATATTTGTGCTGGTAGTTCTTCCAGGTATAAAACCCAATTGGTCGAGGTGGACAAGTTTCTGGATGACCCCGTTTAGTCTAGCTCGCCAAGACCTGTTTAAAGTATTTTCATGTCGGAGTTCAATAGGGATATAGACCTATATGAGGCAGTGTTAAGTGGATCTTGACCCTCCTTGTGTATTACTATTATGGTAGATTCCCTCATTGACGGAGGGAGCTCTCCCTTTCTCACTGACCAATGTAAAGTGCTCATCAGCTCTGAAAGTAAGACCTTCCCATAATGCCGATAAATATCAACCGGGAGCCTGTTGGGTCCCAGGGATTTCTGTCCCTCCATCTCGCTTGTAGCTCGTTGTATTTCTTCTAACCTTATGGGCATATCTAACTCATTTCTATCCTTCTCACTAAGAAAAGGGACTGTCGGGTCCCCAAAGAAGGTATCCATTTCATCCCCCATCTCCTCTTGCCGGGAACTATACCAGTCCTTGTAGAATTCCCTGAACCTGCCAACTATTTGCCTTAAGGGTATCCCATACTATTCCTTCCGAGGCTGTTCCTTTTTTTTATCTCAAAAAACTTTCTCATGGGCTCTAACACCTCTTCCGGGTCCCCCATCAATTCAATCCAGCAAGGGCTGGACACTGTCACCGGAGAATGGTCCAACAAATCTCTTGGCATGTAGTTCACGTTTTTTTATCATCGGCACCATCGCCTTATTTCCTAGAATCATATCAATCCTGGTCAGCGTGGAATGTGTCCTGGAGAAACATGAATACTGTTGAGTCTCTGGGTTCCGTATCCTCCAAATGTCCTTCAAGCCAATTTCTTTCAAAAATTCAGGCAATCGGTTATCCACTGCATTAGTGTGTGGATGACCCACATATGTGAACCAAAAAATACATAAATAAATAGAACAATTGTATGAACCCGTGACAAAATAAAGTGTTTAAAATAAGGAACAGTTCATAAGTGTTGAAAGTGACGAGGAGCATTTTCTCTCAAAACTGTAATCTTCAAGACAATCTTGACCCTCAATGTTAAAGTGGAGTTCCACCCATTTTTTTTATGTTTGTCTGTGCTGCATGCCCTAATCTCAGTGTTCAGAATGGACAATTTTTATTTATTTTGTTGCTTGTAAATACCTTTATTTTGTAGTCCTTCATTACTTCCTCCTCCTTATTAGCCTAGGCTATTAAGTCACAAGGCTATTTGCAAGGGTTTCTGGGATAGGCATCATGTTTCCCAGTAGTCCTTGCAAACCTCACTGAAACCTATTACATTGCTTGTGCAGCACTGAGCATGTGCGAGATATGCAAAGCTGAAATCCAGGAAGTCATAATATTAGTAAGGTGTGTCTCCTGTAAACCCATATGTTTTTGCCATCAGAAGAACGGCTGCTTTTTTTCCCCTGGATAGCCCATACCTCAAACATTCCATGAACACAAAATATATTTTTTTAACTGCATGATTTTATTTATTAAATTTCCGATTTCTATAAGTAAACCCTGTGAGATTTTTAATAACCAATAACTTCTCCTCTTGACATATTTTTCCTGTGACCTCCTGTTGCTCACTCTTACACCTGTAATTGTCACTCACCCAACTTTTGTACATCACACCCCTCTCATTCCATCTAGTGCTTGCTTTCCCCTCCCCTTGCAACCTATATTGGGCTTCTTCTTGCGACCTTTACTTTAATCTAGTCTTTTTAGTGTTATTGTATTGTTATCCTTGTGTACATACACTCCCCCCATCAAAACCCCACAAATCTGACAACTAGCAAACAAAAAATAAATAACAATTAAACAAAAAACACAAATAGAGAGAACTCTTCACCATAGCCCTTTTTAAAAGGGGGTAATATGCTTGTTCCCTTCCCCACCTAAGTGCCATCCCCCCACTCCCTCCTTCCCTTAGTGTTCCTCAATGTGCTATAGTGCAGCCTACATTGAACCATATTGTGAACAAAGTTCCAGGGTCAATACAGTCCGGTTCTATAGTCTCCCCTTGTGGGTTGTTATCCAACCCGCCACTCCCTCCGGTGTGTAAAAAAAAAACAGTTTCTCCTATTCGCAGTCTTGCAGGATACAATAATGCATAAGTCACTTTCAGTTGTTGCAACTTGCGTTTCACCTCCCTAAACTTGGCCCTCCGTTTTTGCAAGCCAGGTGAAAAATCTGGATATATATATATATATATATATATATATATATATATATATATATATATATATATAGAAACCTTATTGCCATTGTAAAGGATATTACCCATTTCTCTAGCTTTATTTAATATAGTAATTTTGTCCTTGTAGTGGAACATTTTCACCAGAAGAGATCTTGGGGAGGTCTAGAGGGGACCATGTGAGCTCTTTCCATTGTAAAAAGAGGTGAACTTTTTTTCCCCGAATAAGTCTTTAAACCATTTTTCTGAGAATGCAGTAGGGTCTGAACCCTTACTTCGCTCTGGGAGTCCCACAATCCTTGCGTTCTTTCTGCACATCCTGTTTTCCATTTCGTCCATTTTTATTTCATAATTCCCCATTTGTTCTCTCATGGCTCGTATCTCCCATTTAAGGAGGTTCAGGTTGTCCTCTATTAGGCCAACCCTCCCCTCTAGAGCCGTAGTCCTCTCACGCACTTTTTGCAGATAACAACAGTCTAACAAAAGACATTTCCTCCTGAATGGTTTTGAGCTGGTCAGACATTTTATTCAATGAGAATTTTACAGCATTAATTGCATGCAGGACCTCTTTCAATGATGGTTCTGGTTCCTCCCAGGCTGCTACCTCAGATATTTTTGACAGTTTTGAAGACCTTGAAATGTCTTCCACAGAATTCCCTTAGGGCTCATTTATAAACACTGTTGGGGTTACCTGCCCGAGCCTTGGCTTTTTCTTAAAGCTGCAGCCCCAACCTGCGGTTTAGAGTGCATGTTAGTCTGCTGGCTGCTTTTTGGGGGGGTCCCGAAGCCAGAGTCTGTGCATATGCATATTTGTCCAGTTTAGCAGCAGCCGCCTGGCTAACTTTTGTTGTGCTCTGTGATGACTTACTAACTCAGGGCATGGAGTCCCTTTTACTGTTTTTACCCTTCCCCTCACTTTTGTCGGGTAATTTAAACAAGTGGGATAAACCATCCAGCAAGCAAGCAGTTTGCACTCTTTATATTTAAATAGCAAGAAAAGAAGTCCACCGCAATGTAGTACCACAACTTTCAGCAAGCCAGCAGTTTATACTCCTTATATTTTATACTTAAGTAACGAGAAAAAGTCCACCGCAGTGTAATACCACACATTACAGGTCTAGTCCTTTTACTTTTATTTCATATAGACAACATTCCTCTGTTTTCCTTCCCCTTTCTTTAAATATAACAGAATAGTTATTTAATACATGGTAATTTCTCACCCATCCTGTTGCTTTTCTGACAAGGGATATAGAGCCGGGGATAAACTTGCCACTCAGGTTCACGATCCACTTTTTATGCAACGTTTTCCATCAAGACAGTGGAGGCGGGGGGACTCAGGGGGTAGCCATTTGTGTCAGACTTCCAGCTGGCTCAGCCTTCCACCTGGAAGCAGGGGGAGATGCAGGTCACGCTGGGGAGACTAGGATGTACTCACTATGCTGAGTACCTTGTGTCAGCTGCCGGTCCAGATCTCCAGGATCACCCAGGCACGAATCCCATGGGCCGGGCCTGCCAGTCACGGTGTCCATCCCACTCGTCGGGTCAACCTCCGGAACTAGCGGCGTCTCCTCTATCAGCTATCAGGGTGAGTCAGGAAAGGGAGCGAGAGAGGTGGTGCACCTCTCACTCACATCAGCATCCTCCACCAGTAAACAAATGTTCTAGTTAATTTTTTAACCCCTCCACGCCAACATAAAGCAAATATGAGTTTCCACTTGCAATTTTGCTATTGCCGCCACAGACTCGGAAGACTTTTTATGCACTTTGTTTTATGCACTTTATTGTATAGACTGGATATTTATGCACAGTTGAAAGTATTAATATTGCACAGATTTAGCAATATTAGCACTTTTTCTTTATTCTAATAACCAAAAGATGCAATAAAAACGGGCCCAAAAATGCACGTCTTAGCGCCAGAGAACCAGGCTGTATCTGAGCTGACAGTTGTCAAAGAAAGCAGATGAACGCAAATTAGGTGGAAGCCAGTATCCCAATCTGTATACAGGGATATGGTAATAATAGCTGCTATTTAAAATTTCAGAGTAAACTCATACTGTAGAATACACAAATATTCGATATATCAAAAACTAAAAACTGAGACAAAAAGTCCAAATGATAAAACAGCGCTAGATAAAATTGGTTAAATGTCCAACTGCATATGTGCTTTAAAGTGATGACGATACAACAAAATATTCTAAAGGGATGGGTGCTTGAAATAGATACGTGGTGAATCCTACACCTTCTTCCAGTCTTCACCGCAAGTGAGGCACTCTCCCCTTTTGGGTACACACTCACCAGAAGGTCAATATAAATGAGCCTTGATAGGTTACTTTTCACTAGAATATCCGCCAACACTGCCGGGATCACCGTGGGTTAATACTCCATAGCATATATAAAAAACAAGAAGGCACCAACATAGTGTAATCCTGCTTTTAATATGAATAAAAAGTACCCCTTTACAAATTAGGTAACCCCTGCTCAAAATGCACGTACCGTCAAAAAGAAGTTGTTGAGCATGTAAAGATAAAGTGTCTCCGATTGGTAACTGAGTCCCCAGAAGCTTGCGTGTTGTTGCTACAGCGTCAGGACTCCTTCCTGGTCTGAGAGAGCCACCAATGGAGCGCACTCGTCACTTCCGATTTGCGGATCGCCGTAATAGTCATGCCCTGACCGGTTTCGTCACTCAAAGGACTTCAACAGAGGGCGCGGCTATTCGGCGTGGTTGTGCAAGTTAAATACACCTTCCTGACTGGCCATTGGATAGAAGACCAAACAGGCTGTTACTATTGGTGCATTGCTACCCGAAGGCTCTCCCTGTACAGGACTGAGTATATTGAGAAAAAAAGAGCACATCACGATCCTAATCTGCACATATTAGCACGGGATAGGGGAAGGCACATAACAGAGCTCTCCCGATCCCGGCAGTGGAAAAGATAGTAATACTATTAATAAATTAGCAAAATTAACAAGAGTAATGTATAGAATGTAAAACCGCTTCTGGGGTCAAAGTGTCCACTCAGAGTGATACGATATGAATATAAGAACTTAACAACAACAACTTAACAATATGAGCTTAACAACAATAATCATAACATCAACCTCACGTGCAAATTTAACCAGGATGGTGTACATTTCCTCGACCTTCATATCTATAGGAATGGGGATAGAATATGGACAAAAGTCTATTTCAAGCCCACTGATGCTAACAGCTACCTACCTATACAAAGTGGCCACCATCCAACCTGGCTAAAAAATATCCCCAAAGGCCAAATAATGAGGATACGACGGAATTGCTCTAAAGATGCCGATTATATTTCACAAGCCGACATTCTCAAGAATAAATTTATGGAAAAAGGCTACTGTGAAACCAAATTGGATAACATAATTGCAGACATTCTCATTGTTCCACCAGTCACCCACTCAGATGCAGTAGTGCCTTCTCGAATGAAAACCAATCATGAATGGAGCTTTATCTCAGGGTACCATTCTTAATTCAGAGAAGCGGAAAAGATTTTTTCCACTCACTGGCATATATCACTCCTGGACAAGGTTCTCAAAAACGTGATTTCTAGTAAACCACTTTTTATTTAAAGGAAGGCTCCAAATTATGGAGACAGAATCGTTAAAGTCCTTGATCCCCCAAGTAAACCACCTTCCTTTTGGGACAAGGATGGATTTTTTGCTTGTAGGAAATGTCGTCCATGTAAAGAAGTAAACAAACCTGTAAGAGCTTTAGAAAACTTTACGTCTAGTACCAATAATCTCCTTTTTCCAGTTAAGGACTTTATTACCTGCAATACTACCTATGTAGTCTATATACTGGTATGTCCGTGTAAATTGCTCTACGTAGGTCGCACAAAAAGACAACTCAAAGTAAGGATCGCAGAGCATATTGCGAATATTAAGATTGGTTACAAGGACCATAATGTCTCTTTGCACTTTAAACTTCATCACAACATAAATCCATCAGGTCTCAGATTCTGGGGGGCAGATCATCTTAAACCATCATGGAGAGGAGTTAACCATGTGAGAGAATTGTCTAAACTAGAAACTCAGATGATATATTCTCTCGACACTCTGGCCCCTAAGGGGTTAAATGTCGACCTTGACATAAACTGTTTCATTAGTGACTATTAATGATAACTTGATTTTGTCAACCTTAACCCTGAACTCTCTCCAACATAAATTATTTATCTTTTATCTTGAACCTACTATCCTTATAAATATTCAGTTTCGTTGGTTCTCAGGACCTTAAGCTTCCAATTTTGTACCATTTTTGTACGGTTGTCCCGATACCGATACTAGTATCGGTATCGGGACCGATGCCGAGTATTTACGGGAGTACTTGTACTCCCGCAAATACCCCCGATACCAAAATAGAATACTCCCCCCCCCCCCCCATATTGCAGCCATGTCCTGTCGCCCATACCTGTAGCTATTATACCGCCGCCGCATACCGCCGTTAATCCCTGCATTATAGCGTAACGTGCATTACATCTCGAGAGGGGGAGTGTCTATACATGGCGGCGCGGGCATTTACAAGTATTCAAAACGAAAGCTTGTAATGCACGTTACGCTATAATGCAGGGATTGGCGGCGGTATAATAGCTACAGGTATGAGGGACATACATGGCTTGCAATATGGGGGACATACATGGCTTGCAATATGTGGGGGACATACATGGCTTGCAATATGTGGGGGACATGGCTGCATTTGGGGACACATTAAAAAAAAAGTATCGGTATTCGGTATCGGCGACTACTTGAAAAAAATATCGGTACTTGTACTCGGTCCTAAAAAAGTGGTATCGGGACAACCCTAATATTTATGTATATGTTCATATACCGTGTGTATATATTTATATACAGTTATTGTATATGGCTTATACAATTTTCCTCCTCTTCAATATATTTTAGGTATATATATTATAATATATTTTAATATATATATATATATATATATATATATATATATATATATATACTTCTTTTAAAAAAAAAATTTATTTGTAAACAAGTGGAGGGGCCGGTCCGAGCCGGACCACATCATATACATACAGTCCAACAGAGTCAACAATATCAATACATGAACATAGGGAGACAGTAGGACAACACAACGGTAAAGTCGCGTACACACGGCAGAGAACCTCGACGGGCAGAACACATCGACCCGCCCGTCGGGAATGGCAACCAGCCAATTATCCAGGCGGGCCGCCGAGCAAATAGAGAACATGCTCTCTATTTCTGCTCAACGGCATTCCCGACGGGATGCTTGCCGAGAGCATACACACGGCCGAGGTTCTCGCTGCAATGCAGCTTCCAGCGAGGTTCTCGCTGGTTTCTAGTCTCGCCTTGGTCGTGTGTACGCCGCCTAAGGCGTCTTACTCGGCTCTTGTCACTAACTGGTCTCTGTAGGGTCCCTGCCTTCCAAGGATGGCAACAGGAGCCTAAAAGCCTGAGAGCCATAACTATTCCCCCGTATTCTACTTTGGGCAGTCTCGATAGGTCATCTCTGTTTTCTTTTTTTTTTCCTTTTAGTGGGCGTAACCATCCATATGTGGAGCAAGACTAAGGGCCCGGGAGAACCAGCCTCCTCCTCCATTTTCCGAGTTTTCTTCAAGGGAATGGGGTAAAGGCTTAGTGGGTGTGAAGGGGGAGAGAAGGGGAGAAGTAGAGGGAAGAGGAGGGAGGAGAGAGGGGGGAGGGTGCTGCGCAAGCAAGGGTGTCCCAAAGCGCCCTTTACAGGCGTTAGTTACATAGTGGGTTTCTGAGGGTCGGTAAATTATTAGAGTTTCTCATGTCTCAAGGCAGAGGTCAGTCCTGCTCTCTTAGGGACTGTCCCTCTTCCGAATATTTAAACATATTCCAGATCTGCCAGGTTTTGGTATATGCTTCCTGCCTTTGTTGGCCAGAGAGGACTAGATCCTCCATGTAGCTGATCTCATCCACCTTCTTGAGCCAGAGTGCTGTTGTTGGCGGGTGGGGGGATTTCCAGTGAAGGGGTACGCACGCCCTTGCCGCGTCCAAGAGGTGGCGGATTATCGATTTTTTTTATAGGCTCCGGCCGGCATTTCTGTCGCATGGAGCAAGAAGTACGCCGGGTCATCCGGTACCGTACTCTCTGTAAATTTCTGGACAATGCGGCGCCCCCTTTCCCAGAACCCCCTGATCCGGGGACAGGACCAGAAAACATGAAGGATCGTACCTCTATCTTGTTTGCATCTCCAACAATTGGGGTCGGAGGTAGGGCAAATTTTGTTCAGGAGATATACCACTGCATCAGGATCTTATAATTCGTCTCCTGCATTCTGGAGCAAATGGAGGATTTGTGGGTAAATCTAAGTATGTTTTGCGTTTTGGAGGGAGAAAATTGAACGTTTAAGTCCCTCTTCCACTTAGCAAGGGCTGGGATCTGGTGTCCGTTCGGGGGGGTGTTTAGCAAGGAATACAGCAAGGAAAGTGCATGTGGAAGCGGGCCAGTTTCAGTGCAAAGTTCCTCGAAGGTCATTTGAGTGGCCTGTGTTTCTGCACCGGGGGGTGGCAGGCCACTTAGAAAATGGCTCAGTTGGTTCGCTCTTAGGAAGTCAAGTCTATACGTCCCGACGGGGTCTGCGAGCTCCATCGCCGATTTCCATTTCCCCCGGGTACTAAAGTGCGATGCCTGGAAGAGCCCAGCCCTGCCAAGATCTAAAAAAACCCGGTCTCGAAGTCCCGGGTCAAATTTGGGATGTCCGATCACTGGACGGAGGGGGGAGTTTTGACTGGATAGGGAAAATTGTGTGAAAAGTCGCGCGCATGTACCGGCCGTGTGTCCTATCAACGGGTGTTTTGTGAGTTGCGGGGGCAGATCTGCCATGCACCAGGGGGCCCTGCGGAGCGGTACCCCGCACTGCTCCTACTCCACCTGAACCCAGAGTTTGGAGCTACCATGGCGACACCAGTCTAGGAGCCGTACCAACCGTGCTGCTTGGTAATACGTCCGGATGTCTGGGAGCGCCAACCCACCATGTATTTTCGGTAGGGAGAGTATTCTCCTCTGTATACGTGGCCTTTTTCCCGCCCACAGGTAGTGAGTGAATGCCGAGTGTAGTTGTTTAAAGTAGCTCCCCGGGATGAAAATCAGGAGGGCCTGAAGGAGGTATAGGAATTTGGGCAGCACTGTCATTTTGAGAACATTGCAGCGTCCCACCCAGGAGTGGAGGCCACTCGCCCATAGTTGAAGTAGTGTTTGGACTTCTCTCAGGAGGGGGGGGGGAGTTTAGTCTATACACCTGAGAGAGGGAGGGGGGTATAAAAGTCCCCAGATATTTCAGCGCCACTTCTGTCCAGACAAAGTGAAAGTTGTCTTTGAGGTGAGACAGTAATCTCTGTGGGATTCCCACCCCATGGCTTCAGATTTGGTGAAATGTATCTTTTAAGTTGGATAGCTTACCAAAGATTTCAAATTCTCTCATTAGGTTTGTCAGGGAGATGTCAGGTTTGGTGAGGGTAAACAATAAGTCGTCCGCGTATATATACTTCTTTTACTCTTAATATCCACTTTATTTAAATATAAGTTATTTACATTTGAATTTTCAATTTGTGGTATTATATGAGTTTTAATACTGTTAGCCTATAAGCGTTTGATGTACAATCATTATTATGAGGGTTTTTAACATTTATATATATATTTTTGGGAATGATTTTATTTTATTTCATATGAATCATTTGTATGTATATGCCTGCTGTATGAAGAATTTATATTGCGGCTGATGTCCCCAGAAGCGGTTTTACATTCTATACATTACTCTTGTTAATTTTGCTAATTTATTAATAGCATTACTATCTTTTCCACTGCCGGGATTGGGAGAGCTCTGTTATGTGCCTTCCCCTATCCCGTGCTAATATGTGCAGATTAGGATCGTGATGTGCTCTTTTTTTCTCAATATACTCAGTCCTGTACAGGGAGAGCCTTCGGGTAGCAATGCACCAATAGTAACAGCCTGTTTGGTCTTCTATCCAATGGCCAGTCAGGAAGGTGTATTTAACTTGCACATCCACGCTGAATAGCCGCGCCCTCTGTTGAAGTCCTTTGAGTGACGAAACCGGTCAGGGCGGGACAATTACGGTGATCCGCAAACTGTAGCAACAACACGCAAGCTTCTGGGGACTTAGTTACCAATCGGAGACACTTTTATCTTTACATGCTCAACAACTTCTTTTTGACGGTACGTGCATTTTGAGCGGGGTTACCTAATTTGTAAAGGGGTCCTTTTTATTCATATTAAAAGCAGGATTACACTATGTTGGTGCCTTCTTGTTTTTGCTATGGAGTATTAACCCACGGTGATCCCGGCAGTGTTGGCGGATATTCTAGTGAAAAGTAACCTGTCAAGGCTCATTTATATTGACCTTCTGGTGAGTGTGTACCCCAAAGGGGAGAGTGCCTTACTCGCGGTGAAGACTGGGAGAAGGTGTAGGATTCACCACGTACCTATTTCAAGCACCCATCACTTTAGAATATTTTGTTGTATCGTAATCACTTTAAAGCACATATGCAGTTGGACTTTTTTTATTCTGTATATCTTTCTGTGTTTTTTTCATTTTGATTAATGGTTAGAGCGCTTCACTCTATTGCACTTGATAATTAATGTGATGTGACAACTTGAGTGGTAGCTGCTCATGCATTCATTAACCCCTTCCATACAGGGCATTTTCACCCCCTTCCTGCCCAGACCAATTTTTAGTTTTCAGCGCTGTTGCACTTTGAATGACAATTGCGCGGTCGTGCAACACTGTACCCAAATTAAATCATTATGTTTTTTTCCCCACACAAATAGAGCTTTCGTTTGGTGGTATTTGATCATCTCTGCGGTTTTAATTTTTTGCGCTATAAACAAAAGAAGAGCGACAATTTAAAAAAAAACACAATATTTTTTCCTTTTTATTTAATACATCTCACAATATTTTTTTTAAAAAAACCTTTTTTCCCCTCAGTTTAGAGTTGAAAATATGTTTATTGGATTTTTAACATAATAAACATGAACAGCATGAGATGTCACAAACAGGAAACAGTCATCGATACTTAGCAGTAAGGAGTCAGCCAAATGGCTATCGCCCCCAGCTGGACTCCTATCAACGTGGAACTGAACGGGAACAGTTATGACAAGAACCCGGTACAAAAACTTGTGTGCGGCCAAAATGGCCTCTTAATAGGTGACGACAGTGCAAATAGAGCTTCCAGGAGGGAAACAATAAAATCAAAAAAGAGAAAAAAAAAAAAAAAATAATAATAAAAAAAAATAATAATAAATGGGACAAAAAGGGACAGGGACCAGGGATAAAAAGTAACATAAAAATGGGAGGTCAAGAATCAGGGGAGTGAGTGGGCGGGGAGAGAGAGAGAAGAAGGAAAGAAAGAGAATGGTGGGAGAGAGAAGAATAGGGAAAAGAAAGCCAGAGGGGTATCATAGAGTAGAGAGAGAGTTGCTGATATCGGGACTGGGAAAGCCTGCGTGAAGTAGGCGGGTGAAAGGGAACCTGGCTTGACTCTAGTTGGTGATACATATGGAAGCGATCAGGAATGATCATGGTTGGGTGGACAACATTTTCGCCAGGGTGTCAGAGGAAGAGAAGTGGAGCCAGACAAGCCACAGTAATGTATAATTATCAAAGGTGTCGTTATCAAGGGCTAGCATCTCCTCCATTCTCATGGTGTCGTTCATAATAGAGACCCAACGTGACAATGGGGGAGTTGCGGACGACTTCCAATAGGAAGGTATGAGCTGCCTCGCCGAGGACATGAAGAAACGGAGGAGACCCCGTTTCTGCGATTTAACTGAACCTGGAAGTATAGAGAGAAGCGCAATTTTAGGAGAAGGAGTCAGTGATTCACAGTAGAGTTTGTTGTAACAGTCAAATACCTAATCCCAGAAGGGGCGAATCCTCTCACAATCCCACCAGACATGTAGATAGGTCCCCTCAGCAGCGGAGCATCGCCAACAGGATGCCGGGGTGGATGGGAATATTTTGTGCAACACGGAGGGGACCCTGTACCATCTTGACAGAATCTTGTAGTTCTTTTCTTGTGCGTAGCAGGAGATCGAGGATTTGTGAGTAAAGTAAAAAGAGGTCTGCCAGTCCGCCTGCTGAATGTCTTCGCCCAAGTCTGCAGACCACTTCCCGGTGTAAGAGGGTAGTTCGGTGTGCGTGAGTGTTTGTAAGAGGCCGTATATTGCCGACAGTAAGTGTCTGGGTGTCTCTGAGAGGGAACACAGTCGCTCAAACTCTGTGAGAGGACGATGTACCTGAGAGGAGGAATGTAGGTGCCTTGTGAGTGTGGACAAGTGTAGTGTAGTGAGCCAGTCATGAGAACCTGCCGGAGTCACTGGCGACCCCAGCGTAGGATGCACAAAGGAGCGTGCCTGGGGCCATTCAATCCTCTTGAAGGGGCCTAATGATAATACGCCAAGGCCTTGGGGAAAGGAGGTTTTCCCCTCAGTTTAGACCGATACGTATTCTACGTATTTTTGGTAAAAAAAAAACGCAATAATCGTATATTGATTGGTTTGCGCAAAAGTTATAGCGTCTACAAAATAGGTGATAGATTTATGGCATTTTTATTTTATTTTTTTTACTAGTAATGGCGGGGATCTGCGTTTTTTTTTTTTGTGACCGTGACGTTGCGGCGGACATATCGGACACTTTTGACACGTTTTTGGGACCGTTCACATTTACACAGCGATTAGTGCTATAAAACTGCACTAATTACTGTGTAAATGTGACTGGCAGGGAAGGGGTTAACACTAGGGGGCGCTGAAGGGGTTAAAATGTGTCCTAAAGTATGTTCTAACTGTAGGGGGAGGGGGACTCACAGGGGGAGGAGATCGATGTGTGTTCCTCTGTACTGGGAACACACATCAGTCTCCTCACCGCTGACAGGAGGTGGATCTGTGTGTTTACACACACAGATCCACACTCCTGCCGTGATTTCCGGAAATCGCGGGTGCCCGGCGGCAATCACGGCCATCGGGCACGCGCGCGGGACCGCGGGTGCGCGCGCTCGCCGCCGGCGGCGCGCGCGCCCTAGAACGCCGTGAAGACAGGACGTTGTGCAACGTCCTGTCTCATCGGCGAAGGGATCACCATGACGTGATTCTCCTATGGGCTGGTAGGGAAGGGGTTAAACTGCACTGGGATTTTTTTATTATTTTTTATTATATATTCATATAATGAAAGCTTCAGCTAACCAATCTGATCACCTACAGGGATTGTGGAAGTCAAAGTTTGATTCAAGAAATACGGTCATGGAAGAATTTCATGTACCAGAAAGTACAATGTTCCGTGAAGTCCCAATGATGTATCAAGATGATAGGTTCCGCTATGGTTCCTATATAAAGGATTCTGTTGAGGTCCTTGAAATGCCCTATAAAGGTGATGACATCACAATGGTGCTAGTGCTGCCCTCAGAAGGAACTCTCCTAGAAACAGTAGAACAAAGCCTTTCCCTGAAGAAGCTAACAGAGTGGCTGGACAACTTGCGGGAACTTCAGTTGAGTGTCTATGTTCCCAGGTTCCGAATTGAAGATTCAATCAGTTTAAAACAAAATCTGGAAAAAATGGGCCTAAAAGACTTGTTTAACCCACATACTGCAAGGCTTCCAGGTCAGTCTTTCTTTATTTTCACTTGTCGCATACAGAAAGTAAGGCAACAGTTTTGTTACCTAAACCATTATTCATGAAGAAAGAGCATACTGGGAACAAGTCACATTATAGTGTCAAAAGGTTTGGGGTTGATTTGTTTGCAGTTTTTGGAAAAGGTTGTAAGTATGTATGTATGTGTGTGTATAAAGGGTGCTATGACTGGCATAAGGTTGAGAAACTCTGCCCTACACTAAACAAAAACTGTTGCCAATTGACCGTTACAGTGGGGAAGATAAATGTACTTACAAATGTGAAGCCATTGCTTTGTAGTGTGGTCCTGAACTTGGATATACAGTGGGTATGGAAAATAATCGCCCCCTTTAAAATAATCACATTTTGTTGCTTTGCAGCCTAAAATGGATTCAGGAATCGTATTTGTCTTATCCAGCTGTATTTACATAAATGGTGCAACTTATAACATCCAAGTGAAAGATAGAACACCAACATGCCAGGAAAAAATAATAAAAAATTATTCAAAAAGTTATCACTGAGTTGAAAAATGATCACCCCCTCCTAAAAATGACTTGTAAACTCAATTAGGTGTAGCTAAACATCTTCTCAATGGCACACAAAGCCATTAGACTTTCAACTGTAGTCATTTTGATTAGCTCAGCATGCAAGGAGCTTCCCTGGAGCATTTCAGTTCCAGGTAGTGCAACGGAAGCAATCAACTATGGGTGGCAAGACACTGTCAGAAGATCTCCTGGATAAAGTTGTGGACAAGCAAAAGTCAGGAGATGGATAAATAACAATTTCAAAGACTTTATTAATGCCTAAAAGCACAGTGAATTGTATTACTAAGAAGTGGAAGATGTTTGGTACAACAGAAAACCCTCCCTGGATCATGATTTTGCACCAAACTGGATAGAAGAGTCAGGAGTAAACTGGTTATAGAGGCAACCAAGAGGCCTACAGCAACTCTAAAGCAGTTGCAGGAATTTATGCCAAATTATCCACAAATGTGGCTTGTATGGGAGGGTTGCAATAAAAAAGACACTCCTCATGAAAGGCCACATGCAGTCCTGACTGGGCTTTGCCAAAATAAACCTTGAAGATTCTTAGGCCACATGGAAAAAAAGCGTTATGGTCAGATGAGATTAAAATAGAATTATTTGGCCTCAGCACCAAACGATATGTCTGGCAGAAATCCAATACAGCTCACCATCCAAATAACACCATTTTTATAGTAAAGCATGGAGGTGGTGAAATCTTGTTATGGGGGTGTTTTTCTGCAGCAGGGACTGAAGCACTTGTCAGGATAGAAGGAAAAATGGATGGGGCAAAATACCATAAAATTCTTGAGGAAAATCTGCTGCCCTCTGCCAGAAAGTAGTCAATGGAAAGAAGGTTTTCCCTCCAACATGACAATGACCCAAAGAACACAGCAAGAATGACCACACAGTGATTTAAGGACTTAAACCCCATGGAAAATCTGTGGAATGACCTGAAGACTGCAGTCCACAAATGGTCACCATCAAATTTAACTGAACTTGAGCAGTTCTGCAAAGAATAGTGGGAAAATATTGCAAAGTCTAGATGTACAAAGTTAGTAGAGACAAATTCCAACAGAATAAAGGCTATAAGTAAAGCAAAAGGTGGTTCAGCAAAATGCTGACACGGGGGTGATCCTTTGTTTTTTTTTAATCTTTTTTTTCCCCTGACATGTTAGTGTTATTTCTTTCAATTGAATATTATAAGTTGCACTGAGTAAATACAGCCAGTTAAACAAAAACCGCATCTGCCTTAATGTTCTTTTCTATACCCACTGTATAGTGACAGACCGCCCCAGAGAGCCCATAGTTGGTCAGGGACAACATGTGCTTGTATTTTTAATCTTTTAACACTTATACAAGGCGACACACCCAGTGGAGTAGGGCAACATCATCTCCAATAGACAGTGGCAATAAACAGTGCATAAAATAAAACAACTTACGAATAAGAGACTAGTAAATTGACATGTAATAAATAACCAACAACCTGGTTCAAGGGCAAAGTTAAGACCACCTAGAACCTGACCTATAGTGGATCTAAACCGCTGAATGAATGGCCTCCCGCTCCTGTCTTCTGCACCACCATACTAAATTCCACCATTTGTGTGCATATACACTGCCAAGGTCTTCGAGATATCTAGGACCTGGCAGAGACTAATGTCGGGATCTCTCTGCGTGTGCACAATTGCTGCCAGAGTCTGGCAGATTTCCACTATACGGCTCGCTGCGCATACACTGCACAGTTTCTGCTTGGTAACACAATGTGGTTGATTTACTAAAGGCAAATAGTCTGTGCACTACAATACACTGTAAGTGTAATCCAAGTGCAGTTGCGCTAGATCTGAGGGAAAGCTCTGAAATGAGGGAAAAACTCTGCTGATTTCTATCATCCAATCATTTGCAAGCAAAAATGGTAATTTTTGAAAAAAAAATCTTGCATGTCCCCCCTAAGATCTAGAGCAACTGCACTTGCAGTGAACAGGCTATTTGCCTTTAGTAAATCAACCCCATTGCCTCCTGGGATAGCTGTGATGTAGATATCCCAGGAAGCAGTGTTCCGACAGCAGTATGGGTGATTATTACCCACCTGGAATAAGAGTTGGGCTGAGTACTTCTCCGCCTTTCAGCAGAAGCCTTATTTTTATTTTTTATCAATGAATACAAGTTTTCCAGTGATTGACCGAGGTGGAAGCTGTGACATTATCTGGTCGCCTCTTCTCTCAATCAGAGGAACCCTTGTATTTCCTGCCCATATTGTTGCGGGAGCACAGCGCTGGTTACTGTATGCTGCTAATGCTACTACAGTATATTACAGCACACACAGCGGCTGCATCATTTAGCGAAGGCAATAATTTTGTTTGGGCCAGCTTGGCTGAAACAAACATTTTAAAGTGCATTGAAAACCAGAATTCTGCTTTAATCTTTCTAACCCAGATTGCACAATCTCAATTTACTGTTTAGTTTAATGGCGGTGGGATTTAGTTTGCCATTTTACCTTTTCACTAGGCACTGCCAAAAAAAATTTTTTTAGTTTTATTCTTTTTTTTTTGCTTTTTTCGAAAATTCGTAAATTCGGGAAATTAGAAAATTCAGAATTTTCTAATTCAAAAAATTCAGAAATTTCGAATTTTAGATTTTTGAATTTTAGATTTTTGAAATTTCGGTAATTTGAAAATTAAATTTTCGAAATTTTTATATTTTATATTTTTTAATTTTTTAATTTCGGTAATTCGAAAATCTAAAATTCAAAATTACGAAAATTGTTTTTTTTTATTTGAGGTTTTTTAATTTTAGGTATTTGAACTTTAGGTTTTTGAATTTCGGAAATTCGAAAATTTGAATTTTTTTTATTGGAAATTGCTAAATTAGAAAATATAAAATTAGAAAATATATTTGAAATCCGAAGATTTGGAATTTCGAAAATTTCGGAATTAACAAATTTGTCAAAATTAGTTAAAAAACTAATTCGGAACTAAACAAATTTCAAATGTCTATTTTTCACAGCATTTGATTAACAATGATCCTGATTACATATGGTTTTGATATGGAACGAGGTGTGCCCTGTGTTTGATAGCTCTGTATGAAATATAAAAAAAGTGATGAGCAGAATTTTTTTTTTAAATTTTTAGAATGATGGGATAATATGTTCTTTTTATTTTATTCTGGCAGGAATTGTTGCTGGTGGAAGATCAGATTTATATGTATCAGATGCATACCATAAAGCATTTCTTGAGGTAAGTAAGAGCTTAATACTTAAGACGCACAACCTTATACAAACCCTTGGGCATTTCCTATATACTACAAAATGACATGTTCTGTTTATTTGAAAATGTTAACCACTTAAGGCCCGAGCCACTTTCTGTAATTTGGTGTTTACAGGAAAAAAGGGGTACCAAAATGGTAACCCAAAAGGTCAGACTTTGAAGGCACGGTAAACAATGGAGAATATACAAAAAATATAATATTTTTATTGAAAAAAGTACATGGTACATAGAGAATTGGGAAGGATCAAACAACATATATATAAAATACATGATATAAAGTGAGCCCATGTGCATCAACGCGTTTCGCTGTTAAGCTTCGTCAGGACACATTCAGGGTTCATTGGTAGCAAGAAAGAATAAGTTTGTATATTCTCCATTGTTTACTGTGGCTTCAATGTCTGACCTTTGTGTTACCATTTTGGTACCCCTTTTTTTTCCTGTTTAACTAATCATTTACGGATGTGGCTATGTTAGTTCGTTCTTTCCTATTTTCATTGGCGTATACAAGTTAAACAGTTTTGTTTGATAGAAAGTTACTTGGAACCCCCAAACATATATATTTTTTCTACCACCCTAGAGAAAAAAATGGCGGTCATTGCAATACTTTTTGTCATACCGTTTTTGTGCAGCGGTCTTACAAGCGCACTTTTTTTTGGAAAAAATTAACTTTTTGAATAAAAAAATTCGACAGTAAAGTTAGCCCAAAAAATTTTTTATGTTGTGAAAGATAATGTTACGCCAATTTACTTGATACCCAACATTTTACGCTTTAAAGTTGCGGCTGCTCGAGAATGGCGACAAACTTTTACCCTTAAAAATCTCCATAGGCGATGTTTAAAATTTTTTTAAAGGTTGCATGTCTTGAGTTGCAGAGGAGGTCTAGGGCTAGAATAATTGCTCTCGCTCTACCTCACATGTGTGGTTTGAACACCATTTTCATATGCGGGCACTACTCAGGTATGCATTCACTTCTGCACGCAAGCTCGTCTGGACAGGGCACTTTTTTGACCAACTGCCATTTTTCTCGTCATGAAAAACGGTCGTGTATACGCGGCATCACTGTTGTAAGTAGCATAGCTGCTCCTCAATGCAGGACTGCTGCTATTGGTAAGGAAGCAGTTGTCTTTGACAATGACAAAGAAATGTGACAAAACGTTGGGAGGGGGAGAGAAGAACAACACTCATAATGTAGCATGTAAAGTGTAATTTTAATAGAAAATATACAAAAGCACTCACAAAGATAAAGTTGAGCTCAGCATGACAGGATGCCTTGCTTTGGCCCTGTGTTCCATTCATGGCTTTGGCTTTCCAGTGACCGCAGTTTCCTGCTTCCAATTCACCCCCACGCCCCTGCTGGTGGCCAAGGCAAGGCATCCTGGTTGCGTGTCTGAGCTCTGTCCCAGAGGCTACTTGACTGTCATGCTGAGCTCTATTTTATCTTTTATGAGTGTTTTTTTAATATTTTCTATTAAAATTACACTTTACATGCTACACTATGGCGATTGCGCTTCACTCCCCCTTCCAACAGTTTGTCTCCTACAGCCACATAGCATTACCCATGCTGGAATGAAGCATCACTTCCAGAGCTAGCTTAGTAGTAGTGTGTTGTATAGCCAGGGCTGCCATCAGAAATGATGGGGTCCCTTACACAGCTTCAGGCATGTGCCCCCCTGGATCTGTGGGGGGAGGGGTTCTGCCGCCTCAAACTGAGAAGCGGGGGGCTGTCGCTAATTGAGAAGCGAGAAGCCCTTTACAAAAATAAATAAATAAAAGAATATAAAAAAAAGAGGGGGTTGCCATCCGGGGCCCTGGGGACCTCTGGGCCCTTTAATAAAAAAAAATGATATATATAAAAAAAAAAGGGGGGGTTGCCATCTGGGGACCTCTGGGCCCTTTAATAAAAAAAAATTATATATAAAAAAAGGGGGCGGGTTGCCATCCGGCGCCATGGGGACCTTTGATAAATAAAAACAAATATATATATAAAAAAAGAAATAAAAAGAAAAAAGTAAAAAAAAGAATTATAAAAAAAATTAAACCATTTTTTTTTTTATTAAAAAAAAGGGGGGGGGGGTGCCATCTAGGCCCTTTAATAAAGAACAAAACAAAAAATATATATTTATTTTTTTATAAAAAATAAATAAAAAAAGGGGGGTTGCCACCCGGGCTCTGGGGACCTCTGGGCCCTTTAATAAAAAATATATATAATATATAAAAAAGAAATAAAATATATATGTGTGTGTATATAAAAAAAATTACATTTTTGTATACAAAAGGGGGTTGCCATCCGGGGCCCTGGGCCCTTTAAAAAAAAAAGGAGGGTTGCCATCCCGACCCCTTACAGGTGTACTGACTGTACCCCCCTGATGGTGGCCCTGTGTATAGCACTCTGGGCTACCCACAGCATCTAGCTTATGTAAGCTTCATCTGTCATTTGGTTTTGTATTGCATTGTAGTTTTATATTGTTTTACACTGTAAACTTGCGTCCAGCTCATCAGGGCACCAATTTCTAACCGACGCATCTGTGTATGGGGGTGGTTTCAGTTCAAGGGGTTGGTATGCTGTGATTATTCTGAGGGTTTCCAACTTTGATCCTTTCTCGCTTGATTAAAGCGGAGGTTCACCCTCAAAATCAACTTTTTACCATGAGACCCAGCATACTGCTAAGATCTGCAGTATGCTGTTTTTTTTCCCCTGTACTTACCATGTTATCCATAGTTGTTTTCCCGCTCCAAGAATATTCCCCGCGGGGAGTAGGCGTTCCTAAAATCAGGCATAGATGATTGACGTGCGCGTACAGCGCGTCACGCCTTCCGAAAATAGCCGACGTGAGACTCGGCTGTTTTCGGCGCTATACGGCGACTGTGCCTGCAAGTGTAGAGCTGACTGCACAGGCGCCGTAAAAAGCCGAGTCCCACTTCGGGTATTTTCGGAAGGCGTGACGCTCTGTACGCACACGTCAATCATCTATGCCTGGTTTTAGGAACGCCTATTCCCCGGGGCAGAGAGAACCTAGAAGCCAGGTTAAAACTACGAAAATACGGTAAGTACAGCGGGGGGAAAAAAAAGACCAGCATACTGCAGATGTCAGCAGTATGCTGGATCTAATGATATATATTTTGTATAGGGTGAACCCCCACTTTAAATAAATGTGGGTGGGTTAAATACTCTTGTCGCACAAGAGCCCCCTTTGCTGCTTATGGCCGACACTGTCTGCTATACTGTAAAATCTTATCATGTTAGGACCATTTCATGTTTCCTCCATAGCTATGTAGCTATATTTACAAAGATGTATCTTTCATTATCCAGGTCAATGAGGAAGGCAGTGAAGCAGCAGCATCGTCAGCTGTGGTTGTAACAGGCCGATCGTTCCCACTAAAACGGATCATTTTTAAAGCCAACAGGCCTTTCTTGGTGTTCATTCGAGAAGCCGAAATCAACGCTATTATATTCATGGGCCGGGTAGCCAGTCCTTAGTCTAACTAATGCTGAATTACAATCATCATGGGATGCATTTGGAAATTCTGCTCTGTCATTATTTAAATGTATTGGATTCATGATTTGTATTAAAGGAAACCTGTCATGAAAGGAGAAATAAAAGTTGTACTTACTGAGCTTTAATTTTGAATCTGTTCAGACAGCACTTGTTTTTAGTAATGCAAGCAATGGTGTTTTTTTTGCTATATTGGGGTGGTGGTGCACTGGACCGAAAGCTTGCTGGAAGTTTTGACTAACTTGAACGATTGTGTGATAATGTGACAGCTGTCTATTGCCCAATGGACCCCGATTAGGACTCCTGGGAGAGTCAACGTGTATACAAAGAAAGGATGAGGGTGCCATTGGTCCTGATAGGGTTTTTTATTTGTCCCGATTAAATAATCTATTAACAATTGACAGCCAACCTGTTCCAACAGTCACAATCACCCTTTTCCATGGGATAGATTTAGGCTGGGTTCACACGGGTACGATAAGACAGCCATACAACTTTCACCCTACTTTGCTCTGCGACATCAGTCCTACATTGATCCTACATCCATCTGACTTTCATGAACAGGATACTACTTTGATCCGAATTTGTGATAGTCTGACTTATTCTTTGACCAATCAAAACAATCCCAGTGTGTGATAAATTCCTTTTACTGCTGCTGTAATCACAATGTCGGATGTCAAAAGTCGGATGGTTAGGACAAGGATCCTACTTTGGTCCGACTTCAATGATATTCAATGGGCTGAAGTAGGATCAAAGTCGGACCAAAGTAGTACAGGGAGCATTTTCAAAGTCGGACCGACTTGCGTCGGACCAGTTAAGACGGCTCTCATAGGGAAACCATGATTTTCACACGTCATGCGACATGAGCTTCCAATGTCGGAGCGTTTGTCGGACAAGTGTGAACCCGGCTTTATTGTGCAGGACCGATCTAGACAGTTGGTTATAGTTAATCCTGGATTTTAAATCCTTTATAGATTGTAATTTCTCAATAAGGCTGTAACTTTTTTTGGAGCTTTATATTACAATGCTGCACAATAAACTTAAAGCGACATTAAAGTGTTACTAAACTCACAACCGTAAAATCTGGTTTGTAGCACAGAAGGTTTTTCACCTTAATGCATATAATGCATCAAGATGAAAAACCTTAAGGCTTTGGAACTACTTTAGGTCCAGATGAAGGGGGATTTGTGTACGATCTCCAAAACATATTAGCTGTCAACTCTTAATAGACCCTTTTATTGTGACAGAAATTAAAGTCTGAATCGATCCCGACAGCTTGCGCTCTCATCCTTTCTCTCCATACATATTTTTTTTTGCTGACCACTTCCCCAATTTGTTTGGCTGGAGCTCCACTGTTCTCCAATGGTAATGGTTTTCTCAATGCACTCGCCATTCCATTATTGTGTTTTTTCATCATGAAATTTCTCAATCCTAATGAAAATGTAATTATTCAAAGTAAGACAGTTTGTACAGTTGAGCAGAAATTAGTGAAGTCTAATGCTTAGAACGGTTTGTTTGATCTAGGGGCATAGCCTGGTAGTTTAAACTGTAGGATGAGAAACAAAGTATCTTAAAATAGATTTATGCTAAATACCACCTTGGTTAAAATGTTTAGATATGGCTTTACCAAGTAAAATGTAATATTACAAAAACATGCTTTACTAGTTAAAAATGGTACACAATAACCGTTGGCACGTATGTTGTGTTTGTGTATAACTCTTTGTAAGGGTAATTTCTAAAGTGGTACTTGTATTTTATAATTCTAAGGTGGGAGTTGCAACTCCTGGTCTGAAATTGAAATCCAGTGATCTGATGCAGGCCTGGGCGGGGATCCCAACGGTACACAAGGTGCATGATCTGTGTTCCATTAGCAAAAGTAGGGCAGGGAAGACTTCAGGAGTTTATCAGACCCCTGATATCTCAATAAAGAGAGCCTGTTATTACACATGTACCTTGCCTGGCACATGTCCTCCCCTCTCCACCCTCCTTCACCTCTTTTTCTCCCTTTCCATCCTTCACCTCTTTTTTTCCTTCTTACCATTGCCAAAAAAATGAAATTAATATTCCCCTAGAAGAGAACACTTTAAGTCTTCTGTCTCAGTATTTAGCCATGTTTCACTGTCTTTTGTCTGTACATTTAGGTTTGTGCTTGTTGTCTGTAGATTCTGCTCCTCGGGTCTAGGGCAAATTGGCCATTGGCACCACATTTTAAATAGCTGCCTAGTATTCACCAGCCTACTCCACAAAAAGTGATTGACTTTCCCGCAGAATGGCTTCCAGAAGGTGGCCCTCGGATTGGGTCCTAAAAAAAACTAAATTGCTGAAAAAAATGCCGTGTGTTTAAATATTTTGGCCTATTTGATCAAGTTTATGTATTGTCCTGGCTGGACTTAATTGTTTCACAAGTATTTTTGATATACTGCATTGTAATTTTTATGATAGAAAATGTTTGAGTTGGGCAAACTCTACTACCTCGATCCATTAAAGACCAAGTTCAGAATTTACATACACTGCCCCATACAGACAAGGGGCTTCGGTAGTTTAGAACACACTGTGCCATTTGTAAAATTTCCAGGATGTGGACTAAACAAAATGGACCTTGAGCCATCTTCTTTGATGACAACTAAAGTGATAAAATGAGTGGCCATGTTGTTGTAGCCCAGGGTATGAGATGGGGGCTACAGCATTGTAAGCATACTAGTAGGGATGTGTGCCTGGTGAGTTTTTGCTGAGACGAGAAAAATAGCACTGTGCATGCACAGCTTTTGAATCTGGAAGCTCTTGTGATGCTGGTGGTGAACACCTAATGACTGCTGTGTCCTAGAAATAAGCCAGGATGGTAGGACTATAAGCATTTTGGCCAGGCTTCATGGATAACAAGGCCAACAAGTATGGCATTTGAACAAAAAAAAGGCGCCTCAGTGTAGAATTAAAAACGTTTAATATTCCCAAAAACACTTACGTCATCGAAGATAAGAAAGGGCATATCATGCGTGTGTACAATGGGTGATCCAGCATCAGGAGAGTGCCAGTATATCCAACTTCCAGCAAAAAATCCAGGGAGACCAGCAGATGTGTGCTCCAGGCTCTGGGAACACTGGTGAAGCAGTCTAGGTCAAGCATGGAACAAGGATCCCGGAAATGACGTCAGCAGAAGGGGACAACAACCGACGTGGACCGCAAACAGGTCATCAAAATGGGACGCGTTTCAGAGCTACTGATTGGTTCCTTATTCAGCCAATGACAAGTTAATAGGAGCTTAGCTTCTTATAGTTTGTGGGCGGGACTGTGGGCAAGAGAAACGGAAGAGAAATGATGCCACAGTAACCAGGGATTGCAAATGATTATTGTGATCCATGGGCACGGGGCACGGGGCACAGGGCTCCACAGTACAACATAGAGACAGCGCGGGATGCATTCCGCACACAGAACCGACAAGACAAGTGTAACAAATCATAGCAAGAAAACATATAAAAGAAAGAAAGCATGAAAATAAAGTACAAATGTAATTCAGAATATGTTTCATGCTTTCTTTCTTTATATGTTTTCTTGCTATGATTTAGTACACTTGATATATTTATATATATATAACAATAATCATTTGCAATCCCTAGTTACTGTGGCATTGTTTCTCTTTCCCCACTACCGCCCCCAGACTATAAAAAGCTAAGCTCCTTCTTTTTTTTTTTTTTAAATGTCTTTTTTGATATTTATTACTAATACAATACAAATATATTTCATCCTTTATAAAATATTTTTTTTTACATTTAAACATAATACATTTCCCGCCCCATACAGTCTCAATACCTTTTCCTTGTCTAAGGCGGCGTACAGACGATCGGATATATCCGATGAAAACGGTCCGCGGACCATTTCCATCGGATATGTCCGATCGGGAGTTTGATCCGATGGCGTGTACACACCATCGGATCAAATTCCCCGCCGCCGGACGGCGCGGTGACGTAGTGGTGACGCGGCGGTGACGTTGACGCCGCCGCGTCACCGCCACGTCACCGCACCAGGAAGTAAAACACTTCCGCGCATGCGCCGAATCCATTCGGCAGCGGCGCGGCGGTGGTGGGAGCCGACATGTCTGCTGGTAAGTGTACTAACCAGCAGACATGTCGGGCGGACAGATTCCCACCGGATAGATTTCAAAGCATGCTTTGAAATCTGTCGGGTGGAGAAATCTGTCCGCTAGCCCATACACACGAGCGGAGATGTCTGCTGAAACGGTCCATCGGACCGTTTTCAGCGGACATATCCCCTCGTGTGTACGCGGCCTAAGATATAGAAAATACTAAAAGGGTCTCGGCCCCCTCATCTACCCCAAAGTCCAGACCTCCCATTGTCCTCTTATCTGGAATTAGGCCCCCCTAATTTCTACTTATCCTCTAAGAGGTCAGGGACCCTGGAATTGGAAATCAATATGAAGAAAGAGAGAAAAGAGGGATGGAGAGAGGAGGAAAGGGGGAGAAGAGAGAGAAAAAAAAGGGGAAGACTTTCAACCAATTGGAGAAAGCTATGTGTTTACCTATACCCAACCCAATGTGTGTTTTTTTTAATTTGTATATTGTGACGAAATCTAAATCTGAAATACTAATTAGGTGTTCTCATACGTGCATAAGGATTAGTCTTAAAAAACATAGAGGCGGCCAACAAAAAGAAAAAAAAAAAAAACAGGATTTTTAGTTGTATATTTTGACGGAGTCTATAATACTAATTAAATATACTCATATGTGCATAAGGATTGATCTGGGAAAATTAGAAGCGACCAACCAAAAGGGAAAAAAACAGGAACAAAACTCTGTGTATACATATACACAACCCAATATGCATACACATATACATACATTCATATATATTGTAAAAAAAAAAATCCAAGTTAACTAAAATAAAAATATGATTAATGTCTAGGTCCTAGATCAAAGTCCAGTTATATTAGTGTAAATCTATTTACTTATACCTGTGTTCCCCGAAGTGGCTTAATATTAAGTGTTTATATATTTATAATTTATGTGATTTATCCTATTGTTGGCCCACCCCCATTTTGGGCATATTTAGGGTGAAAGAGAAAAAAAAAAAAAGGTGGGAAAGAAAATGATTGTATACCTAATTCTCTGTCCCCCCCCCCTCCATGAGCCCCCTCCCTCCCAAAGGTCCATGATATTAGTAAAGATTTCTGTTCCCTTAAACTCTTTCCAACCTCTCCAAATCTTCTCAAATCTTGGCCTACATTAATTTTGGATTGATAATGGTTCCTCCATCACTCCTATTCTATCAACCTCCCTGATCCATTCGCCCATCGATGCTAAGCTTCTATTAACTTGTTGTCATTGGCTGAAGAAGGAACCAATCAGTACGCGTCCCATTTTGATGACCTGTTTCCTGTCCACGCTGGTTGTTGTCCCCTTCTGCTGACGTCATTTCCGGGATCCTTGTTCCATACTGACCTAGACTGCTTCACCAGTGTTCCCAGAGCCTGGAGCGCACATCTGCTGGTCTCCCTGGATTTTTTGCTGGAAGTTGTATATACTGGGACCCTCCTGGATCACCCATTGTTCACACACATGATATGCCCTTTATCTTCGATCCTGTGTTTTTAATCCTTTTTGGGGATATTAAAAGTTTTTAATTCTGCACTTAGAGAGGCGCCTTTTTCTTTTATCTGTTTTTTTATTAGAGATTGCTTTCCTCTTTGATTGCGGCCTGAAGTGTTTGTAGATCACATCCTCTCAATACCATTATCCAATGCAGACATATGCTAGGTCCTGACATTTTGGAGCGCCCTTGTTACACGTTTATCTGTATTTTAAATTGGTTGGGCTTCTTGTCTGCATCAGTCAAGTTATGTAAAAAAGAGAATGTAACTTTTAAACCACCACTTTGCTGGGGGCCAATTTTTCCTGAAGTGTCTCTGGGACAGTATTCAAACAAAACACCTACCTTGTATTTATGCCTTTTTCTTCAATCTGCACAAAAATGACATGTATTTGCAAATTTGAGAAAACCCCATTCTGATTCGCACAACAGGCCTAAAAAAATTAATAAAAATAATAATAAAAGAAAGTTTCTTACCTTTTTATGATGTGGCCTCATGGCTGATGGCAAGCATTTATGACTAACTTAAAGCGGAGCTCCAGCCGCAAATTTTTTTTTTTTTTAAAGTCAGCAGCTACTAACAGTGTAGCTGCTGACTTTAAATAAGGACACTTACCTGTCCTAGGCGCCCGCGCTGATGGCCCCCCCGATGCCGGTCCCGCGATCGCTCCGAGTCCCGCGCCGCCATTCACACTATGGGAAACAGGCAGTGAAGCCGTACGGCTTCACTGCCCTTTTCTTACTGTGCCTGCGTGAGTCTCACGCTGGCTTGTGAATGGGCGCGCTGCTCTCTGAGAACACACACAGTTCCCAGAAAGCAGCGCGCCCATTCACAAGGAGAAGAAGAAGAAGAAATCAAACCGCGGTGCAGGTGAGGCAGATTACGGACTTCCGCATAGCAACAGCTATTTCGGGTGAGTATTTTTTTTTTTTTTTCAGGTTTTTTTTTTTTTTTTTTTTTTAAACAACATGGCAAAATGTTGTTTTCATGGGTGGAGCTCCGCTTTAATCGTGAGTCTGTCTCAGTGAAAAGGCTTAGGACAGGTTGAGCTTTCGCATTAACATACAACACAACACAACACATAATACTAGTTTACAACTGATACTAAGATCTGCCAGCACAGTGCAATGAAGAGAATTAAAGTGTTTGTTACCCCAACACTTCATATTCCTGATATGTGCCTGCTGTACCATTTACTTGTATGAGAATCCTGTTCTCTTTGATTATCTGTGTGTGAAATCTCTGGTGTTTCTGCCAGTCCCTCTGCTCTCTTATCAAAAACTAACCACACTAAAAAGGATAGCACACAGTGGTCAATTCTATAGTTGTACTGGGAACTCATTGTGCTCTCCTCCAATAATCAGACTTGTCCTAGCACGCACCTGCTGCACAGCAATTCACTGGTAAGCTCGTCGTATTGCTTCTTCTCCTCCCCTAGCTCTTATGGAGCTGAGAACAGAGGTTATGTGATCACTTATAAAAAAAAAAAAAAAAAAAAAAAGGAAAAGGGTATTTCTCTTTTGTTCATCAACAGAGACACAGCACCGCTTTAATCATGACCATTGGGTTATATTGCCTCTGTAGGAGTAGGACTAGGCAGAACAAAACACCTGGTTACGCCCATGGGCTGTCCTTAGTCTGTATATAACCCCCTCCCTGCTTTAGGTATTCAGTTTTTTTTTTAAGTGTATTTTTTGTGCGTGAACTCGAGAGAGAGGAGCCGGACTACAGGAGTTGGGAGTAGGCAGACCCTCCCCCCAGAGGCAATCTTCCATCCTTCTCCATGCCCCCGGGTGGCAATGGCGGGTGTGAGGGGGGCCTCCCACTCACCCCGCCCTATCTGCTTCACTTGGGAGCCCAACTGGGGCCCAACTGGGCAGAGGGACTCCCCCTATGAGGGAGTGAGGAGGTCTAGCCCACCCAGCCAGCCCCGTAGGTCCTTCGCCTCTCTCTTTGTAGGAGACCTCATGGCCAAAGTGTGTGCGTGTGTTAAACCAATTTTGTGTGCGTGCAAGTGTGGTGGTGGTTTTTGTGTGTGTGTGTGTGTGGGGGGGGGGGGTGGGCGTACTAAGCACAGGCGTACCTTGCATAGCACACCCACCGGGAGCCGGGCTGAGACCACCAAACTCAATTTACATGTAGCCGAGGCCAGGATCCGAACCCTTGGCTGCAGAGGTGAATGGCTTGTCAGCGCAGTGCCAATCGCATTGAGCCACCACAGCTTTTTTCCGTTTTTTTCTGAAGCCCACAGACAGTTTACTGAAGACAAGCAGACTAAGGACATGGATTACTGGAACCATGTCCTGTGGTCTGATGAGACCAAGATAAACTTATTTGGTTCAGATGTTTCAAGCGTGTGGGGCGGCAACCAGGTGAGGAGTACAAAGACAAGTGAGTCTTGCCTACAGTCAAGCATGGTGGTGGGAGTGTCATGTTCTGGGGCTGCATGAGTGCTGCCGGGACTGGGGAGCTACAGATCATTGAGGGAACCATGAATGCCAACATGTACTGTGACATACTGAAGCAGACCATGATCCTCTCCCTTCAGAGACTGGGGCAGTATTCTAACATAATAACCCCAAACACGCCTCCAAGACGACCACTGCCTTACTAAAGAAGCTGACGTCAAAGGTGATGGACTGGCCAAGCATGTCTCCGGACCTAAACCGTATTGATCATCTGTGGGGCATCCTCAAATGGAAGATGGAGAAGCGCAAGGTCTCTAACATCCACCAGCTCAGTGATGTCACTTGTGTGATACTCACTGTATAGCGTTACCATTTACAAGAGTTATGTAATGTAAAAACAAAACACAGCAGAGAATCTTGCACTCACATATTTTTTTTTTTATTAATCTTCTTGTGCCAATTTCACCCCTGTGAGACAACTGGATACAAAGTTCCAAAATAAATGATAAGGATATTAAAGATATAGTCTTCTCCTGGTCTAAGTGGATACCGAACTCCAAGAACTCAAGGAAAAAATAAAAAATCTCCCCGTTAAACTTGCTCAGTATCCATAATGCGTGGAGTTAACGTCTTTCAAACAAGATTACATGAAAGCATACATTTCACAGTTGTATAGGATTTCAGGAGTCCGATAAAAACCGTGTTCATTATAAATAAGTGATAATGTGGATGAAAGGATTCTTATAAAACATTCTCTTTTACTCAAACACAAAAGCTTCAGTCAGGCAAATAAAATATAATTTAAGCATTCTTATGCAGCGATATATATGACGTCCTGAATAAGTTATTTGCATTGTCCAGACTTCCTTAGCATGCAATGTCAATATAAAGGAACAATAAAGTTTTTCGCTATAGCCTGGTGCAGGGTGACCCGCTGGTATTGGAGGTGGTACATCAGAAAGCACAGAATACAGTATGAGCTCAGAGCGACTGATTGTGAAGACGTCCCATAACGCCAAGATCACAAATTGGAGGCCTGAGAATATGAACTGTGTAGTAGTGCCATACAGGTCGTAGATTTGGGTATCAAACTATTACTTTAAATGTAGGATGCATCAAAATGGTGGTAGATATGGTAAAAGAAAAACCTTCCAGAGTACATGTATTGTTTTACAGCTGAACTCTGGTCAGCTTATGTAAAATAACATGTGGCTGACTGCCCTGGAGTCTAGGGGTTCTAATGCTCCTTAAAAAAAAATGGGGGATGTACCAGAGTGGAATAACTACCTTAAAGTAAGCTTGTTTAAAAATTACAAACATGTTCTACTTACCTGCTCTGTGTAATAGCTTTGCACAGAGCAGCCTGGATCCTCTTCTTGGGGCCCTCACCAGGTCTCTTGGGCCCTCCCTCCTACCCCCACAGCAAGTGGCTTGCAATGGGGGCACCGAGCTGAGTTGCTGCTCCGTGTATCCATTCAGACACTGAGCCATGGCTTAGCCCCACCCCCTCTCTCCTCATTGGCTCACTGACTTAGATTGACAGCAGTGGGAGCCAATGGCACCCACTGTGTGTCTCAGTCAATCAGGAGGTGGAGTCCCGGACAGCCCAGTCTCCTGCAACATCGCTGGATTGAGATGGGAATCAGAGACACTTGCTACACGCAGAAGTTTTTTTTATCCGAATTCAGTAAGATAAAAAAATTCTGCCTTTAGAACGACTTTAATCTTTGATCCTGCGGCATCCAGCACTCTTTTTGTCTCTCTTGATGATACCACATACAATGCAGCACAAGCTACATTATGAAGTCTACAAGAGGGGTGGCCACACAGAGAAAAGGATTGGCTTTTACAGTCAATACTGGAAACCGTAGAAAACAGGCCTACAGGACCAAGGAATAAAGTAAGTAATAACCCCCTGTATCAAAAAAGTAAATGTTGGGAGGGAGCTGTGTAATCTTTTGTAAACCAACCAGGTTCAATAAAAGCGGATCTCATCCAATCAGAAAAGTCTCAAACATAATCTTTAATATGTAATTAATTCCAAAAACTATTTTCCATTCTATGCAACTTTTCTTAAAGGATCAGTTTACTTTTGGAAATCATTACAGTACATGATCCAGCATCTGCAGCCCTCTCCCCGCACCGTTCGTGGCTCCACCCACACTGCCACATCATTCATTTATAGTTTTGTGTGAATAAATGTCTACAAGTACCATCAGCCACAATGGCCAGCTTAAATGTCATTCAGTTAAGCTGGCAATAGATACTTTTTTTTCTGAATGGAAAAAAATGAACTGATCCCTTTACCCACATAGCCTAGGTGGACAGATAAGCGCCCCCCCTCCCCGCGACATTGTTTTCTGACAGCAGGACTCTCTACTGTGAGAATACATTGATCAGTGGCTGCAGCCTCGGGAATATTTTTCCAACCGGGGTGGAAATTCAGCCGATCCCTGTTGAAATGGATGAGTTTCAATCATTGTATGGCGAGCTTTAGGATTTCACTCTACTTTATGGCACCCACCAGTCAGATCATATACTAATCACATGCAGCCATTTGTGTTCCAAAGGACGGCATGATCGCCTCATCAATCAGCATTATACTGTATTCAATGCTAACTCATTGGCCAGTCCAATTACTTGATAAGCCCTTCTTGGTCACACCACTAGGGTACAATCTTTCACCCCGGCACCAGGAAAAAAAGAAACGTAATGTAAGAGCTCTGCAATTAATATAAACTGTCCCTTAAAAAAACAAACAAAAAAAAAAACCACACCAGTGACAGTCGGCAAACTTGCCACATTTTGCGTTTGGTAATGGCACACATACAGTATATGACCAGTTTAGGGATTTTGCATACATTATAGTCAGGGAAATAAAAGAAGTGTTATACAGGTATAGCCATACTGATATATGGCTCATTCTCATTTTGATCCTCATCCATTCTATTCTCCCAGACAGACAGTTATAAAATTTCACATGTTTACTGTATAGGATATCACTGGGGTGCCGGCTCTAAACTCAGTGTTTGTAAAATGGTTAAACCTGAACTATATTGTAAGGAGAGGTAAGAACTGATCCAGTGTATTCTGGCACATGGAGTAGACTTTTCGTCCACTCCACGATGAAATGTATCTGGATTATCACGTCACAGTGGCTAAATTCACAGACTTCAAATGCTACAAGTTTTGATAGATGAAAAGAAACCAAGACACCCCAAGAATCCCAATAAAGTCTTCTGCTATGATTTACCTTCATCCCTACCAGTACTTGATTACAATGCAGGAAATATCAAATCAGGTTGTATAAGATGGGAATGTCTCCACTCACTCCCTATTAATTCTAGGTTATCTCTGCAATCAGGTGCAAGTGCTAACCCCAATGCAGGCCATACACCCTGCAACCGAATGTGCAATTTCTGATCTCCTTTAGATCCAATACAACTACGAGGAGGCCCTACTTAATCAATTCACTCAATTTGCATTTGGTAGCTCTGAAGATTGTTTAATCACATTGCATGTTGTAAGGCCTGTTTCACGCAGACTTCACCTTAAAAGCAGCATGAACAGAAAGCTTTGACAAAGCATTAGCAGAGCTTTCAACAAGCTTTGTTGAATCCTAAAAGTACCATTCAGCTCCGGTTTGTAAATAGGAGTGTTGATTGCCACTTTATGAAAGCTGCTAGCAGGCTTCAAAACTTCTTAAGGCTGGATTCACACTGATACTAATTGGATGCGGGTTTGATCGCATCCAATTCGCATGACAGGAGAGTGTGAGCGGCTCGTAATTCACACAGCTCCAGTCTGCATTGCAGAAAAGTTCTGCTCAGGCTTTGGCTCCGTTTCAAGTGCGAATCAGGTCTGAATTTTTGTTTGAATTCGCACCTGAAACGGAGCCAAAGCCTGAGCAGAACTTTTCTGCAATGCAGACTGGAGCTGTGTGAATGGTTACCAGACACACATCAAACCCCCTGCTGTGAGCCGCGGACACAGTAAAGCCTCGTACACACAACCGGTCTTCCCGGCAGGAAAACTGCCAGGAGAGCTTTTGGCCGGGAATCCCGTCTGTGTGTATGCTCCCTAGCAGTTTTAACGACAGGAAAACTGCCAGAAAAAAAATAGAAAACCTGCTCTCTATTTTCCCATCGGGATTCCCGGCTGAGTGTTTCCTGCCGAGGAAAACGGTCGTCTGTATGCTTACCTGAAGGGGAAATAAACTGTGCATGCTCGATAACAATTTGACGCATGCGTGGTAGCATACAACATAATTTAGCCGGCTTGTCCCAGGCTTTGACGTCACCGCGTTCTTGCCATTCAAGAGAACGGCGAGACTTTTGTGTGACCTTGTGTATACATGGCTTTTCAAGGCAAGCTTGGCAGGAATCCCGTCGGGACTCCTGGCCGTGTGTACAGGGCTTAAGTGTAAACACAGCCTGGAGCTTGTTGGAAGCCTGCTAGCAGCTTGCTTAAAGTGGCAATCAACACTCCCATTAGGAGCGGTGTTCAACATTTACAAACTAGAGTTGAATGGTACTTATAGAAGCTTCAACAAAGCTTGCTGTTCACAGTGCTCTTATATACTTTGAAGTCTGTGTGAAACAGGCCTAAAGCCAACTATCTTCTCTCCTCGCTGTAATAAGATTGTCATATCCTTACTAAAAACCAATCACAAGACTGCCAGAGACAATTCTAATGGCTAATGTCCATGGAAGACCTTTGCCAGTTTTATTAAATAACGTTGATGGAAGCAAGTGACATCTGCAGATGGGTAGAGAAATTATTATTTCTATAATGACGAAAACGTCCTTCTTTAGCACAAAAATATGATTTAATGAAAGTAGAACCCTACTAGAACATGAAGGAAAATGGCCAGCCATTAAAAACTTTTTAGAAGTAAAGTTTCATCTCAAAGCAGGAACCATTACACAGTACCTGGTATAACCGTTAGCTGAAGAAACTGTCTTCTGTGTGTGCCCATGGTTCTGTATTCACTTTCCCCAACTTTGGTGATGAGCCCCAATTATTCCTGCCTGTCCAATAAGAGAACCTCAGGGGTGCTCACTGAAGAAAAGGAAATTAAATTTTTTGGTTAAAACGAAACTTTACCCATATCAAGTTGATAAAAAATAGTGCTCTTTAGTAAGGAACATACATTCCACATTAACAACTTGGCACTGGCCGCTCACAAATATGTGGCCTCTTGGCCTTGGTGTGAGCAACCACATATTTGCATGAATTAGTGTAAATACAGCTGTGCCAAGAGCGCACTCCCGGAACAGTTACTGGCGGCTAACGGAAAGCTCCCGATCATGTGACTGCCATAACAGCCGATCACATGATAATAAATCCAACTGCACCTCCCGGCATCCCAAACCCCTAAAAAGGAGCTGCCAGCGCCAAGAGGTTAATAATTATGCTATCAACATTAGTGTGCGGTAAATTGCCTCTGGCACTGCTCCTGTTTCTTTTTGCTGAAGCCAAGAGCAAATTTGGCACAGCGCCAAAAAATAGAGTGCAGCTGAGCATGTGCAGAGCAGTGTGAGGCACTTATGTCAACTGCAAAAGGAGGCAGCCTGAAGTGATTGAGCAGGATATAATTCTCTGACTAAGTTCCACTTTAAGATATGCTTTAATATGTCTGGCAAGTTGACTTTAAATCAGATAAAGAACTACATATGCATATTTCATTTCTGTGCAAAGAACAATGAGGATAGTTGCAGTACAGCAACCAACTTTCACACAGGTCATTTCTAATTGGATTCCAAGGATGCTTTCCCTTGTACACCCTCACTGCCCGCTGTATTGCCAGAAAAATTTGGCAACACAAACTAGGTCTAAGACCTGGACTTAGCCTTTAACCACTTCAATACTGGCCACTTTCATCCCCTTCCTTCCCAGACCAATTTTCAGCTTTCAGCACTCTCGCACTTTCAATGACAATTGCGCGGTCATGCTACACTGTACCCAAATGAAATTTTTATAGTTTTGTTCCTACAAATAGAGCTTTCTTTTGGTGGTATTTACGCACAACTTATTTTTTGCGATAGAAATGAAAAAAAGAGAGAACATTTTAAAAGGAATCCTATAAAATCAAATTTTGTTGTAAATTAAAGCCAAAATGTATTCTGCTATATGTCTTTGGTAAAAAAAATCCCATTAGGTGTATAATAATTGGTTTGTGTGATCATGAACAGATGTACGCAGATGATCATGTACAGATGTGCACAGGTGATCACGGACATATGTGTGCAGATGATCATTGGGACATGTGATTTTACGGTTACATATGTGTGGGGACAGTGTTTTGGGGACTTGTGTGTTTACATTGTGTGGGGACACTAGGCTGGTGATCGGTGAGTAAAAAACAGCTCATACTCACTGATCATCGACCGGCTGCAGCGATCTGCTCTCCTCTACAGACCGACGACTTCTGTGTGAGGAGAGCCGATCACCTAGCAACCAGGTCTGTATTTACATCCCATAATGGCTGTGATTGGACACAGCTGTCATGTGATCAGGAGGGACAATCACAGAGATGATCGGAGATGTGCTGTGTCTGAGTGACACGAGCGATTTGGGATCGTGCCGCTGTGTGGGCACGTAACCCCCGTCTTTTGGGGGAAGGAGGAATCGCACCACCTGGCCGTAGATGCAAACTCCCGTGGATACTCTGCAGCATGGCAGCCACTCAGGGACCTGGAAGATAGTGGCAATCACTGTGTAGTAGTTTTTGTCTACTACAGAGAATCTCTGCTTGGACAGAAGCCCAACGGGTATGGAATATGTAGCAATGTATGCAAATATATCTCTGGAATTAAGCTTTTTTTTTTGGAGGGGGGGGTTTAGACATTTTGCAACTTAAATGTCACTGGCCCACTACAGCAATTATAAACTCCAAAAAGACATTTAAAATCGCGACAGTGGTAATGTTACATTACTGCAGTCTTCCAACACCTGTACAGAATAACTCTTCTTAAAAAGGAAAGTACAGAGTAATTCTAGTAAGCAAATATTTTATTTAGCATTATTGCACTAGATTTACTTGATTGTCATTTTAATCGAATATTTAAGTTTTAAATTCTTGCTCTTCCATCTGTTTGTTATTGCCTAAAAGCCCTCCAGGATAAAACCTAGTCTAAAAAAAAAACTAATCGCTACATTAAAAAAAAAAATGGCATGTAATGATGTGGCTCCAAGTCTTTTCCACATCTGTTTATTTACTGGTTTGGGTCTTTTTTGAGTGCCCACATCAGTGCCTGCTTAACATGGAGACTTCTAATTGGATGGGCTGCAGTGGGCTTCTCTCAGGATTTAGAATTGAAAAGGACATTAGAGGAGGGCAGCAGGGACCCTCAATCTCACCGGTGCTGCTGTACTAACTATCCAGTGTTAGTAATAGTACAGCACTCTCCTGTTCTATTGTGTTCTGACAGGGGTAAGACTATTGCACAATGCCTAATTCGATGCCTGGGAATGCCAGCATAAGTCGCAGCTACGGCCAAAGCGGTGACCAGAGCTGCCACATTCAGTAACGTTCCGTGTCTCAGTCGGAGGGTAAACATCACAACGCCAATCTTGGTACACCTTACACTCGGCTGCAGTAAGCCAGCAGTGGACATCTTGTTACATCTAGCCCATATAGTTCGGGCTGGGTGTAACAAGATGTCTGCTGCTGGCTTACTGCAGCCATGTGCAAGGTGTACCAAGATGGGCGTCACAGCATACTTACTAGATGTTAAATGACATGAATGATGAGAGGCGAGAAAGGATTTTGCAATGCTATATACCATATTGCATTGCAAAATACTTCCTTTCCTCTCATCATTCATGTAATTTATTATGCATTTGCCAATCAGTGCTGCATTTCAGTGCCCATCAGTACCTGCCCATAAGTGCCTCCTGTCAGTGTCACTATTGGTGCCCATAAGTGGCACCTATCAGTGTCCATAAGTGCCGCCTGTCAGTGCCACCTATCAGTGTCCATAAGTGCCACCTATCAGTGTCCATAAGTGCCACCCCTCAGGGCCACCTATCAGTGTCCATAAGTGCCGCCTGTCAGTGCTACCTATCAGTGCCCATCAGTCAAACTGTCACATGACATTAAAAAAAAAAAAGTATCGGTATCAGCGAGCACTTAAAAAAAAAGTATCCGTACTTCTACTCGGTCTTAAAAATGTGGTATCGGGACAACCCTAGTTAAAGGGAGGTATGAGGAAAGGCTAGGATAAAAAATTTGGTCCAGAATGGGGCTTTAAAGCGCGTTCCACCCAAAAATGGAACTTCCGCTTTTTGAAAATCCTCCCCCCCTCCGGTGTCACATTTGGCACTTTTCAGGGGGGAGGAGGAAGCGGATACCTGTGCAACACAGGTATTTGCTCCCACTTCCGGGCATAGATCACTGCGGTGACCTACGCCACGTCCGACGTCTACTCCATCCCCCTCGCTGTCTTTTGGGAGACACACATGTCCCAGAAGACAGCAGGGACCAGTAAGAATGCACAGCACGAGTAGGTAACCAGGAAGTGAAGACGCAAAGCTTCACTTCCTGATTCCCTTAGCAAAGATGGCGGCAGTACCCGAGCGATAGATCGGCTTTAGGTGCCGACATCGCGGGCGCCCAGGACAAGTAAGTGTCCTAATATTAAAAGTCAGCAGCTGCTGTATTAGTAGCTGCTAACTTTTATTTTAATTTTTTCTGACGGAACTCTGCTTTAAATATAGAGATTTATGACCACAAGAGGGCGCTCTATTTGACATGTTTTCAATTCATAGCCTTGCATTGTGAGAAGGATTAGTAAAGCATAACCATTATGTAGTGCTAAAAAGCAGGGTCTGTGTAATATGCCTGCCTTCGTGTACATATATATATATATTTAAAAACTGTACACAGAAACAGCTTCTTTTTTTTTTTTTATATTAAAACACACTAGTCCCATTATTTACACAAAATGGGTCTTCTTTACACCTACAGTATATCTAGGAAAGAAAATATGCATTCCCTTAAAGAAGACCAGCTTGTTTTTAAAGTGCTACTAAATAAAAAAATGTTATTTCTGCGTTACAAAACAACGTTGTTGTAAGATATATAAAAAGGTCATTTTTAAAATGGCTAAGGTGGAAAAGTCCTGTGTTTTCCATACTCTGCATGGAAGGTGAAAATCCCTTCAATTATGCACAGCGGTAAGCCTTGCCCTTCACCTGTCACCAGTAAGATGGCTCACAGAAGCTCGGAAGTACCGTATTTATCGGCGTATAACGCGCAATTTTTTGCACTAAAAATCAGGGCAAAATCGTGGGTGCACGCTATACGCCGATACCCGCTTTCCCACGCCGCTTTCGAATACTGCGCCGGCATATACCGAGCGCAGTACACTCGGGTATAGTCGGGCAGACTCGGCTCCTCTCGCACTGACGTCCTGGACATGAGCGCGAAAGGAGCCGAGCCTGCCCGACTATACGCGAGTGTACTGCGCTCGGTATATGCCGGCGCAGTACACTCGTGAATAGTCGGGCAGACTCGGCTCCTCTCACGCTGACGTCCTGTACGTCCAGGACGTCAGCGCGAGAGGAGCCGAGTCTGCCCGACTATACCCGAGTGTACTGCGCTCGGTATATGCCGGCGCAGTATTCGAAATAGGCGCGGGAAAGCGAGGATCGAGCGGGGAGGACGCCGCACCCGACGAAGAGGACACCCGAAGCCGCCGATGGACACCAAAACTGTAAGTACAAAAAACTTTTTATTCCACAGGAATGGGGGCCACTTTAGGGGTGCGCGCTATACGCGGGAGCGCGATATACCCCGGTAAATACGGTAAATGAAACAAAATTGTTCCCACGCTGGACCTTTATTCCTATAAAAAGCACCAAGCAGCTCAAAGAGCTTTACTACTCCATATCTTCTGCAAATGTTTGGCTGGTGTCAAGTCATGAAGGGGCTTCCCACTTTATAGAGCAGAGTTGCTTCAGCTTGTAGCACCAGTGCCTATCCTACCTGATCTCCTCTGAGCAATACAAGTCATAAATGGAGGGTTTTTTCGTGACACCCCAAAAAACCTAACAGTTCTGATAAGAGCCGCTGTACTAACTATGCAAGGTTAGTCCAGCGATCTCCCCCGTTGAGCTGTTGTGTTCTGATGGGAACGGCCGCTCCACCAGAACACTCTGATCAGCGCTCTCTGCCATTGGTTGAGAATGCAGATCAGGAGTTGGTTGGCTGCTGGTTTTCCAGCATGCACGTCCAACAGACCGACACACACACGGCCTTTTTCTTTTTAACCAGACGTTGTTTGTGACATTTGGCCCGTGTGTATGGGGCTTAACGCTGGCCATAAAAGGTTCACATTTTAAACAGTGGAAGGCCCTGCAAGCACCACCTGACTTGACAAAAGTTAATTAAAAACTTTGAATGAGCCATGTGAGCTGTACAATGACTGCGTCCTATCTGATGCAGCCACTGTTCAGGTATTCAGGCAACCACAGTTGCCATCGCTGCCGAATACAATAGCCAGCAGTGGAAATTTCTTCATCCAAGCTGTTAGCACAAATGGGGGAATCGATTTATTTTCTCTTGCTCGGCCTGTGTATGGCTAGCTTAAAGCGGAGTTCCACCCAAAAATGGAACTTCTGCTTTAAGCGACGATATCCCCCTGACATGCCACATTTGGCATGTCATTTTTTTGGGGGGAGCGGATGGATGGAGGCACCCAGCTCCCACTTCCTCCCATGGCTTAGCGGCGCCGGAAGAAAGTTCACCTCTATACCTCCCTCCCATCTTCTGGGACACGTCACAGGTCACAGAAGATTTCTCAGCCAATCACAGCGCGCACCACGGCTCGCGCATGCGCACTGTGTGCTCACAATAGTGATGCTCGTGCCACAGAGAGGAGGGGAAGAGGAGCAGAGCTTTGTTTGCCCACATCGCTGGACTGTGGGACAGAGTATCCGATTATTAAAAGTCAGCAGCTACACTTTTTGTAGCTGCTGACTTTTAAATGGGTGGAACTCCGCTTTAAGACATCTCCAAAATTACACTATCAGAAGTATTCTCAGCAAATGCCATCATCGACCTACAAAGGCCATAAATTCCCCCAGCAATCTAAACATACCTACATGCTCTTAGGCCCTGCAATGGGTGGATATGCTTTGCAGGTGAAGACTTCATAAATACCCCTCTCCTCAAGTCACTCCTTTCACAAAAACAAAACCTAGGAAAGTCATGAATCATTAAAGTGGAATTCCATCCTAACGTTAAAGTGATTGTAAATATTCTCTTATACCCAGTGAAGTGAACAGCCTCAGATGATACACAGAGATGAAACAAATCTCCCTTCATAAGTTCTACATGTAGATCTGCTGTCTTGCCCTTTCTACACCCTTTGGAAAGTGCAGATCATGTTAAAAATTGTGTTTCCTCATTCAGCAGTGGGTGGGGAGTGTGGGCTTACATTCTGCTTATATCTCCTGTGTTGGAGAACTTGTTAGAAGTTATCATGATGAAAACATAAGGGAGCAGCAGAAAGACACTGGATTTAGGCCTCATTCACACGGACGGACCGTCAAGGTCCGCCTGTCAGTTTTGATGGCGGACTTGAACGGCTGCTCCATGCATCCCTATGGAACGTCGGATGTCAGTGGAGACATGTCCGCTGACATCCGGCCTGATCCGATCCGCTAAAAACAGACGTATGGGGGATACGTCCCCATCCGTCCATGCGGATTGGATCGGGTAAGATCTGATGAAAACGGACATGCTTTCCGTTTTCAAATCGCTCCATAGGAGACAGCGGAGCTGCACAAGCTCCTCCCCGCTCAGTGAGCAGAGAGGAGCTTGTCATCCGACTGATCTTCTGCTGAGCTGGCGGACTACAACGGAGTCCGCCTTGTGTGAATGAGGCCTTAGGACTTTGGAGAGATATAAGAAAACATTACAGATATATGTGCTTAGGTCAAATTTCATGAATGGGGTTTACAACCACTTTAAAGCGGAGCTCCAGCCGCAATTTTTTTTTTTTTTTAAAGTCAGCAGCTAACAGTGTAGCTGCTGACTTTAAATAAGGACACTTACCTTGTCCTACTTGCCCGCGCTGATGGGCCCCCCGATGCCGGTCCCACGATCGCTCCGGGTCCCGCGCCGCCATTCACACTATGGGAAACAGGCAGTGAAGCCTTACGGCTTCACTGCCCATTTCCTACTGCGCCTGCGTGAGTCTCACGCTGGCTTGTGAATGGGCGCGCTGCTCTCTGAGAACACACACAGGTCCCAGAAAGCAGCGCGCCCCATTCACAAGGAGAAGGACAAGAAGAAAAGGCACCGCGGAGTGGAAGAGGCAGATTACGGACTTCCGCATAGCAACAGGTATTTCGGGTGAGTTTTTTTTTTTCAGGTTTTTTTTATTTAATGTTTTTAAACAACATGGGAAAATGTTGTTTTCCTGGGTGGAGCTCCGCTTTAATTATGCTAAAAATATTCCCCCCTCCACCTGAGACCTATCCTGCTTAAACTGTTTAAAAAAAGATCTGTATGCTTACCTTTATTTAGTCCAGTCTAGTCACGTGATCCTGTGTCAATGACCGCTGGCTGCAGGGGAGACAATGTCTGGGAATTTAAGGTGGCAGTGACGTCACTCATGTTCCAGCGGTTGTAGGCGCTCCTCCTCTTCCATGCAGCCAGCACTCCTGACACAGGGGATCTGGAGATGCAGAAACAAATGACTGGACCACACTAAAAATAGGTAAGTGCACTGGTTAGGCAGGATAGGTAGCAGGAGAGGGGGAGGGGGAACATTTTAAAGCATAGTTAGTGTTAGGCTGAAATTCTAATTTGTTGTAGTAAAAGTAGGGTCTCTTTTTTTATGACTTGTCAATACAATCTATCCACATACCAATTATAACAATATTATCCACACATTACTTTTTGATTTTTTTAAGCATCAAGCAGGCAAAAAAACGAGATGTCGTGCCTTAATGTGGAGGAAAACAAGAGCTTGATGGTAAGTTTTCTTTAAAAGAGAAAAGTTGCTTAAAGTAGAAGTCCAGTCAAATACTTCAACCCACTCCCACTAACATTCAAAGCCCTTTTCCAACTACCCAGCAATAGAAAAATGTCTATACTTGCCTATTCTGAGAGCGCTCCAGTCCGCTCACATGATCGGCTCTCAGCACTGGAGGGACAGCAGACAACCCAAGCCTATGGGTGATGTCACTGCATAGGCAGCCATTGTCTGCGATCTGATGCCAGCCGCTGGGGAGATCATGTGACCAGACTGGGGCACCTTCAGATTGGGTAAGGATAAGCATCTTTCCTTTACAAGATAGTTAGAATAGGGATGGGAGCAAGTTTAAAGCGGGGGTTCACCCTAAAACAAATTCTAACATTACATTGAGCCGAGTTCTGCTAATAAAATGATGCTGACCTTTTTTATTTTCCTCCCGTACATAGCGTTTTATCCATAGTTTGACCGCGGCTTCCGGGTAGGGAATCCCGTGGGACTGGGCGTTCCTCCTATTCACATGCCAATTGATTGACATGCCTCCCACTGGTGCATACGGTGCGTCATGACTTGCCGAAAGAAGCCGAACTTCGGTGCGCAGGCATGCGAGTAGGAACACCCAGTCCCGCAGAATTACCTAACCGGAAGTCGCGGTGAAACTATAGATAAAACGGTATGTACGGGAGGAAAATAAAAAAGGTCAGCATAATTTCATTAGCAGAACTCGGCTCAATGTAATGTTAGAAACATTTTTTTAGGGTGAACCCCCGCTTTAAGCTCAGATAGAATTTGATTGGATGACGTCTACTTTGGGTAGATAATGATTGTACAGAACTCTAGAGTATCTGTTACCTAAACCCAACAGAGACCCCCCCATGATAGCACAGCTTGTTTAAAGGTTTTCTGCTCCATCTGCAGATCTGCCTTGCTTCCTGTCTCTTGAAAGAAGGCCAAGTCCTCTCTTACCAACCATGTTCATGATAATATTGCACTCAGCTACCTTTGCCACAGGGTGACCACAGCCAAGCTGTAATGCTGGATAGGGGTAGTGAAGCTATGGGGAGCAGCTCTGATCAATCCCCTTTGAACACCACTAGATGCACTCCCTGGAGACTTCACTGAACCTAAAACAGAAGGCTTGGGTGTGCATTAAAGCCCAACTCCAGGCACAAAAATAAAGAGTACTGCAACGGTATATGTCTATGTTGTGCCATAGGTGGGCTTCAAAGCAACCCTGTTGTCAGTTGTAAGAATATACAGCAGCAGTCCCCTGTAAAAGAATATTTATATGTATTTTTCTAGCATTCTCTTGAAGAGCTCAGCATGTGTTATATAGTCTGTTCTCTGCTCGGTGTTGTGGTTCTTTCTTGCCAACTCATATGCCATTATAGTGTCCTGTAGTGACATAGGTGGTCAACAGAAGGAGCTACAGTGCTCAGCAAGGGCACATTATCCCAAAAATTAGAATTTTATATCCTTTTGCTGCATATTCTTAAACCTGGTCACAGGGTTGCTTCAAGGTGAAGGAGGGGTTTTGACAACTACTGTCAGGAGATGACTTCCATCTATTACAATAGACAACTTAGCTGCTGACAAAACTAACCTAGATATGAAAGGCAGAACCCTTCAACTGAGCAACAGAAATATGTTAAGCAGTTAAACAAATATATGTAGAAATTGCATAATGAATACTTAAAGTGTTACTGAACCCAGGACCCTGCATTCACTATATCTGGTCTCCCACAGTACACAGAAATGCAATTATTTTAGTAAATATTAACTGCTAAATACCTTTTCTCATCAGCAGTATATAGCAGTCTTATGACTTCTATCAGTGTCTGGTTAAAGCTTGTAGGAAGAGTCCTATGAGGCTGCATTACTCCTGACTCTCTGTCTGGACCATGCTGATTAGCCCTGTACTGATCACATGCACAATACACACCAAACTGAGCATGTGCAGAGTGCCAAGGCTCTGTTCTATCAGGAGATGGATTGGGGACTGTGGAAGAAGGGGAGGATCAGAGGATCAAACAGCCTTTTTACACAATGCACAGGATTTAACCCCTGAGGTTCCACAGTGAGTATAACAAGCATGCCTTACTGCACATACAGACTGATTTTACTGTTGTGGGTTTAGTAACACTTTAAGTTAACACAATTTTCTTTGATAAGTGTAAACAGTTAATCCCCCAAGGAAACCATTTTAATGACAATAAAAGCTCAGGCGAAAAGTCCTTCAAAATCATTTTAATACAGGGGTGCTCAACCGTTTGAAGAGTGAGGAACACTTGAGTGATTTGGTAACCAGTCGTGGGCCACGATAAACTATGGGGTTTTACCACCCCCCAAACCACACATGTAAACAAGCCTTTTATAAGGCGGTTTTTGCACTGATGCCCTGCATGCAGTTTACCCACACCGCGGGTGCAGCGGTGACCTTCCTGCGGTTTAGCTGTGCTTTCACATAGACTTCTATCACATCTTGCAGATGTGGTGCACTTTCTGAAAGCGCACCAAACCCACAAGATATAATAGTAGTCTATGGTTTAGTACAGTGGTCTCCAAACTGCGGCCCAAGGGCCAGATGCGGCCCTTTGCTTGCCTTTATCTGGCCCTTGGAGCACTATCCCTCCCACTGATACAAAACCCTATTCTGCCACCTGACACCAACAAAAGAGCACTATTTCTCCCACTGACACCACTAATGGGGCACTATTCCTCCCTATGATACCGGCGATGGGGCACTATTCCTTCCCCTAATACCAGATGCTTTCTCCCACTGATGCCAGGAAAATTTCCATTCCTGCTGGCCAAAGTCTGGCCCTCCAAGAGTCTGAAGGACAATAAACCGGCCCTTTGTTTAAAATGTTTGGAGACCCCTGGTTTAGTACATCTAAACTGTAGGAAATCCGCAGGTGCACTGCACCTGCAGATCAGTGTGAAAGCAGCCTAATAACCCTTTTGCTGTGCTATATGCCCATTGCAAAAGTGCAGTGTATGTGACATTTAATACACTGACCTTTTCCTCTTCCAGCTTCTGCTGGCATCACTCTCCAGGCAGATAGAAAGGTGCACTTGATATAACTGCGCCTGGGACAGGAGCTAGCGCTACAGAGGAAGCATTGGCTTATTAGACTCCTGCTCCCTCTGCGGCCGCTTGCTTCCTCTGCCGCCAGCATTGGCTCCATACACTCTGATGCTCTGGAATGGCTGGTCGGCATCCCGTTAATTGCGATCTGGGCTTGCCGACTCGCCATCCCAGGGCATGATGTCACGTGCCACATCAGAGGACTTAGCAGGCAACGGGTTGAGCACCCCTGTTTTAGTATTTAACTGCTTGAAGATTGTATCTGTGGAGTGGGTGTAAGCGTAGAGTGTAAATTGCACCTACCTCCATGTCGTCGTAATAAAGGTTTGATAGTCCCTGCATCTCCTTTGACAAGGTGCTGGCACATTGGAAACCTATAGGGCAACCAACTGAACCTAGTTAATTTGAGGTGGAGGTCCCGTTAGTTTTTTAGGTCTTTCAAACATCAAACTGGTGATAATGGCGTGAAAAAGTAATTTACGTATCACATCCAACTCTCCCAGCACCATCATTACAGACGTAGTGAACTGCCCTTTAAGTTCTGTCAAAGGGCCGACACATTTTTCATATACTGTATAAAGTAAATATTAAAAGCCCTTTAGAATACAAAACCAACTCCCATTTTCATTCCTCTGAAAAACAAATAGTAATAAAATGAAACAAAACGGCGCTCTATAACATATGTAAAACTGGTAAAAAAAAAAAAAATATATGAATAATAATAAATAAATATATGAAATACTGTTGAATGGCCCTCATATGCCAGGAAACCTCCTGTGTGTGCCCCTGGCATATAAGAAGCTCACGGAAAATAACGTATACTGAAACTTCAGGCGTGTTAAAGCATATTCACTAGTCAGTTTGCAAACTTGTGTTGCCGTAAGGTAGATAAATTGAAGTAGATCTCCCTTTGTTCATGAAACAAAAGGTGCGGAAGAAGCAAAAAGGAGAATTTTAGCTGTAGTCTCTTATAAATAACAATTATAAAAAAAAAAAATGAATTCCGGCTATTTAAACACGAGAATAATACAAGGATCGTCTCGTGTTCCTGGGAAGCCTCTGATGTATGTATGAGAGCTAGCTTAGTGCATCCTAACTTATAGCAAGCAACTCTCTCTTTAGAAAATTCACAAAGCAGGCAGCTGGCAAACAACACCAAGAAGAAAAAAAAAAACCTTTCTGTAAGAAATACGCACATACTGTATGTACAGGGGCATCTTCAAGGAGAATTTGGCCTAAGATCATTTATTTTGTTTTAGGTGGACTCCTGCAAGTTTCATCATCCTGCTGAGTTAAAAAAAAATACCTAGGAACCCTGGGGGGAAGAAAAACCCAGGACTGTGATAACCATGGTGATAGGGTGGTACTACAGCCTTATGCCGCGTACACACGATCGGAAATTCCGACAAGAAAACTGTGGATTTTTTCCAGACGGGATTGTGGCTCAAACTTGTGTTGCATACACACGGTCGCACAAAATTACGACTGTCAAGAATGCGGTGACGTAAAAATTCTACAACGAGCCAAGAAAAAAGAAGTTCAATGGTTTCGAGCATGCGCCGAATTGATTCCAAGTATGCATGTTTTTTTGCGCGTCGAAATTGCATACAGACGATCGGAATTTCCGACAAGAACTTTTCTTGTCGGAAAAATTGAGAACCAGCTTTCAAATTTTTTCTGTCAGAAATTCCGACAGAAAAAGTCAGATGGAGCCTACGCACGGAATTTCTGACCAGAAGCTCACGTCAAACTTTTTTGTTGGAATTTCCGATCGTGTGTACGTGGCATTAGGGGTTGGTGGAGTTTTAGCAGCAACTCCATTCTAACATAATGAAAGTGAAAAAAAAAACCTCGGAAAGCCATTTTAATTTATCATCAATCTGAGTTGCTTGCGGCCAGATTAAGCATGATTTTCACACTGTGTTTACTTGGGACCATAGTCTCTAGTCACATGACTCTGACTTTGTGCATCCTCACTCTCATGCTCCAATATGTGGGTTAAAATTGAAAGCAGTGCTGGAACCACAAAAAACAAACTTGCCTACATTGTCTTAGGCCAGGGCTCAACAAATCCAAAGCGCTGGGTCACCATGGCGACTAGAAATTGCACCCTGGCACCTGGGCTTTTGTCAGTGGCTGCACTGTGTGCTCTCTCTGCCTTCTTTCCCCGCTGGGAGTCACATGCCAGCTTTCCCGCGCCCCCTTGTTTCTCAATTATCTCCCTCGTACTTGCTGTCATTGGTTACTAGGACTGCTGATGTCCTAGCAACCAATTTAGCTGCTGTGTGCGGACACATGGGATTCCTGTTAGCTGCGGCACAGCCGCACATTTTCTTTGGGTCATTTGCGCGCCGCATACAGATTGGTCGCCGTTCGTCACTGCTTTGTTATTTCATTGGCTATAAGGGGCGGGATGCACATTGACTAGCTAGGGAACGAGTCGCGCTTTGAGTGGCTGAAAGAGCGGTGCCACGCTGTGTGTTTTACGGAATATGTGGCTTTACTCGGCGACTGAGAGGGGGCGGAGAGGAAGGCATGCCTAAAGACATCACCCGCACCCCGAGTAAGAGACACAGAGCACAACAGCAAAACCACGGAGGATATATATTGTATGTTACCGAATATCACACAGGCAGAGGCTGAAAGTCACCTGGAGATATATATATATATATATATATATATATCTATATATATATGTGTCTCTCTCTCTCTCTCTCTATATATATATATATAGATAGATCTCTCTCTCTCTCTCTCTCTCTCTCTCTATATATATATATATATATATATATATATATATAGATCTCTCTCTATATATATATATATATATATATATATATATATATGTGTGTGTCTCTCTCTCTATATATATATATATATGTAGATCAATATCTATATATAGATATCGATATATATATATATATAATCACTGACAGCCCATCACCCCCTATCATATGTATACAAAGGAAAAAAACTGGCTCCTAACTTTTTTAGCCATCTCCTAGATTTAAAGAAAATTTGTTGAGCCCTCAGAAAATCGTCCGATTGTTCGTCCTCCGAAAATTTTAGCCCAATTTGCTTACAGTATATACAGGCCAAATTCAAGGCCATTAGGGAAAAGAAGGATATTGCCAACTATGAAAAGGGCCACAAGAAACAGAAGATTTCAGGCTGAATATTAGTTACAATCTGCAGGAAAACGGTGTCCCATGTCTGGTTTTAGGTTTCAAAGGAGTGTACCTTTAAGAAACAAGAAAGGACTGGAAGATTTTCTGTGATGATTTGACTTGCTGCATCTGAGAAGCTTTGCCATAATAAAATAATACAACAAAAAAAAAAAGAAGCAAGAAGGGGATCAAACCCTGCCAAGTCCACCTAAAACTCCATAATAAATCACACAAGGAGTAGTTGTTTTAAGCCTCAGAGATGCCCCTATTTCACTGCTTGACCAATGACGGGAACAACTGTGATGTCTAAAAGGTTACTTATTGCAGTGCCGTCCCATTCAATCAAATAAAAAAAAATGAAATATACCTTTCATACAGGCATGGAAGAAACCCTGACTCTGCTACAGAAGTATCTTTGAGCACCCTATTAACACACCTATGACAGCACCATCAAACTTCTATGCAGGCCGAGATCGAAAATACACTGTCTGCCAAAAAACATTTCAAAAGAACGTTTCAAAGATTCTGCAACGCCTATGGCAGCTCCCGGAGAACCCCCTTGCATTGTAACTGAATGCACAGCTTTCTGATTCACTGCACATGCTCAGAGGTTCATCAGATTCTAAGTGTACTTGAAAAAAGATTAAAAGGATATATTCACTTTAAAAAACAAAACAAAAAAAAAAACAGTAGCTCTTTTTCTTCATACAGTTGCTGTTGCTTTTTGAAGTCAAGAGAAGGAAGGAGATAGGAAGCTAACACATGGTTACTTTTCTGGATTTTGGCAATACAATTCTCAAACTTCCCATCATTCCGTTTGCTCTGATTCGGCATTCTAAGAGCCCAACCTTGACTTGGAGAGGAGCAGAAGGGAAGGAAAACATTGTTAAAATCTGTTGAGGTAAAAGGGGAGGATATTAGTCTCTTTGTGTCCTCCTGTAATATATATTTTCTTGTGTTTTTAGTCTGGCCCAGTGGTGGACACTGAACCATGAGCCGTTTCCCCGCCGTACGTCATGTCAGAGGTTGCCGAGGGTCCTACTGCGCCGGCTTCTTCGTGAGAAGGTGATTCTTCACCAGCTGGGCCTCGCGAAGTGACAACAGTGGTGGTCTCGGGAGAAATACTGTGAGGACCCTCGAGAGGAATACAGCCAGGGTGGTTCTTCCGAAAGTGCTGATTGAGGATGGCCTGGAAAGGGAAACTTTTCCCACACACGTGGCAGTGGAAGGGCTTGTTGCCTGTATGTTTGCGGATATGGTACTCCAGCTGATCCTTGCGTGTATACTTCTTCCCACACATCCGACACACAAATGGAGTGATTCCCATGTGGAGCCGCATGTGCCGGTCTAGGCTGCCCTTTTGATTGAAAGATTTGGCGCAGTAGATGCAGGTTAGCCGTGGGTTATAGCGGAACCATCGCTCCGACACCTCCTGTTCACGGAGATATTCTACGTAACCACTCACCCCAATAACTCCTGTTTCTTCTCCCTTCATTTAAAAAAAAAAAATAAGTTCACAACATTACTTGCAAGGACTTTCAAACATGACCCTGTGAATACATTTGAGCTTAAAGGGGTTGTAAAGGTAAAATTATTTTTCCCTAAATAGCTTCCTTTACCTTAGTGCAGTCCTCCTTCACTTACCTCATCCTTCCATTTTTCTTTTAAATGTCCTTATTTCTTCTGAGAAATCCTCACTTCCTGTTCTTCTGTCTGTAACTCCACACAGTAATGCAAGGCTTTCTCTCTGGTGTGGAGTGTCGCCCTCGCCCCCTCCCTTGATCTACAGGAGAGTCAGGACACCCACTAACACACAGCTCCATTCTCTATCTGCAACCTAGAGAGCGTCCTGACTCTCCTGTAGTCCAAGGGAGGGGGCGAGCACGACACTTGGGTACAGCCAAACCGTTGGATGTTTCATGTGATTATTGCCAGCGGATATAGATGCTAACAAAAGTCCCTGTGTGTTCTCCCAGCAGGGATGGCTCTCTGTGTCCCCCCAGCGGGAGAACACAATAGCAGCATAGGAGGAATTCCCCCATCAACACTGAGGCTGCATTCACACCTAGGCGTTTTAACGCCTGAAGCGCAACGCTACAATACGCCGGAGGGATGAAATAGCATTATTGTCTATGGTGACTGTTCACATCTTAACGACGAATGCCGAAACGCCGGTCGCGTGAAGCTCAAACAAGTCCCGCACCTTTTTTTGTCGTATCGGGCGGTTTGGGCGTATTTGAGCGTTTCCATTTCCCATAGAAAGTAATGGAAACGCTCGATTTAAGTGACTTGCGCGACAACGAGCGTTTGCTACGGGCATTTTGTCGCTCTAATCAATAGAACTTTTCACCCAGGCAGAAGATAAAAAAAATCTACCAACATAGCAACAAGTGATGAAAAGATGATAATTTTTCCTATTGGCTAAAATAAAAAACGTCGAAGTACAAAAACGTCGGACGAAGCTGTATGCAAACGCGCAAATGAGCTTGAATACGCGCGACAAAACGCCGGCAAAAAAAAACTCAGAAAAAACGACCGAACGACCGACGCTCAGGTGTGAATGCAGCCTGACTGTGTTAATGGGAAATTCCTGCGATTTTCTTTCCTGCAACCCATTATTGCAGGAAAGAAAATCATATCATCTATGGCTGGCTTACGGTAGTAAAGTCTAAATAAAATGTAAAAAAAAGATTCACCCTGCAAGGCAATATCCTAATGTGCTAGTGTGCATTGCAACTTTCCATTTATTAAATCTTCTGCCCTTGTTGTTTTAACTTTGGATAGTAAAAAAAAAAAAAATTCTGCCAGTAAATACCTTATACAGCTCACTTCCAGTTTCTTGTCTGGTCATTAGCCTAGGCTTATGACATCATGCACAGCTCTTTCTCTGTGAGAGTTTGCCAGAAAGGGAGGGGGAACGAGTCATAAGATGGCGAATGAGAGCTGCAGAGCAGGAGGTGTGCAATTGTGTGCCAGTGTTAAAGTGGTTGTAAACCCTTACAGACCACTTTGACCTACAGGTAAGCCTAGATTGAGGCTTACCTGTAGGTGCAAGAAATATCTCCTTAACCTACACGGTTAAGGAGATATTTCCAAGAAAGACGACACCGTAGACCAGGGGTGTCAAACAGGCGGCCCTCCAGCTGTTGCAAAACTACAAGTCCCATGAGGCATTGCAAGGCTAACAGTTACAAGCATGACTCCCAGAGGCAGAGGCATGATGGGACTTGTAGTTTCGGAACAGCTGGAGGGCCGCCAGTTTGACACCCCTGCCGTAGACAATGGCACGCAAGCGCACTGAGCGTGCCACTACTGACTGCATCAGGCAGCCCTCAAGCTACTGCGAAACTACAAGTCCCATGAGGCATTGCAAGGCTGACAGTTACAAGCACGACTCCCACAGGCAGAGGCATGATGGGACTTGTCAATTTTCAACAGGTGGAGGGCCGCCTGTTTAAGACCCCCTAATCTAGATGAATACAATACTGATGTGAACAGTAGTATCTGTCCTGTAAAGGAAACTGCTCTCTCTATAGAGGATTACTACCCCAGTAGCATAAGTCAGCCTAAATTGCCCAGCTTTTTGAGAAACCTAGTAGTACAAATGTTTTTGTATATTTCAATTCTTGACAGAAATTAAGATAAATGATCAGAGAGATGTCACTGCTTTGCTTCCGTCACTTCCTGAGTCCCCTTTCACACTTATACGACTTGTCCCACGATTTTGGACTGCAAAATCGTATGACAAGTCATTCTGCATTATTTTCAATGACTACCATTCATACTGGCACGACTTTAAGTTGTGCCTACTTTAACCACTTGTCCTCCGCCCACCGTCAAATGACGGCGGGCGGAGGACTCCATTGTCCTGACATCACGTCATATGACGTGATGTCCTTTTAAAGCCGCGGGCGGGCAAGGCCGCCGGCGGTGCTCGCGCGCACCCGCCGCTCTGCTGGGATCCCGGTGCGAGTGCCCGGCGGCAACGATCGCCGCCGGGCACACGCGATTGCCCAGTAACTGAGCGGGGACGTGGAGCTCTGTATGTAAACACAGAGCTGCAAATCCCTGTCAGGGAGAGAGGAGACAGATTGTGTTCCTTGTACATAGGGACACAATCGGTCACCTCCCCCAGTCACCCCCCCTCCCCCCACAGTTAGAACACTCATAGGACACACATTTAACCCCTTCCCCGCCCCCTAGTGGTTAACCCCTTCACTGCCAGTCACATTTATACAGTAATCAATGCATATTTATAGCATTGTTCACTGTATAACTGTAAATGGTCCCAAAAATGTCAGAAAAGTGTCCGAAGTGTCCGCCATAACGTCGCAATTAATAGTAAAAAAAAAAAAATGCCTTAAACTATCCCCTATTTTGTAAACACTATACATTTTGCGCAAACCAATCGATAAACGCTTATTGCATTTTTTTTTACCAAAAATATGTAGAAGAATACGTATCGGCCTAAACTGAGGAAAAAAATATTTTTTTAATATATTTTTTGGGGTTATTTATTATAGCAAAAAGTAAAAAATATTGCATTTTTTTCAAAATTGACGCTCTATTTTTGTATATAGTGCAAAAAATAAAAACCGCAGAGGTGATCAAATACCACCAAAAGAAAGCTCTATTTGTGGGAAAAAAATGACGCCAATTTTGTTTGGGAGCCACGTCGCACGACCGCGCAATTCTCAGTTAAAGCGACGCAGTGCCGGAAGCTTAAATTTTGTCTGGGCAGGAAGGGGGTGTAGGTGCACAGTAGGCAAGTGGTTAAAGTAGTACTTGCACTACTTTGGTCCGATTTTGATGCCACTTACACAGGCATTCATTGAAATCGCGGCAAAATCGCGGTAAAATCGCGAGACTTTGAAGTCGTACAAGTGTGAAAGGTGTCTTAATCTATTTCAGCTTCGGAAGATTTAGAAAAGATGGTGAAATAGCTGGGACTAGCATACAAATGATCTATATGGCGTTATATAACCCTTTATGCATGACAGATCCATGGGGGGGGGGGGTGTAAATGTGAAACAAAAGAAAACTCGATTTTAGCAGGATTTTTATCCAATCACTGACCTGGGAGCTGTGCTGCTTTGGTTCCTCCAACCGCCGAGGAGACTCACTCTTTGCTCTGTGCCTCTCTGGCATGGCACTCACGCTGCCAGATGGGCTGAATCTTGGGGGAAAAGGGAAACCAACAGTGTTAGATAGATAGGCCACGTGGGAGCATTATATATACTTAAACATACCTAAAACATCTCCTTACAAATATAAACACACATGCCCTACATGGGAGAAAACATTCTGTTATGCCCTGTACACACGATCGGTTCATCCGATGAAAACGGACCGATGCATTTTTTTCATCAGATATCCGATGAAGCTGACTTTCATCAGTCTTGCCTACACATCATCAGTCAAAAATCCGTTTGTGTCAGAACGCGGTGACGCAAGACACAACGACGTGCTGAGAAAAATGAAGTTCAATGCTTCTGAGCATGCGTCGACTTGATTCTAAGCACGTGTGGATTTTTAACCGATGGACAGGTTCTAAGTTTTTTTCACCGATGTAAAAAAAAACGATGGGGACCACACACGATCGGTTCGTCCGATGAAAACGGTCCATCGTACCGTTTTCATTAGACAAACCGATCGTGTGTACAGAGCATAATGATCATCATCTATAGGACTGTATTGAAAGAAACACCCCCAATGAGCCCAGATTATGAAGTAGATTAATAAATGTTTTCAGACAACTTTTACTCATGATCCACACATTTTCCCAGCTGAATTCTATTATAAAAATGCCTGGACCTGGGGAGAAAGTTGTGTGAATCTTCTACGAAAACATTTGTAAAAAAAAAAATGTTCGAATTAGGAACTGGCTAAGCCTATTGTAGTTAAGTACTGTCCGTTATAAATTTTTTTTTTATTTGCTAAATCTTTTTAACCACTTTTTTTTATCGACAAAGCACTGCGTTACTTTAACTGACAATTGCGCGGTAATGATGCTGTACCCAAATGATGTCCTTTTTTCCCACAAATAGAGCTTTCTTTTGGTGGTATTTGATCACCTCTGCGGTTTTTTATTTTTTGCGCTATAAACAAAAAAATATTTTTTTTCTTTTTTTTTTTTTTACTTTCTGCTATAAAACATATCCAATACAAATTGTCAAAAATCCAATCTCTTCATAAATTTAGGTCAATGTGTATTCTGCTACATACTTTTGGTAAAAAAAATCCCAATAAGCGTATATTGATTGGTTTGCGCAAACATTATCGCGTCTACAAACTATGGAATTTTTTATTTATTTTTTAACTAGTAATGGTGGCAATCATTGAATTATAGTGGGACTGCTATATTGCCACGGACATTTGGACACTAGGTGACACTAATACAGCGATCATTGATACAAATATGCACTGTCACTGTACTAATGACACTGGCTGGGAGGGAGTTAACATCATTGGTATTTAAAGGGTTAACTGTGTGCCTAGCTAATGTTTTACTAAACTGTGGGAGGTGTTTTTACTAGGGGGAGATGTGTTTTTTGTCCCTGCTTTGCGGAAACACAGGAAATTCCGACAACAATTGTCCGATGGAGTATACAAATGGTCGGATTATCCGACAACATCCTGCCATCACACAATTCCAGTCGGAAAGTCTAGCCCCGTACACACATACGAGAACCTCGACGGGCAGAACACATCGTTCCGCCCGTCGAGGTTCTTGGCCGGCCGGCAGAATCGGCGACCATCCCGTCGGGAAAGACGACCAGCTATTAATCCCGACGGGCCGCCGAGAAAATAGAGAACCTGCTCTCTATTTTCTCTTGGCGGCTTTCCCGACGGGATGCTCGCCGAGAGTGTACACACGGCCGAGGTTCTCGGCAGAATGAGGATCCCAGCGAGCTTCTCGCTGGTTTCTGCCGAGAACCTCGGCCGTGTGTACGGGGCCTGATCGTGTGTACCGGCCTTTACTGACTGGATCGGCAGGTGAAAATAAAGGGAAAAAAAGCCTAAAAAAGAAATGAAATACAGCCACCACATTTAAAGACTGATAAGCTGCAATATATATATATATATATATATATATATATATATATATATATATAAAAAATCGGGGGCAATTTTGGCCCCCCCAAAAATCTGCGATTTAAAAAAAAAAAATCGATTTGCGATTCGAATCAAAATCCTGCCCACAGCTCACCGCGATCCTGGGAAAAGGCTGCGAGCGGCGTCCGGACTTGCTGCCTTTTCCCAGGATTGTGGCGAGCTGCGGGCAGGATTTTTTAGGCCAGGCCGCGGCTTCGGCCTAGTCCGCGGAGCGCTGGTCCTATGGAAAAAAAATCAATTTGGTCAAAATTAGGGTTGTCCCGATACCACTTTTTTAGGACCGAGTACAAGTACCGATACTTTTTTTTCATGTACTCGCCGATACCGAATACCGATACTTTTTTTAAATGTCATGTGACAGTTTTCAAACCACAATACAGACTAAGGATATTTTCTTTAGAATTATGAAGAACTCTAACTCAAGACATTACAGTATAAAAGAATAAAAATGAGTAAAAATTAATAAAAATGAATAAAAATGTTTTATTTGCTTGTCACGCAGTAGTAAAAAACTCAAAGAATTTTCACAGAACATGTTGATAAATACAAAAAAAGTATTCTATTTAGGTATCGGGAGCATTTGCGCGAGTACAAGTACTCCCAAAAATACTCGGTATCGGTCCCGATACCGATACTAGTATCGGTATCTGGACAACCCTAGTCAAAATCTGAATCGATTTGCCCTCACAACTCGATTCAAGATTCAAATGTTTTTTTCCCTCAGCCCTGACACTGTCATTAGAACTGATGGTTTGGATTAGTGTTTTATGTTGGCATTTCTACTTTCCTTACAATAAATGAGATCCTCGCTTATTAAGCAGTGTGTTTATTTTTTTATAGCTAATGTTGTTAAAGTCGGTTCACACTGGGGCGACACGACACTCCAACACGACTTCAGCATGAACCACAGGGCGACCTGGGGCAACTCCAGGCGACTTGGGGCGATTTACAACAGGACTGGAAGTCGCCTCCAGGACAGGGAATGTTAGAAGTGGCCAATCAGAGCTTCTAAGCTCTTTTGACATCATTCTTTTTCCTTTTTCATTTCTTCTTCCCTGTTCCCTGTTTTTCCGTGTCCAAAATGCTCTCTTTGCGTTACATAATGTCAGCTGCCATAGCAGCTGGTTTGGCAGTATTGGTCAATAGATGTCATAGTGATATAGTGATGTGATGTGATAGTGATATAAGGAGCTTACACTCTAATGTCCCCCCCCCCCCACAGTCACATCAGTCTCTGTACAGAGGAGCTTACACTCTAATGTCCCCTCCCCCCACAGTCACATCAGTCTCTGTACAGAGGAGCTTACACTCTAATGTCCCTCTAATGTCCCTCCCCCTACAGTCACATCAGTTTCTGTACACTGTACAGAGAAGCTTACACTCTAATGTCCCCCCCACAGTCACATCAGTCTCTGTACAGAGAAGCTTACACTCTAATGTCCCCTCCCCCACAGTCACATCCGTCTCTGTACAGAGGGGCTTACACGCTAATGTCCCCTCCCCCCCCCCACAGTCACATCAGTCTCTGTACAGAGAAGCTTACACTGTAATGTCTCCTCCTCCCCCACATCCACACCAGTCTCTGTACAGAGGAGCTTACACTCTAATGTCCACTATTATGTCACTCCTGTGTATTGTATCTGGACGGTGGTGATGTCATAGTGATGTGATGTCATAGTGATGTGATGTCATAGTGATATAGTGATGTCATAGTGATATAGTGATGTAATGTGATAGTGATGCGATGTCCCCCACAGTCACATCAGTCTCTGTACAGAGGAGCTTACATGCTAATGTCCCCCCCCCCCCCCACAGTCACATCAGTCTCTGTACAGAGGAGTTTACACTGTAATGTCTCCTCCCCCCCCACAGTCACATCAGTCTCTGTACAGAAGAGCTTACACTCTAATGTCCACTATTATGTCACTCCTGTGTATTGTATCTGGAGGATGTCATAGTGAAGTGATGTCATAGTGATGTGATGTCATAGTGATATAGTGATGTGATGTCATAGTGATGTGATGTCATAGTGATATAGTGATGTGATGTCATAGTGATGCGATGTCCCCCACAGTCACATCAGTCTCTGTACAGAGCAGCTTAAACTCTAATGTCCCCCCCCCCCCCCACAGTCACATCAGTCTCTGTACAGAGGCGCTTACACTCTAATGGTCCCTGTAATGTCTGTCTGTCTTGTCATACAGACATGGTCTCTCCTTGATAAACCTTATAAGAGACTCATTATCCACATCCTCTCTTCTATTCTCTTCCCTGGCTTTGGTAGACATGGTGTATAGAGGTATAGGGAGACACAAAGTAATCGGTGTCTAGGAAGGTGGGGGCTGCCTGGGGACAGGGGAGTACCTGGGTGCTTCTGGGTAAATTCCTCTCTGCTTCCTGCAAAGTTGCCTCTAAGTTGCCTCACTATGAACAGAGATCAGACTTGGAGACGACTTGCATTGAAATCAATGGGTGCAAATCGCCTAGAAGTCGGATTGAAGTAGTACAGGAACCTTTTCTGAAGTCGGAGCGACTTCAGTAGTGTCTATTAAGACGGCTCTCATTCACTTCTATTGCTTTTCTGGACAGCACGACTTGGGGAGACTTGAGGCGACCTGAAGTCGGATCGCAGGTCGCCCCAGTGTAAACCAGCTCTTAGTGTACCATCATCACTAACATTATCGGAGCTTTGATAGACTACCTATCTATAGGAATAGACAAGTTAACACATATTTATAATTAATAGGGGGAATCCAAAACCACCCAATATTTATTTCAGCTGTTAAATTTATTAAACATTACAGAACAGGTTCAGCTGAATGTGACTAATCACTGCTAGCTATACAAACACTGTAGATATTCGCAAATAGAAGGAAGGTCTGGACAGCCGCACTCCAATAAAAGTGCCTTTAGTGTGAAAAATAACAAAAGTACAAACCACAGCAGGGTACAGGATAAAAAATAGTATTTTTTGTACTCACCGTAAAATCCTTTTCTCTATCGTCCATGGACAGACACAGCCTCTGTGAGGCTGCATTCACACCTGAGCGTTTTGTCGCCTGAAGCATGAAGCTCCAAAACACTAGAGGGGAAAAAAGACATTATTCTCAATGAAGATGGTTCACATCTCCACTCCAAAACGCCTGACGCCGAACGCCTGAAGCTCAAACAAGTTCTGGACCCGTTTTTGTCGCTCGGATTGAGCGTATTTGGGCATTTTCTGTTTTTAACATTGGTGACCCCAGACCTGTCTAAATTCGCGACAAAACGTGTTAAAAAACGCCGCAAAAATCGTGGCAAATCGCGGTAAAAAACGCTGCAAATATCACAACAAAACGCGGTAAAAAACGCTGCAAAACACTATGCTCAGGTGTGAATGCAGCCTAAATCTTGACTTGTGGGTTATGTTCCTGTTCTATAGGAGAGGAGTCCTCTCCTGGTAGACGGAACATAACCCTACAGTCAAGATTATAAGGAAGCTGTGTCCGTCCATGGATGAAAGAGAAAATATGATTTTTGTACTCACCGTAAAATCCTTATCTCTGAAGTCCATGGACGGACACAGCTTCCTTATAATCTTGACTGTAGGGTTATGTTCCGTCTACCAGGAGAGGACTCCTCTCCTATAGAACAGGAACATAACCCACAATTCAAGATTTACAGAGGCTGTGTCCGTCCATGGATGATAAGAGGAAAAACTGACGCGTTTCACACTCTCAATAGCGCTAAGCACTGTTGCGAGTGTGAAACGCGTCAGTTTGTTTATCCTGTACCCTGCTGTGGTTTGTTCTTTTGTTATTTTCCACACTAAAGGCGTTTTTATCGGAGTGTGGCTGTCCAGACCTTCCCTCTTCTAACTACTATATGCTTAGCCTACACCTGCTGCTTCCACCTTGAGGAAAGTACCATTTCCACACATCCACCTGGAGCGGGGATCCCTTCCTCTTCTGTTCCTGGATCTTACAGTAGATAATCGCCTACAAAATCTTTAGTGCTTTGAGTTGAACTGACCACTTACCTGTCTATTTCACTGCTGGTTGGCCTGGATACTTTGGAACCAGAGGACGCCAAGCTGAAGCTCTCCTGCCCAGCAGCGCTGTGCCCTGTCGTATCGATGACCATTGCAGTCACTTCCTCTGCACTGCTTCCATCCTCGCCCGATGGCTGGTTCTCTGGACCCAACCACTCATCCAAATTCTCTGTCTTGATACGAAGGGCCCCCATCACCCTGACATCATCATCGCTCCGTTCTCCTCGATCTGCTGACCCTGTTTCCACATACCATTGTCCTGCTCTGTTAATTCGAAGAATGGGCTCCCTGCTCTCCACATCTGATCCCTGCTCCACCATCTGAGGACTTGTGGACTCCTCAGCTGGGCTCAGCTCTCTAATGTCAAGTACAGTGCTTACCTGGCCCCTCCGGTTCCCTGAGGACCTTGGAGTGCTGTGCCGTGGACTCAAGGATCTAGTCAAACTCTGGGTGACACGGTGGGAATCTTGCACCCTCTCTTGATGTTTAGGTCTGGTTTGACTTAGTTCTTCCTCTGATTCTGGTGAACTGATCTTTAAGTGGATGCCTTCAAGGATCTGTGTGCACTTATCGATAATATGCTGCATTTGCAAAAAGCTGGCGGCGGTCAGATAGCTTATGATGTCAGCAAGCTGCAGGCAAATACGCCCTGTGTAGCAGAAGGAGAGAAGCTGCTCGAAGACCCCGGGATTTTTGATAACTGATAAAGACACCGCGTTCATCTCGTTCAGGGACATGTGATCTCGAAAATAAGGTGAACTTGCAGCTAGCACCACTTTGTGTGCCCGAAAGGACTGGCCCTGCACATTGACCACAATGTCACACAGGCGGCCCTGCATCCGCAGCTGGTTAAGGTGACTCAAGACAGAGTTGCTGAACTCTGGGATCTCCAGCTGAATGTTACCTCCTTTGTCCATGGCTGCCCCTTGCATAGACACTCAACCCTGCAAAGAAAAGCAAAACAGTTCTTCAATAAACCATCACTTGCCACATTCTAAATTATGTTGTGCGATTTTTACTTCTTCACATAATATTTCATTTCTGATATTTTTAATAGTGACTGAATGTTTTACAGTGATCTTAGCACAAATATATTTAGGTATACTCAGCACAGAGTACATTGGGATGGCAGGGTGCCATGCTCAGGGGGTGGGGCAGTGCCCTGCATGCATGGTATTCCTCTGTCACCCTCAGGCTCTTGGGTTAAGTAACACTGGCTGTCAATAAAATTAACCACTTCCAGCCCAGACCAATTCTGGAATTTCTCTCCTACATATAAAAATAATATTTTTTTTACTAGAAAATTGCTCATAAGACCCTAACATTGTCTATATTATTTTTTTTAGCAGAGACCCAAGCGCATAAAATGATGATCGTTGCAATTTGGAAAAAAATACACTTTAATTAATTCTAATGTAAAAAAAACACAATATATAATGTTCATGGCGTTATCTTACATGTGTGGTGCAAACACTGTGTACATATGCAGGCAAGACCTATGCATGCGTTCACTTTTTCACGCAAGCACAAGGGGATGGGGGCGCATAAATTTTTTTTATTATTATCTATTTTCTTTCTTTTTAAAGTGACACTATAGGTTCGTTTTTTTTTTTTTTTTTTTAATAACAAACATGTCATACTAACCTCCACTGTGCAGCTCGTTTTGCACAGTGTAGCCCTGAACGCCATTTTATGGGGTCCCCTGGTGGCTCTCTTGGGTCCTCCCTGCATCAGATAACCCCCTCTGGGAAGTGCTTTCCCAAAGGGGTTGCCTTTGCGAGTGCACTCCCAAGCCCTGCACTCGGCGTCCATAGCTGCCTAATGCAGGACTCGGCCCCGCCCCCCGTTATTGGATTTGATTGACAGCAGCGGGAGCCAATGGTTGCGCTGCTTTTAATCTATCCAATAAAGAGCCGATAACCCCGGGCAAAGATCCCAGGCAAAAAGGCGGTAATAGTCAGATGTTCTTTCACCTGAATGCATAGGATGCATTAGGGTGAAAAAACAGGAGGGTTTACAACCCCTTTAATTATTTATTTGTTTTTGATCACTTTTATTCCTATTAAAAGAAATGTAAACATCACTTGTAAGAGTCGGTTCACACTGGGGCGACACGACTTCCAGCACGACTTTCAGAAGCAACTTCAACACGACTTGAGCATGAACCACAGGGCGATCTGGGGCGATTTACAACATGAATTGAAGTCCTTTTCAGGTCAGGAGACATTCCAGTGGCCAATAAAACAACAATCAGCTCTGGGAGAGGGAAGGGGAGGGAGGGGTTTGCCTGAGAAATGTATGTTATCTTGCTGAAAGGTCCTTCAATTAAAACAATGATCAGACTTGGAAGCGACTTCCATTGAAATCAATGGGTACAAATCGCCTAGAAGTCTGATTGAAGTAGTACAGGAACCTCCTCTGAAGTCGGAGTGACATGAGTAGTGTGTATTAACACCACTCCCATTCACTTACATTGCTTTTCTGGACAGCGCGACTTGGGACGACTTGAGACGACTTCAAGTCGGATCCCAAGTCGCCCCAGTGTGAACCGAATCTTATAGGAATAAGGCATGACAGGTTTTCTTTATGGGGACAATAAGACCCCAGATATCGTTACTACCCTTGAATGCATGAGATAAAACACACACACACAAACACACACACCAATCTCTGCTTTCCAGGGAAAAAAACTGGCAGTGTTTACGTCTGCCAGAGCCAGAAGTGACATCATGGCCTCGCTTTTGGCCTCCTAGTGTTATAGAGATGGCCGGGGACTGAGCTCTATGGTAAACCGCCACCGCAGTTCGGTTGAGAGCACAAACAACTGTTAAAGTCATCAGTCATGGCATGTTTTGTATGTATCAGGATACAGTGTTGCATGACTGAGTAATTGTCATTCAATGAATGACAGTGCTGAAAAATGGCCTGGACAAGAAGGGGGCTTAACATGCCGGTCTTCAGGTAGTTGAAAAACAGTTAAATCAATCAGTTTAGTTCCACTTTAAAAAAAAAACAAGTCTAAAAAGTAAAAAATTGCGAACAGGCATGTAATGTCCCTTCTACAATAAAGTACACCTTTCCTATTCTCAATCCTTGGCGGAACGTACTTCCCATTCCATCACACTGCCAGTGTGCCGAGATGACTGACACCAGCACATGAGTGTTAGTGACATCATCCCTCTCCAGCCAATTAAAACAGCAGAAGACCGGCAAAAAAAATAAAAAACAGGGAGAAGATTTCCGTGAGGGAACTGGACCATTGTAGCAAAGGTAAGTATGTGTACCTTTAGTTTCATTTTAAGCTGGAGCTGTTGATTTTTTTTTCCTCCCTGGGGGACTTTTAACAGCAAGAATTTAGCCCAGAGTTGGAATTTTAACGCAAGGTATGATATTATGGGTATCTCCTCCCATGATGTGGCACCATGCCCCCCCCCCCCACTGCTGTCAATCAAAGTCAGCAAGCCAACGAGGAGAGAAATGGGGCACACAGAGCAGCTGTGGCTCGGCTTGGGTGCCTCCACAGCAAACTGCTTACATAGTTAGTCAGGTTGAAAAAAAGACAAGTCCATCCAGTTCAACCATAAAAAAATATAAACAAACAAAATAAAAAACACAGTACAATCCCATACACCCAACTCCATACCCACAGTTGATCAAGAAGAAGGCAAAAAACCCCAGCAGAGCGATGATCCAATTTGCTACAGTAGGGCAAAAATTCCTTCCTGATCCCCGAGAGGCAATCGGATTTTCCCTGGATCAACTGTACCTATAAATCTTAGTACTCAGTTATATTCTGTACATTTAGGAAAGTATCCAGTTTGTTCCACATTTTCACAGCTCTTACTGTGAAGAAACCTTTCCGTATTTTTTAGATGAAATCTCTTTTCCTCCAGACGTAAAGAGTGCCCCCTTGTCCTCAGTGTTGACCGTAAAGTGAATAACAACACCAAGTTCACTATATGGACCTCTTATATATTTGTACATGTTGATCATATCCCCCCTTATTCTCCTCTTCTCAAGAGTGAATTTTAGTTCTTCTAATCTTTCCTCATAGCTGAGCTCCTCCATGCCTCTTATCATTTGGTTGCCCTTCTCTGCACTTTCTCCAGTTCCCCGATATCCTTTTTGAGAACTGGGGCCCAAAACTGAACTGCATATTCCAAATGAGGTCTTACTAATGATTTGTACAGGGGCAAATCTCTCTCTCTCTCTCTGGAGTCCATACCTCTCTTAATACAAGAAAGGACTTTGCTCGCTTTGGAAACCGCAGCTTGGCATTGCATTGCCTTTTCTGAGCTTATGATCAACCAAAACCCACAGATCCTTCTCCACTACGGATCCCCCCAGTTGTACTCCTCCTAGTATGTATGATGCATGCATATTCTTAGCCCCCAAGTGCATAACTTTACATTACTGTGGGGGCACTCCACAGGAGGGAGGGGCCAGGAGCACTGAAAGGGGACCTGAGAAGAGGAGGATCTGGGCTGCCCTGTGCAAAACCACTGCACAGAGCAAGAAAATATGATATGTTTGTTATTAATTTAAAAAACAAAACAAAAAAAAACAAGACTTTAGTATCATTTTAAAACTGCTTATTTTACGGTCATTCTGTGTAAAACAATTTCAATCCATTAACTGTGAGGAACTCAATTCCTGAGCTATTCATAGTGGAGATCATTGCATGTACTAAACCAAATAGGATCAGCAGTTAGAAAGTCACAGAAAAAAAGGCAATGAACCAGCAAAAGATGTCAAGTCAGCCAAAACGTCTGCTCATGCAAATTGCTATCAAAGACAGTAATGCATATAAATAGGATTTCCCATAGTGCAACTGTGCTTCACGCCTCTAATATTGTGTAGCTGAAAGCAATTTACAGAAAGATGTTCAGTATTTGCATAGGACAATGTTTTCTGTCATTCGGTTTTATTCCTTTACAGCAAATCTGCAAATGAATGGAAATGTTCAGTTGTTTGTTTCTAGAAAAATTGTATAGATAAATCTAAGCTGGCTTCAGTATAGTAAGTCGTACAAAAGTGCAGACGGCCATGTACGATGTGATGTGAGATGGAATGCATAAAGGGGCCATTGATAATACTATGAGGACAAGCAGAAAATGGCAATTTCTGTGCCATGCACAACAGCTTACAATAGCTTACTACTACTTTACAGCCCATTCAGACTTAAAAGAAATGAATGGCCAAAGATTTTTTTGCCCTCCTGTGACCCAGAGTCAGCTGATGGCAGGCTAATGTCGGCTATCAGCTGACAGGGCAAAGCCACTTCAGGCTATGGAAGGATCACAATATTGTTGGGACCACCTGATTGACAGCTGGCTCAGCCTAGCTGAGAGCCAGAGCCAATTGCATCCGTCCTCTCCCCAGCCCGGCGCTCCAGAAATTTAAACTGTCTCCGCTCTGCTCACACTCAGCCCCGCCTCCTCCTAACCCCCTGAACTGTGATAGACAGAATACGGGTCCAATACTGGAATGTGTTCTGTCTAGCGCGGGGGTTAGGAGGAGGCAGGGCTATGAGTGCGAGCAGAGCGGAGACAATTTCAGTAGCGTGTGTTGTGCCAAGAATGGGTGTGGGGGTGGTATTAGGAGCATTAGAATTTGTGGGAGGAGTGGCAAAGCAGAGGGCTGGAGAGGCGGGGCAGTATTAGGATTATTAGAATTTGTGGGTATGGTAGGAGGGAGTGGCAATGCAGAGGGCTGGAGAGGCGGGGCAGTATTAGGATGATTAGAATTTGTGAGTATGGTAGGAGGGAGCGGCAATGCAGAGGGCTGGAGAGGTGGAGTTCCGATCGGAGCCGAGAGCTAGGGGGAACCGATTCCGATGGGGAACCATTTTCGGCACAACACAGTTAAGGTGTGCAGCCATCCGTCCTCCCCCACATACCTCTCTCTGTTTGGCTCTGTCTTCAGGTCTCCGTCCATCTCCTCCATCTGTGCTCTTCCCATCTCAGCTGTGACAGGAGTTCTGCACAGTGTGAGGACTCCTATTTTTGGAGGTGACAGGGTCAATAAAGAAAACCTGTCACCTCCATTTGCGATCACACAGGGAATTGTTTTCTCCTGTGTGATAGCAATAAAGTTAAGTGAAAAAAAAAAGATCAAATAAAAATAATTAAATTATTAAAATAAAGGTATAAAGGTTTACCATTTTATAAAATCGTGATCTTTGTTCTAGGCAAAAGAATCGCGATTCTCATTTTCCCCAGAATCGTGCAGCTCTAGCATGTAGGTTGTTCCGTGCTCCACTGTAGCCTGCAGACCCTCATTATTGTACGGCTTTCCTGCCCTGTGCAAACAAACTGCCTCCTGCTACAGCCAAATATTTCACATTTTTACTCATCTGTCCAGAACACCCGCTGCCATTTTTCTGCACCCAATTCCTATGTTTTCATGCATAGTAGAGTCACTTAGACTTGTTTCCACACCCTATGTACGAAAACAGTAAAGAATAGTGGAGGTTCCTTGCAAGTTTGGGGCTGCAGTTGCAGCATTGGGAACATGTTAGATGTTCCCAAAGGCAAACCTATCCTTTAACCACTTAGTGACCGACCCATTGTAGCTTTACTGCTACAGGGCAGCCGATTTGCGCAGAATCACATATATATCTATGCGACTCTGCATTTCCAGGTAGGGGTGCGTCCACCTGACTGTGATTCGACACAACACATACTGATCACCGGTGCCAGTGTTTGACCCGCCAGCACCCTGCAATTGGCTCAGGGTCTCACAGAACAGTGAGACTCTGTCAGTGTAAGCAACACTTTAGTGTTCAGTGGCAGGGGATCTAGTTGCTAAGCAGGCAATGAAAACAACTAGATCCACAATAAAAGCAGCACACCGTACACACAAAAACACATTAGGCACATATTTAACCCTTTGATCGTCCTGGATATTAACCCCTTCCTGTCCAGTGTCAGTACAGTGCATATTATTAACACTGATCACTGTAATAATGGCACTGGTAAGGTCAGTGGCAGTTAATTCCCACAAAGTGTCAGACTGCTTCAGTATCGCAGACTGGTTATAGGTCACTGATTGCCACCATCACTATATAAAAATTGCAGTATATATATATATATATATATATACACACACACCATAGTTTGTAGACGCTATAATTTTCATACAAACCAATCAATATACACTTAGGCCTCTTTCACACCAGCAACTGATCGGGTCTGCCTGTCCGTTTTTCAGGCAAATCCCAATCATTTATTGTTCTCTATGGAGAGGCAGATGTCAGTGTGCATGTGTCCACTGACACCCGCTGGCATCCGATAAGGTCCGCTAAAAACCATCCATTCAGTCGATCAGATGAGAGTCGGATAGGAAAGGACAGGCAGTCTGCTTCTATCTGACCGCCCCATAGAGAACAGCGGGCTGTGTCCAAGACCACTCTGCATAGTGCAGCGGACACAGACCTGTTACCCGCGGGCATCAGCGGAGCGATCACCTGCTGAGCAAGCAGATCTTCTTGATGGATTCCGCTCCGTCTGAAATGGCTAAAATGTATTAAGAGATTTTTATTTTTATTTTAATGGGAAATGCTTTATAGCAAACAAGTAAAAAATATATATATAAAAAAAAATTGTCAGTCTTTTTTCTTTTATATAATAAAAAGGTGATCAAATATAATCAAAAGAAAGCTCTATTTGTGTAAAAAAAAAAGATACAAATTTCATTTGGGAACAACGTTGCATGACCGTCAGTTAAAGCAGTGCAGCGCCGCATAGCAAAACATAGCCTGGTCATAAGGAGGGGGTAAAATCTTTTGGAGGGCAAGAAAGCAAAATGGAAGTAAAAAATACGATCAGTGTCTTTCCCCTGCTGTGTCTTACAAGGCTGTAAAGAGGCATCTGAATCAGTGGCTAGATTTTAAAAACAGGAAACCCCCTTTGAAATGCAACTAAATACAGAAAATTATATACAGGTTAGACGCGTAAGCAGCGCCACCATTATCTATACTTACATGCATGCAAAGCGTTGTTTAAATGTTTCCCCCTAATAGGACTGTATGACTCACAATCTTAGATGTTACTTCGCTGAAAAGGTTTTTCTACCTCTCTTGAAAGTTCTGTCTTTCCAGATATTACGGCAGTTAAAGTAAACTCCCAGGAAAGTACCTGAATTTCTATAATTTACTATATGTAAATGTGACAGACCAAACCAAGATAGGGGATTCTGGAGAGGACTAAGGATGAGCTTCGGCATGTTCGCATGGAACACGTGCAGAGCCCGCCAGGAAGTGTGCACAACGCTGCTGCAATCACAGCCAGGGAGACATTTCCCGATCTCTGCAGCCGAGCATCGGGACAATTCCTGGCGGGCTCTGCACGTGTTCCATGCGAACACACCAAAGCTCATCCTTAGAGAGGACTAGAAGCAAGCCTCTTACCCACTGACTATGGCCCAGGGAGAGAGCAGATCATTCTCCATTCTTCTCTGCCTTTTGGCTAAGATCAAGTGTAGTATCTGTTCTTATCAGTTGCCAATAGGTGGTGCTAAACTGACTTTCCCCAGTACTCGGCGAGGGGGAAAGGGATGGCAGTCGGTGGACGCTAAGCCTGTTGGCGTAGAGGCGAAAGCCTTCTGATCGGGGCAGAGAGGCATGAGGTCGAAGCTGAAGGGCCGGGACCCTGGCCTTTGGCCTGGATTCGGTGGTGTCTGCCCCAGTCAGTTGTTCGGCGAGGGAACCTTTGCTAATCCCTTCGGGGAGAGGCGGGTAGTACTTCCCGAATGTAATTAGGTGGGAGAGTTGGGGGTTGTGGGTAGTAGTCGGCCGCGGCTGGCTCTCCCCAACCTCTTCTCCTACATTCCTGGCTGGGAAGGGTGCTGCCGGTCCGGACCGGGGGTCAGGGTCCGTTGAAAAGCCTGTGGAGATAGTGCCCCTGGAGTGGCAGTCCAGGGGTGCCATACATTGCACTGAGTGTTGAGGGGCACTCAACGTGTGGCACCTTAGGTCACATATCTCCACACACATCTTTTTAACACCTGCCTCTAGGGCCGAGCCTTTTGGCTAGGACCAGAGGAATTTTTGTTCCTGGCCGGAGGGCCGGCCATTGTATTGCACAATGGCCACTTTCCACTCACCATTCCCACCTTCCTTTTCCCCCACTTTCTTTTTTATTTTACCCCCTGTTTGTCTTGTTTTGTCACTTTTTTTGTTGGTGCGTGCACTTTAGAGTGGCGAGTAGGGTGCTGGTCCTCGGGCCTGACTCTGAAAGTCTTGGGAGTAGGTGGACATGGCCTTCTGGCTTAGTTCACCTGCTCTCATGGGGTCTCCCTTCGGGGGAGCCTCACCGAGGAGGGTTCTGTTTCGGCAGTCCCTCCGAGGATGTTAGGCCATGTGGTTTCGGCTGCATGAGCCTTAGTGGGGTCCTAGTGGTTTCGGCTGCTTGGACTCCAATACTCTTTTCCCTGCCTGGAGCCTAACGCCCCGGGGGATCAGAGCTGGGTCCTCTTCGGAGGACCAATTGACGATGGCACCCATCGCAGTTTTTTGTGTTTCACTCTTTATGGGTGTGCACATTTTTTCCTGCACCGGGTGAAGTTTTTGGGTTGTGTTTTGCACGCCACAGGCTTTTCAATAAAAAAAAAAAAAAAAAAAAGATCATTCTCCAATGATGGACCACCACTTAATGGACACTGAGAATGTGGTTTGGATTACTTCAAATGGGACAGTAATATTTATCCCTAATATCTCCCAAGAAATATATAAAGACTATTCCTGGTTTGATTGATTCTGAATCAATGTCACATTGGCTTTTGGAGTCAGACAGTCTGCTACTGGGGTCTCCTGCTATTGTGTTTAATAAGGTGTTCTGTATTTATACTGAGGATAATGTACTTTGCTTTACCCTTGTTGCCGAACAGTCTGTTCACCTGGGCTGGCTTAAGGGATGCACTAATTAGCATGTTAATTAAATCATTGTCGGCTAGAAGTTTTCTAGAGGAGAGGGGAGTAGCCATGAGTATGCCCTACCTCGTTATCTAACCCATTGTGTGATGTTTTGGGTAAATATTTGGGTTATTGTGTATGCGGGGGACTGACATACTTTTGTTTGATTCTGAATCAATGTCACATTGGCCTTTGGAGCAGGACAGTCTGCTACTGGGGTCTCCTGATATTGTCTGTTTAATATGGTGTTCTGTATTAATACTTAGGATAATGTATAATGTACTCTGATTTACCCTTGAGGCTGGGCAGTCTGAGGGGGGGGGGGGGGTTGTAGCCACGAGTCAGCCCTACCTGGTCATCTAAACCATAGTGCACTTTGAGTGATGTAGGGGCCAGTGGATGGAACCATACGCTGAGTGACGTAGGGGGTCGGAAGATGGAACCATAGTGCACGTGAGTGACATAGAGGTCAGATGATGGAACCATAATGCATGTTGAGTGAGGTAGGGGTTGGAGGATGAAACTATAGTGCACGTTGAGTGACATAGAGGTCGGATAATGGAACCATAATGCATGTTGAGTGAGGTAGGGGTTGGAGGATGAAACTATAGTGCACGTTGAGTGACATAGGGGTCGGAGGATGGAACCACAGTGTGTTTTGAGTGATATAGGGGTCGGAGGACGGAACCATAGTGCACGTTGAGTGACGTAGGGGTCGGAGGACGCAACCATAGTGCACGTCGAGGGTCAACTGGCAACTGGTCAACTGGCAGAGACTTCAGTGCTGGAATTGAGGAAAGGTGAGACACGCAGGCCCCTGGGAAAGCAATTATAAGAGCTCCACAATCCCATCAGCCACCCAGGACAGAGCAGCCCCGCCATTGGCTCCCGCGGCTGTCAATCAAAGTCAGCCAATCAGGGAAGAGAGGGCTCCATGTCTGAATGAATACACAGAGCGCTGACTTGGCTTTGGTGCCCCCTGTAGCAAGCGGTCAAAGGAGGAATGGGCTAGGAGCAGTGAAGAGAGACCCGAGAAGAGGAGGATCAGGGCCGCTCTGTGCAAATCCAACTGCACAGTATATAAGTATAACATGACTGTTTTTTTTTTTTTAAATGAGCCTTTACAATCACTTTAAAGTGTAGGTTTCCAAACATTTCCAAAAAATCCCTCCATCCCTTTCCATATCCCCTGAATAAAACATACCAGCGCTCATCCTTTTTCAAATTACCCACCGGTAACAGTAACATGTTTTATTTTCTCAGGTTGACAACACTCCTTTAACCTAGAAACACACTGATGTGGGTTTGTAACTGTCTCCTAAACCTCCACAGTGTCTATGGCGCATGCACACTTTAGAAAGGGCAGATTGTGATGTTTCTAAAGGGGTCATGCCGTGACTGGCTGCTCCTGTGTGCCTGCCACGCCACTCCGGCCGGTCACAGAGTTCGCGGCCCCGGAAGGAAGAGGGACAAAGATCGAGGCTTCCAGCCAGCAGGGACATTGCAGGCTTCGGTTTCAGGTAAGTGACACATATTGGGCTACTATGCGATGCAGATGATTATGCTTTGCCTTTGCAGGGAAATAAAGAGGAAGTAAAACCCATCAGGGTTTACTTCCTCTTTAAACCTCATTCACAGGGTCGGCGTTGTATAACAACAGGTGGTTGAAACAAGGTTTTACCGCCCCCTGGCTGTTCACCTTAAGGAGAACATGCAGCTGCTCTGAGCTGTACACATGCTAAAATTAAACCACCTGACGTGACCCCTACAAGTGAATGGGGGCCATGGTGCATGTAATGCAAGCGCTTGCAGCAGAGCAGGCAGTGGAGAAGCAACAGTTTGCCTCCCGGGCCACCTGTCAACCTCCCTCTGAAAAGCAATCCACTGTATACCTCCTTCCAGAGAGTGGCAGGGACTGTAGCAAGGGTAAAGGTTGGGGGACAGTGAAAGCAAATGGTTAAGCTGTGGCTTTATCCGCCCCCCTCGCATGAGCACTAAAAATACAGCTGCTTATGGCTGTAGCTGCAATAAAACCTAAACAGCGTGTCACTTTTAATGGGGGTGGTGCTGCCACACACTGATGCAGCTCTATGGGGCCACACCAGAACCACAATGCACGTGATTGCGGCAATTACAAGTTTAAATCAGGAGGTGGGAAGGTGACATGTTGTCTCATTACCTCCTGTCAAACACCTCTGAAAAGCAAGCCGAGCATGGATCGCTTTTCACAGGAGTGGCAGTGTCTGCTGCATTTCTGAACGAGTCCCTAGAGTTCTTTCAGACCTTTCTGAAGATTATCGCCCTCTAAAAGCCATCTAAGGTGGATCTCTTTTCAGAGGGTGGTATAGCATTGGCTAATGTTGTTGAGGAGGTGCTACTGCCGCCTGTTTTTTTTTTCCTTTTTTTAAATGTAAAAAGAGCAATTATAGATTGCGGGACCGTGCTGCAACTGCCAGCTGGTGCGGCCCCACTGATCTCAATGGGTGAGGTAGACAGGCTGTGCCACCTGTTAGACTCTGCAGCCTGTGATAAAAATGCTGCAACCCATGTACAGCGCCGTTTGAATTTGGTGGAGGGGGGGCGATACTCTGTCTCAGCTTTTTTTTTTTATACCCCCCGAAGATGTACGTCAGGAGAATGGCATGGGTGAGCAAATGGGCGTACCTGTGCGTCCCACCGTCATCGCAGGCTGGCGGGAGCGTGCCTGCGGACTCGATGTCCCTCGGTGATTCGCGATTGAGGCAAGAAGAGGCCGAACGGGGAGATGCCTATGTACAAGGCATTTCCCTGTTCTGCCTAACGTCATGACGGGGATCTACTGTCCTGTATGTACTGTACAGGCTTCGGAAGCAGGGATCTACTGTCCCGTATGTGCTGGGATATACTGTCCTGTCTTCGGGAGCAGTGATCTCTGTCATGTCCTAGTGAGCCCACCCCCCCCCCCCCACTACAGTTAGAACACACTGAGGGAACACATTCTTTTTTTTTAAAGGTGAGGGAACACACTTAACCCTGTGATCGCCCCCTAGTGTTTAACACATTCCCTGCCAGTGACATTTATACAGTAATCGGTGGCTATTTTTGCTGTATAAATGTCAATGGTCCCAAAATAGTGTCAAACGTGTCCGATCTGTCCGCCGCAATCCCGATAAAAATCGCAGATCGTCGCCATTACTAATAAAAAATGCCATAATTCTATCCCCTATTTTGTAAACGATATTACTTTTGCACAAACCAATCAATAAACGTCTTTTGCAAAAAAAAATTTACCAAAAATATGTAGAAGAATACGTATTGACCTAAACTGAGGAAAAACATTATTTTTATATATTTTGGGAGATATTTATTATAGTAAAATGTTAAAAATATTGTTGTTTTTTTTCCAAAATTATTGCCCTATTTTTGTTAATAGAGCAAAAAAATAAAACCGCCGAGGTGATCAAATACCACCAAAAGAAAGCTCTATTTGTGGGAAAAAAAGGACGCCAATTTTGTTTGGTTGCCACGTTGCACGACCGCGCAATTGTCAGTTAAATCAATGCAGTGCCGCAAGGCACAAAAATGCTCTGGTCATTAAGGGGTGTAAAATCTTCTGGGGCTGAAGTGGTTAAGAGAGAGTTCAGCAAGGGATCAGTTTGAATTTTGCATCTCTACTTATAAGACCCCTTTCACAGAAACGTTTCGATCAGATCGGCATGTCCGGTTTTCAGACGGACTCGATCGGACCACCCGTTGTTCTCTATGGAGCGGCGGATCTGCTGGACCGGATTGGATGACAGTTGGATAGAAATGGACAGACGGTCCGTTTCCAATCCATAGAGAAAAGAGACGGTTGTGTCCGTGTCACGGACCTGTCATCGACTTGCTCAGTGGGGATCAGCGGTAAGACCCCCCCTGCTGAGCAAGCGGATCTGCTGTATGGATCCCCCTCCCCCACCACGTGTGAAAGGGGCCTAACACATGCCATTGTTTATTTTTTGTTTAGCTTTATTGAAACCTCACAAAATGACATTGCATGCAGGTCTAGGCACTGTGATGTGCGATTGATGAGCTGTGCTGTGTAACCTCTGCGTTCACATAGAAATAATTTGCCTTCATCTGAAATCACGCGATTTCTAAACCAAGTGTCAGTGCGACTTTGAAAACGCGTGGGGCTTCATGCGAGTCGCACCCGAAATCGCCAAAATTAGCGCAGGGACTACTGTTTCAAAGCCATGCATCGCACTGATTTGATTGGAGTAATAGAGTGTGCCTTGTCGTGCGGTTTGACCTGTAAAATCGCACGCCAAGTCGCTCCAATGTGAATGCAGGCTCACTATACATCCTGTCCGCATTTGTATACAGCGCTGTTACGGTGTGAAATAGACAATTGATGTCCCGGCATTGATGTACGGAGACATGGGGTGAATGTTCCTTCCAGTGTCACCATCCCGATTACAATCTCCTCCCCTTAATGTACTATAGATGAGGAGGGGAGGGAGGGGATTGTAGTCCAAATCAGCAGCGCTGCTTGCGGTGACAACGCTGCCTCTTAATGCATTGTATACAGTGAGGGTTGTCACCCCAGGACAGGAAGTGTGTGGCTGGCAGGATCACCGGTGTGCAGCCATGACATGTAAGGGGTGAGCTCTGCACTACATGTCTTCTGTACACCCCCCATCCCCGGACACAGCGCCCTCCATGTCCCCCGGGGCTCCGCACTCTCTGATCTCAGGTGACCCCGGGGGAGGGGGAGGGGGGGGAATGTTTTCGGGCCAGTGAAGGTGGCAGTGGGCGGGCAGATAGCTGGTTGGTCCCACCCACTGCCGGGAGAACAAGGCTGTACGCCGCCAAGCCGCGCCCCACCCCCCACCTATTATTCCCTCCTCCCCCACAGAGAATGGCACCTACCTCCGGGGGCGCGGACGGGCCGGGACGGGGCCACCGCCGGAACACAGCGCTCCGGAAGTGCTATGTCAAAATACCTTCACTCTCCTGCCTCGGTCACCCGGAAGTGATCCGCCCCTCTCCCTGGCACGCGTCGGGTGGAGTGGGCGGAGCCGGCAGCCATCTTGGGTGGGGAAGGCAGGGGGAGGTGATTGTTGTGTGGAGAGGGGTCTGGTTTCATTATAAAATATTTTCTGTTGGATTTTTGGGGGTCCCTGAACTGGCCCTTCAGGTACAGGGAGCTGTTCTATAATAGATTCTATTACTCCCTGACTGGAATGTGCTGTGTTACCATGGTAATGGGAGACCCTCAGACAGAGCGCGCTCACTCCGGAGGCTGTGCAGGACGTGTGGAAAATCGCACAGAAACGCGCTGCCATCTGCAGACGCCCCATGAGTGCCATTATCCTTAACGTCCCATTCACACAAAGCTTGAAGTTCTAAGGCTGCTTTCACACTGGGGCGGCGGGGCTGTTAGCAGTAAAGCGCTGCTAGTTTTATCGGCGCTTTAGGGCTCTTTCACACGTCCGTTCCGTTCATCCGTTTTTTGGACGTCCGGTAACGGACCTCAATGCTTCCCTATGGGAGCGCATCCGCATCCGTTTTTTCGGACGGAAGAATGTCCTATTTTTCTTCCGTCCGGTCAAACGGATCGGATGCAAACGGACAGACGGTCCGTTTCCATCCGATTCCCCATAGGGGATAGCGGAGGAGAGACAGGGCGGTCCCTGCACAGTGTGCGGGGACCGCCCGACAGCTCAGCGGAGACCTCCCGGCTGAGCCGGCGGACCGAAAAACGGACCGCTCCGTGTGAAAGGACCCTTACTGTAGTTTTAGCTGCACTTTTTATGCGCATGCTGGGCGCTTTTAATCCCCACTAGTGGCCAAAGAAAGGGTTAAAGCATTGAGGCATTTTGAAAGCTCTGCCCATTCATTTCAATGGGCAGGAACACTGTATACACCGCACCGCCCTAGTGAAGCTGCTTGCAGGACTTTTTTTTCTCGTCCTGCTATCGCGGCTGTCGGCATGTAATCAGTGATTTTTTTTTTCACTGATTTCATGCTTGTAAGCCTGTAGGAGAGATGTGGGGCCTTATCGACCCCACATCTCTCCATAAAGAGGACCTGTCAGGCTGCGTACACACGATGAGACATGTCCGCGCAAACATGTCCAACAGACCGTTTGCAGCGGACATGTCTCATCGGATTTTGGTCCGATGGCGTGTACACACCATCGGACGAAAATCCCCTCGGGCTGAGGACGCGGTGACGTTGACGCCCCCACGTCATCATTTCAGGAAGCAAAATACTTCCACGCATGCGTCGAATTCCACGCATGCGCAGAGATTTCTGTCTGCTGGTTAGTGTACTAACCAGCGGACATATCCGACGGACATGTCTCCGGGGGACAAATTTCAAAGCATGCTTTGAAATTTGTCCGCTGGGAAAACACGCTAGCCCGTACACACGATCGGAGATGTCTGCTGAAACGGTCCGTCGGACCAGTTTCAGCAGATAAATTCAATCTTGTGTACGCGGCCTCACAGTGATTCCTATCACAAGGGATGTTTACATTCCTTGTAATAGGAATAAAAGTGATCAAAATTATTTTTTATTTTTTTTAAAGTGTAAAAATGAAGTAAAAAAAATAAATAAAATATATATTTTTTTTAAAACGCCCCTGTCCCGGTCGCTTGCGTGCAGAAGCGAACGCAAGTCCCGCCCACATATGTAAACACCGTTCAAACCCCACATGTGAGGTATCATCGCGTGCGTTAGAGCGTGTGCAACAATTCTAGCACTACATCTCCTCTGTAACTCAAAAATAGTAACCTGTAAAAAAAATTAAAGCGTCGCCTATGGAGATTTTTAAGTACCGAAGTTTGGCGCCATTCCATGAGTGTGCGCAATTTTAAAGCGTGACATGTTGGGTATCTATTTACTCGGCGTAACATTGTCTTTCACATTATACAAAAAAATTGGGCTAACTTTACTGTTTTGTTATTTAATTCATGAAACTGTTTTTTTTCCCTAAAAAAAAGGCGTTTGAAAAATTATTGCGCAAATACTGTGCAAGAAAAAAAGTTGCCATGATCGCCATAGGGTGTCTTCTAAAAAAATATATATAATGTTTGGGGGTTCGGATTAATTTTCTAGCCAAAAAATTGTGATTTTTACATAAAGGAGAAAAGTACCAAAATAGGCCCGGTAACAAAGTGGTTAAGAGCCGGTTCACACTGGGCAACGACGAGTCGCGTCGCATTCTATGCAATAGAACTGTTCTAATAGGAGTGACGCAAGTCGCTCCGACTTAGAAAAAGGTTCCTGTACGACTTCGGGGGCGGCTCTGGGCGACCCGCATTGACTTCTATACAGAGGTCATTTTGCAGGTCGCCTCTAAAGTCGTCTTCAGGATGACTTGCAGAGTCGCCCCCGAAGTCGTGCCGCGGGAGTGTGAACCTGTTCTAAGGGATATTTATTTATTATTACAGAGCATTACATTTATTGTATTTATTTATTTATAATTATTTTTATTTGTTTATTTCTTTTACATGTATTTATTATTAATAGTAGTAGCATTAACAACCTAATCCCCAACAACAAAAAACAACAATAAATAAAAAGACAATAAATACAATTGAATCCCCAATCCTAACCTTTTACCATAACAAAAAATAATAATAAATGAATAACAATAATAAAAATAAAAGCTGATGGAAAAGCAAAAAAAAAACAAAAGGCGAAAAACCCATTAACAAATGATGCAAAAGATGATAGGTTCCTCTATTAGCTAATAAAAAAACAAAAAACGCCAAAGCTTAAAAATGCTGTATAAAAACGTACAAAGAAAACCACAGGAAAAACGCTCAAAGGTGTGAATGCAGCCGAAAAGAACCCAACACCATCAACGTTTGCATAAGCCAAAATGCAGGGTACCACAGTGCAATGATTTTAAAAACTGTGCCAGCACCCTTTTCACATTTGACACACATAGGGCAGCCCATTGAAATGAATGGACTGTCCTATAACGCCAGGCGCAGGAACATGCAGGCGCATTTGGACGTCCACCTGCCTAAAGGGCCACATCTGTGCGCAGTGTTTAACCTCTTGTCACCAATAGCATGCAAATATGCGGCCTCTCAGCGGGTGGGCCTTGGCGCCAAGCTGCCACAAATATGTGTGCAATAGTGCGGAAAAACAGGTGTGCTAAAAGCGTACGTTATGCACGTTACCGGCAGCTTACGATCACTGCTTGCTTTGATCACGTAACAGACGATCACAACGGTCACAAGGTTATAAACCCCACCTCCTGGCAACCAAAACCCCTTAAAGAGCCAGAGACGCCGGTGACAAAGGTTAAAGTGGAGGTCCGCCCACTGCTGCAAAAATTAAAGGCCAGCAGCTACACATTCTGCAGCTGCTGACTTTGAATAATCGGACACTTACCTGTCCTGGAGTCCAGCGATGTCAGCACTGCAGCTGATGTTTCCATCAGCTGTCGGGTGCATGCCACCTTCATTGCGAGTAAGGGAACCCGGAAGTGTAGCCTTTACGGCTTCATGCCAGGAACCCTACTGCGCATGCACGAGGCTCCTCTCTCCTACTGGCCCAGTGGCTGGAGAAGAAGGAGGGAGCCCGAGCGGTGACGCAAATATCCGCCGCTGAGGCTCCCGGAAGTGGGGACAGGATACCTGTGAAAGACAGGTATCCTGTCCCACCTCCCCCCCGCCGAAAGGTGCCAAATGTGGCACTGGAAGGGGGAGGAGTAGAATGAGCGGAACTCTGCTTTAAATTGGCCAAAGAAGCTCATCTCTATGCCATAGGAAGACGCCATGACGTCACTTCCATTTACGGCCCCATGTAAACATGCTGAGCTACTGTACACCATCATCAACTCACACCGAGCCCAATAGAACAGTCTGTTGTTTTCAACAAGGACATTGTCCTAATTATTCAGGAATTTACCTCTTGCTGTTTGGGTTATGTACAGTTAAAAGCATATAAGCGTTTCACATTTTGCAAAGTTTTTATATTTGTGTATCTCAGTGCCTATAAAGTCCTGTACCAATCCTTTCACTTGTACAGGTTAATGGTCAGAGGGAATATGGTAGTCCTACTGCAGACTGGTTTCCTCCACTAGAAATCAATGAAGATGAATTCATCTTACTTTTTCAGACTGCTGGGACAGTGTATAGAGTTTTGTCTCGTTAGGACTTGTCTAAATGACATATTACACCAGTGAAGGCTGGATAATGAGATTTGGATAGCCCTGGGTGCCTCCATAAAGGGTGCAGGAGAGCCGCCCCTCCTCTCCTGCACCGCTCTAATCCCCATAGATAGATTAATGCATTGCATGAATCTATCTATGGTCGCTGCTAACACCCCCTATTCAGGTGCCCGGCCCCTTTTCAGGCACCTGAATAACTATGGTCGGGGTGTTTTTAGAAGCACCTGATTAGAGCCATTGGCTCTAATAGGCATCCAAAAATGTGAGAAGCAAGTGCAGCGATGTGCGTTCGCTTCTCATTTACAAAAGAATTTGCTTTTCTAACATTGAACCCCCTTTCAGCCAATCAGTTGTGCCAGGTCTGTGTTACCTGTCACCTAATTAGCTGAAATGACAGGCGCTGTGATAGGGACGCCTAACTAATCATAACAGAGGTTGAGAGGAGGAGGGGGCGGGAGAAGACATAGGGTCAGTAAAAAAATGGAGGACACCGTTGTCACCTGCTGCCCACCCGAGACACGGTAAGTGTCGAGCAGACGAGGGACACAGTGGCAACACTTGGGGCACGATGGAAACATTTCGGGCACAGTGACAGCATTTAATGGGCAAAGTGGCTGCGTTTTAATGGGGAAAGTGAGGCTGCATTTGATGGGCACAGTGAGGCTGCAATTGGGTGTTTTTTTTTTCAGAATTTGTGCCCCCCTCCAAAAATTGAGCACCAGTCTACTTTCTGGGGAATGGGTGTTAAACTGTTTGGATGGGCACTGACCCGAGTCACATAGGCTTGTCTAGGTTACTAGTTAATTGGCTTACTGTTCAATAAGATCACTGTTAGTTGTTAATTGGATTGCTGTTTGAAGTTTGCATTGTCATGCTAATATCCCCAAGAGGGGAATGTCCTCCTGGGGGTATAAAGAATTTTTTGAGTTTTATTGTAGCCATTCATTTGGTTTTTACCGCAACATCTTGTTAGTGTACGTTGCTTGGGATAAAGGGCTTGTATTAGCTCTCGGTCTGCTAGAAGGGTTTGGTGGGCAGGCGGCAACGTTTAGCGGAAGCACCTTAGCAGGGTGCAAGGGCAGTTGGTCACAACATTCACTACATCAACCCTCAAATTTCCACTCGCCTACTAGCATTTAGCGAGTGGATTTAAGCTGGGGGCGAGTGATGACAGGGCTGCATGACAAACCTCCCTCCAATCTTTACCTACACTTAGAGACCCGATGCGATTGGCGGCTGAAGAGGAATGGTGCATGCTCGGGAAAAGTAGTCTGGTGAGCCGCGCACAGGCAGAGCAGTACACAGGTGCTCTCCTTACAATTCTCATTAAGCCATTGGACCTAATAGTATGACCTCTCTAAACCTGCCCCCTCCCCCCGACCAATGTAGCTAGAGAGCAGAGAGCAGGAAGTAATGAGTGAGGTGGAGGATTGCGAAAATTACCACTCTGGTGCAGCGCTCACTGAAAGTTGCCCTGACATGAGAGCGGCAGCCTTCCAGTTTGTGCAGTTTTCTCCTCCTTATGCTCTATGTAAGTGTCCAACAGTTCAGCCTGAGCACTGCGAGCAGACTGGTCTCAATGTGTGCTGTGCGGTGTCAGTGTGCGCTGTGCTGTTGTGTGGATCTCAGCGCTGGATTGTACTCCCTCCCGCTGTGCTGAAGCTCCTCTCCTCACTGCCAGCCTGAATAAAAGGGGAAGTGGGGACATGCAAGCGTGGAGCCGCACACACAGGCTCCTGATAAGAGGGAGAGAGAGAGGGTAGATGGGAGTTGCAGAGGAGACAGCAAGAGAATGGGGAAGAGACACAGTTCTAGTGCCCCGTCCCTCTGGTCTGCCCCCAGTGCCCCATCCCTCTGGTCTGCCCCCATGCCCTGTCCCATTTTGTTAAAGTTGTTGTTGGTAATATTTAATTGTGTAACTTCATTCTGCATAAAACATTTAACGGTGTCATTCCATGAGATAATCTAAAAAGGTGTGTTTACTGGTGCAATTAGGCGCAGGGCAGTGTATGAATTAGGTGGGGCAACTGGTGGTGAGTAACTCTTGAGGCCTGGCTAGTAGCTCAGGACTTGAAATTTTGAGCCCTGCACTACATTACTAAGGAGGAACTTTGCTAAAAGGGAGCCATCACTGGCTTCTAAAGCCTCATACACACGATCAGACTTCAAACAAACTTTTCCGTGGATTTTTGTCCAAAGGGAGTTGGCCGGGCACATCCATAGCCTACACACGCTCTGACTTTTCTGCAAACTTTCCTAAAACTTTCCCAACATCACATGGTTTTTCTGCTCTTTACCGCCACCCTTTGGTCAACTTCTGCTATTGTTGGTTGATTTTAACATTGGTTCTAAGCATGCGTATTTGCACTTTGTACAAAAGTCTGATGGCTTGCTGTACACGGTCGGACTTTTCACCATCGGACTTTTGTTGCCAAAAAGTTTGTCCGTTTGCAGAGCAAACTTTTGTCCAATGAAAACCGAAAAAGTTTGTCCGATGGAGTGTACACATGGTTGGATTTTTTTGGAAAACTTGCTCATTTTGAAGTTTGTTGGCAAAAAGTCCTACCACGTGTATGGGGCTTTAGGCTTCTTGTACACTGGCCTACAATTACTGTGGAAAAACGCGCCAAAATCCGAACACCTTTTTGGCATGTTTTCCATTTTACTTTGGCCGGTGGTCAAAATGTTCCTATCCTGAACGCAATACTTCCACGTTCAGGAGAGGAAGGTTGAAGCTTACATAAACATGGCAGCTCCTAAACTCTGCTAAAAGCCTAAGTGTACATTGACACAAAAGGCTTTAATAGAGTTATGTTTAGGCGGTTTGGCAAAAAAACCACACCAGAGGCTCCTAAAAACTCAAGTTTAGGAGTTGCCAGTGTAGGCTAGTGTACATGAAGCCTAACGTTTTCCTTTCCCTTACTATAATGAGACCAAAGCCATCTAGTGGCCATCCAGCAAACTGCATCTGTTTACAGACTTTGTATAGCTTTTATATAGCTTTTCCATACGATCAACTTTACATTTACCACAATTATGTAATATGAGTGCCTGCATGAACTATACAATCAATCTGTATCCAATAGTGCAGACCCACACACTACATAATTGCTAGCAGATCTAAGGAAGATCAGATGGTAACATTTATGGTAAGCTTTAGGCAGAGGCCTTGTCAAATTGACAAGGGGACACTACTGTAATTACCCATCAACTTAAACGGAGGGCACTGCCGTAATTGCCCGTCAACTGAAACGGAGGGCACTGCCGTAACTACACGTCAACTGAAACGGAGGGCACTGCCGTAACTACCCCGTCAACTGAAACGGCGAGCACTGCCATAATTACCCGTCAACTGAAACAGAGGGCACTGGCATAACTACCCCGTCAGCTGAAACAGAGGGCACTGGCGTAATTACCTGGCAGCTGAAACGCAGGGCACTGGCGTAATTACCCGTCAGCTGAAATGCAGGGCACTGGCGTAATTACCCATTAGCTGAAACGGAGGGCACTGGCGTAATTACCCGTCAGCTGAAACGGAGGGCACTAGCGTATTTTCCTGTCAGCTGAAACGGAGGGCACTGCCGTAATTTCCTGTCAGCTGAAACGGAGGCCACTGCCATAACTACCCGTCAACTGAAACAGGGGGCACTACTGTAATTACCCATCAACTGAAAACGGAGGGCACTGCCATAACTACCACGTCAACTTAAACAGAGGGCACTGATGTAATTACCTGTCAGCTGAAACAGAGGGCACTGCCATAGTTACCCGTCAGCTGAAACGGAGGGCACGGGCGTAATTACCATCAGTTGAAACGGAGGGCTCTGACGTAATTACCCGTCAGCTGAAACGGAGGGCACTGATGTAATTAGTGTCAACTAAAACAGGGGGCACTGCCGTAAATACCCATCAACTGAAACCGAGGGCACTGCTGTCAACTGAAACCGAGGGCACTGCCGTAACTACTCATCCACTGAAACGGAGGGCACTGACGGAATTACCGTCAACTGAAACGGAGGGCACTGGCGTAATTACCCGTCAGCTGAAACGGAGGGCACTGGCGTAATTACCCGTCAGCAGAAACGGAGGGCACTGGCGTAATTACCCGTCAGCTGAAACGGAGGGCACTGATGTAATTACTGTCAACTGAAACAGGGGGCACTGCCGTTATTACCCATCAACTGAAACGGAGGGCACTGCCGTCAACTGAAATGGAAGGCACTGCCTAACTACTCGTCAACTGAAAACTGAGGGCACTGACGGAATTACAGTAAACTGAAACTGAGTGCACTGGGGTAATTACACGTCAGCTGAAACGGAGGGCACTGGCGTAATAACCCGTCAGCTGAAACGGAGGGCACTGGCGTAATAACCCATCAGCTGAAACGGAGGGCACTGGCGTAATTACCCGTCAGCTGAAACAGAGGGCACTGCCGTTAACTACCCCGTCAACTGAAACTGAGGGCACTGCCATAATTACTCGTCAGCTGAAACGGAGGGCACTGCCATAATTACTCGTCAGCTGAAACGGAGGGCACTGGCGTAATTACCCATCAGCTGAAACGGAGGGCACTGATGTAATTACTGTCAACTGAAACAAGGGGCACTGGCGTAATTACCCATCAACTGAAACCGAGGGCACTGCCGCAACTACCCGTCAACTGAAACGGAGGGCACTGGCGCAATTACCCGTCAGCTGAAACCGAGGGCACTGGCGTAATTACCCGTCAGCTGAAACCGAGGGCACCGCCGTAATTACCCATCAGCTCAAACGGAGGGCATTGTGGATGGAACATGGGTGTCTTCCAGCAGTCTGGACGTGTTACAGCGGCCTCTATTGGTGACATATGGTGTGGACGGAAGATGGGAAGCCTTTAACAACAACTGACACTGATATAGAGAAATTCTAGAGCAAACACTAATTATTAAACAAAATGAAAAAATCCATCTGCATCTAAATCCCTCAGTGAGTTAGAAATGTTTCCCAAAACGGGATGTGGTTTCGGGATTCTTACTGATGCATCATGGATAGCTATTAAGTATATTTGTGAGTCTGATCAAACCCCAAAACAGCTGAATCATGAAAACATTCAATGTTTTATAGAAAAGTAAAAAAGATTTAATACATATAAGACACATATATTTATACAAATACTAAAAACATTCATAATTGAAGAAAGAGTGTTATATATGCAGAAAGCTGCCAACCATCTTCTTCATTCCAATCGTGTTACAGGTTCGACTAGTTTCGCCCTATATGGGCTTCATCGGGAACCCACGGTGAAATATATTCAGCAAGTGTCTGAATAAGCGATCGTTCTGCCTTCTATACTAGTCACGCCTACCCACTAACCTGAACTAGTAAGTGTGTAAACTTTACTCTACACTAATTTACTAGTGTCGTGTGTGAATTTACTCATGTCATTCTATATGGTATAACATACTCCCCTTCGATTAGGTCTATACATAGGAACATACCTGCTGAATGACCCCCATCTGGGGCACTACAATCCATCCCGCTAGTTTGGCGTTTCTCTCTATCCATTGAGATTACGCCTTTGCGGGTGCCTCTCTTCATGGTCCTCCTCCCACCTATTTAAGGTATGCGCCCTCTCCTGATCCACAATACTTGCACCAATATTTTATTATTATTATTTAGTACCTGTTACAACTAAGGATGTTATCAGTTATGATCTCTGTTAGTAACTTAAGATGATTTATATCTCTTACTGTCTATAGATATTTTTCTCATTTTTTGGTATGTCATTTCATTGTATACTTTTCATTTATATAGAATATATTCCACCGTGGGTTCCTGATGAAGCCCATATAGGGCGAAACTAGTCGAACCTGTAACACGATTGGAATGAAGAAGATGGTTGGCAGCTTTCTGCATATTTAACACTATTTCTTCAATTATGAATGTTTTTAGTATTTGTATAAATATATGTGTCTTATATGTATTAATAAATCTTTTTTACTTTTCTATAAAACATTGAATGTTTTCGTGATTTAGCTGTTTTGGGGTTTGATCAGACTCACAAATATACTTATTAGCTATCCATGATGCATCAGTAAGAATCCCTAAACCACATCCCGTTTTGGGAAACATTTCTAACAACAACTGACACTGCTGTCACAGCGGATTTGGGCGGCCTCTATAGGTGACTGCTGACACTGTCACAGCTGTCTAGCCGTGGGCGGCCTCTAGCGATTGTGAATAGAGAAGGGGCGGGCCCGTAGGCGGAGCTTCGGCGGCCTCTAGCGATGAGTGCTTGTGAATGGGCGGGTACGTAGGCGGCCTCTATCGGTGAGTGGTTGTGAATGGAGTAGGGGGCGGAGCTGGGGAAAGCGCGCCACATTCGGAAGTGCGGGTAGTCAGTCAGTGTAGAGTCCCCGGTCAGTGTCCGCCATGTCTGAATTACTCCCCGGTTATTCCCCCAGCTTTAAGAAACCAGCCGAAATCCTGCGGCTGAGCCGGAGGAGGAGCCGCAGTGAGGCGGGCCCGCGGACGGCGCTATTCTCCCCAGGGGAGGCGGCCAGGCGGGTGCCCGGGGTCCGGCCATTCTCTCCGGGGACACAGCGGAGCGGCGGGCCGGCGGTGAAGAGGAGGAACCCGTTCGCCAGTCTAGAGAACACGGTGGATGCGAAGAGGAGAGCGGCCTGCTTGGCGGAGTGTGACTTTCTGGTGCCGGTCGTGGAGAAGGAGAACCCGGAGCCCGTCCAGGTAAGTCCGGGGACATTACGGGTTAATAGGCTCTTTATAATTTCCCGGCAAATGTCAGCCAATGGCAGGGCGCCACGTCACTGTTTATCGTGCTTGTTGATGTGAAGGAGCAGGTGGTTGGGGGGGAGGGGTCACGTGACAGCTGTGTGTACATGGCCACGGTCTATGTCCCCGCTCTGATCAGCAGCTGTTGTGATGATAGAACACAGAGGACTTCCCACCATCCCTTCCTAACACACAATTTAGAATTTCCCTGTGTGTCTTGGCATGGAGGAGTAATAAAAGATAAGGGCTGCCGTTCGATTGTATGCGATGGATCCAGGCTTTACAAGAGAACTAAAGGACAAACCTCCCCCCTTCCCCATTTTGGATACAGTGAGGGAGGATTGTAACCCCTGTCGGTTTTCTTTTTTCCCCCCCATCTGTGTCACCATTGGAGAGACATTCTTTCACTTCCTGTCCCATAGCCTAACAGGAAGTGAGAGGCAATCCCTGGTTGTTACCAGAACTAGTGTTCCCATTGGAAGATTTCTCATCCATCCCTGTTCTGATGACAACCCAGAATTTGGGATCCTCTTTCACTTTGTGATGATGATGATCACTAGGACAAAAAAGGATGAATTTCCCTAATGGGGGGGGGGGGGGACTTCAGCCATACATATGAGTGGGCAACGAGCATACACAAACAGGATATACAATGGAACATCTGAAATAAGAGTACCATGGCGAAATTAATGATTTTTTTTTTTTAAACGGGTTTCTAGTGAGCCGGGCGATGTCATCTCCCGCCCCCCGATACCCCACATGGGAACTAACTGTACAGGGAAAGAATTCCCCAGCACCCAACCCCATCAACCCTGTCTAAGAGGTCAAAACAAATCGCCATGGTGAATATTATCCTTAACGGAGAACAAAGAGAAAAAACAAAGCAAGAACAATACTCTGTAATGGAGAGATAATATAAGGCAACCTGTAGCGTTTGTCTGTAGACTTTCTTAACAAAAAAGGTGGGGGGGAAAAATGGAGGAAAAGATGAAAGGAAGGGACAAAAGCCAGAGTAAAAGGAAGAGATAGAGGGAGAGAAGGAAAGATAGGAGCATCAGATTGGGCTTGCATCAAAAATTAAGCCGAGAGAGTTCAGAGGGGTACCCACATAAGTAGCCCAGGATTCCCAGATAGATTCAAATTTTCTGGACGTATCCAGTAGTATGCTGGAGAGCTTCTGCGCCATTATCCAAGAGACCTTCCTGATTGGTGTTTGTGTTTTTTTAATTTTAGTTTCATAAAGTAGAAGATGTACTTTGCGGAGATGGACTTGAACCCGTTGGTACTACAAAGAGTGAGGTAAATATCACAAATCTATGTAGATCATCTGTAACACATGTACCTTCTAAATATTAATACTATACTACTGCAAACATAAGACCACTATCGGTAGTTTTTTTTTTATCCTTGTTCTATTAGAGAAATGTCTTAATTTCTTGTCCTGTAGGCACAACAGGAGGTGAAGGGATATACCTACTAAGACAGCTGGCTGGCATGTAAACATTTTTTTTTTCTATCTTTGTTCTGGTAAAGATTCGAAATTTAGATGTTCCTCTTATTTTTAGTCTTGGTGACAGATTACCAGAACAAACAGGGTTTCTGTAGCAGCTACACAGACATATAAACCTCATAGGGTTTCCGACCCTTCCCACTCTGTCCAAAACAAACAGGAAAAGTTGTGTCTTTACATAAACACTGTGTACACACATAACTTGATCCTCCGCATCAACACAAGCAATGTTGATACTGCTCCCCACTTAGACATTGTATTCTGACGGGTTCCCCCACCCCAAACCCAGCTTCAGTTGAACGGACAGCAGTACACACCGACTGAAAGTTTGTTGCTTCCCGCTGAACAAGCTGAGCTTTATGTGTTAATATTGTAAGATCTAAGCTTTTAAAGGATAAATTCACCTTTTTTAAAAATAATGCACATCATTTGCAGATTAAAAAAAAAATATATGCATGTGATTCTTTTTTTTTTTTTTTTACATTGCAGTGATACACAGATTGTAAAGATAAATAAAAAAAAAAGTCTTTACCCGCCTGCTCTGTGCAATTGAATTGCACAGAGCAGCTGCGAACCTCCTTTTTAGGTCCCCCTCTGGTGCTCCTGTCCTCTCTGGGGGCACTCCTGCAGGCTCACACTGAGCTGGCAGTGACCCTCTTCACTTCCTCCATGACCATTTGGAGTGTGGTTCGGGTTCTACATGCTGCAGTCTTTATGGAATACACTAGGCTGGTGCGCCTTTTGTTTTTATTGTTAGGCTCACACTGAGCACTGCTGCTGTGTCCATTGACACAGACAGCGTAATTTCCCCTTTCACTGGCTTTGATTGACGGCACTGGAAGCCAATGGCTCTTGGTGCCCCAGCAAAACCAGTGAGACCTGGAAGTGAGGGGAGATTAGCACTGCAGACGTGCACGGCCCTGAATCGAATGAGTGCTTGGGTAAGTAAAAGAGGGGGGTGGTGAGGGGGGATGCACACACCTAAACATTTTTTACCTTAATGCAAGGAATGCATTAAGGTAAAAAATGTTTAGCCTTTAGAACCACTTTAGGCTGTGTTCATAGCAGGAGTCCAGTGCGTCCCTGTTCACTGTTTCGGGTCTAATCTCAGCCCTAATTTTTGGCTGAATTTGGACCTGAAATGGACCAAAAGACACACAGGGCTCCTGTGCAAATCGCACCATAGCCGTTTCGTAGAAATGTGAACTGGCTCCATAGAGAGTCGGTCACAAACGCTTGTTATGCAAAATGGATGTGGAAAAACTTTCGATTTGCACTAGTGTGAACCCAGTCTTAAACCCCATTCATGAAATCTAACCTGGGTTCATATATCTGTAGTGTTTACTTATCTCTCCAAAGCTCTGAGGTCCTGTGTCTTTCTGCTGCTCTGTTCCTCTTATCAACGGAGTCGCTTCTTGTTCTCTGCCACATGAAGTAAAAGAAACAGATAAGCAGAGAGCTGGGCTATTCACGTGGCAGCTCTGCAAGTTTCTTTGTTCCTCTGCCTATGTGGAGTGGGGATGTGTACCTTTTTCCAATAAGCTCTGACAGTGTAAGCCCTCCAACTGCTGAAAGAGGAAACAAGATTTCTAGCATGATGTGCAGTTTCTAGAGAGCGTAGAAAGGGAAAGACAGCAGATATACAAGAAAAAAGTATGTAGGGAGATTTGTCTCATCTGTGTATCATCTGAGGCTGTTCACTTCACTGGGTATAGGAGAGGGTTTGCAAACACATTAAAGCGGATCTCCACCCTAAAGTGAAGATCCGCTGATCGGAACCCTCCCCCCCTCCGGCGTCACATTTGACACCTTTCAGGGGGGAGGGGGGTGCAGATACCTGTCTAAAGACAGGTATCTGCACCCACTTCCGGCCCGCAGTCTCGGGCAAAAGACGGGCTTTTCCCGTTGTGTGCTGGGAACTCTCGGCTCCCAGCACACAGCGGGAGCCAATCGCCGGGCGCAGCGCGACTCGCGCATGCGCCGTAGGGAACCGGGCAGTGAAGCCGCAGCGCTTCACTTCCTGGTTCCCTCACCGTGGATGGAGGGGGGAGCAGCAGGGTGACGAGCGATCGCTCGTCCTCTGCTACGGACGCCGCTGGACTCCAGGACAGGTAAGTGTCCTAATATTAAAAGTCAGCAGCTGCAGTATTTGTTGCTGCTGGCTTTTAATATCTTTTTGAGGTGAACCATCCGCTTTAAGCATTGCACCCGTGATCAGCAGATTGTGGCTGCAATGCCAGGATTCTGCAGACTCTGTTAGCTGCCTGCCCATACCTTCTGTGGAGACAGAATTGATGAACTATGAGCATGCTCACCAGCACCCTCGGAGTTCATTGAGAACTACAAGCTGCATGTTGCAGTGGCCGACGTTACTATGTTTTCAAATTGTGACATTGGATGCACCTCCTCCCGCTGTCAGTATACAGGGAGGGCTGGCGTCAGGAGGTGGGGGTATAGGAGAATGTTACACCCTCAATGTGGGTGTAACATTTTTCTAAAGGTGATCTTATCCTTTTAATATTCTGATCTAGTGCTGTTGTCTTTTTAAATGGACATTAGAAGTAGATGAAGTAGGACTTGCCACTGTTGCAGATGTTCACAATTGCTTTCACTATTTGCTCAAATTATACCTAAATCGCTTAAAGGTTGATATTTTTTTTAGTGGTATTCTGATTTTGCATTGTAAATCTTCCATGGTTTGTCTTTATTCAATATAAGGATGTATAAGAATGTTGCTACAGCTTTTGAGTAGTATTCTAGAATCGGTTACATGTGTAGTAATTTTCTTTTATTTATTTTCTCTCTCCTGTATCAGTCTCCAGAGAAGCCACTCACAGCCACTGAACCAGAAACAGGGTCGGTGACGTATCCGGCAGACTGGAGTCTCAAGACGCGTCTTTTATTTACCTCTTCTCACCCGTTTTCCTGGACCGATCAGTTAAAAGCTCAGGAAGAAGCTCAGGGCCTAGTTCTACATTGTCGGGCCACACCAGTCAGTCTGCCTCAAACAATAGCGGTAATTAATTTTTTCAAATTTTTCATGTATTTCCAGCACCTTGTGGCAAACCTATCTACCCAAATATTATTATTATTCAGGATTTATATAGCGTCAAAAGTTTACGCAGCACTTTACAACCTGAGGGCAGATGGCACAGTTTCAATACATGAGGAATAATAGGGGCCTGCTCCATTAGAGAATACAATCTAAAGGGGAGGGTCAACTGATGCATACTATCAGGTTAAAAACTGGGGGGGATGAGCTGATGGAGAAAATAAAAGTACAGGCAGGATAGGCTTCTCTGAAGATAAGTTTTTAGGGATAGCCTAATGCACCTTTCACACTAGGCGGACTCCATCTCAGCGGAGTCTGCCAGATCAGCGGGAGATCTCTCTGCAGATCTCCACTGAGCCGTCAGATGACAAGTCCCTCTACTCACTGAGCGGGGAAGGGCTTGTGCACTGCCGCTGTCTACTATGGAGAGATCTGATGAAAACGGTCTGACTGTGTGAAAGGGGCCTAAATGTAGAGGGAATTCTCTTCAGTAGCTCTCTTGGCTTAGAACCCCACAAACACCATATAATATGGCTCCAGTACGTGGGCTGTTAAACATAGATACATTTGATTTTTCCCACCGGGTTTGTAGCCACTCTCCTTCCTTAGTCTGTAATTGTCGATTAACTTTGAACCACAAAAAGCACCTAATATGCCTTTTAAGCTTTCCACACTCTGTTGAGATTAAGCTATGCCAACTATTATGTGGCAGAATGAGTTGCTATTTGCTCCCCCTATTGAGAGAAGATGACCATAGACTGATCCATTTGATAACAGTGCAGTTGGAAAATGCTTGTTTCTCTGTAGGTTGCCACTTGGAAAATGCTTGTTTCTCTGTAGGTTGCCACTGACTCAAAGCAGACCTGTTCTGGCTGACCGTAGAGGGATCGAAATTCTGCTGATTCAGCGGGGACATCTGAATTTCAATCCATCTATGCCCAATCCTGCTCAACAGAAGCCGATCTAATGATTGACTTCTCTCAAACTGACAGGAATGTTGGAAAACTTTCAATCGATCAGCCCCTGCAGCATGATGAGTGTATTCTGGTGTCGGAGGAGTACTAACTATCATAAATTAGTACATTAGAGAGGATTCCTCCATCCACCTCGCTTGTGTGGATGACAAAATCCTTTCTTTCTCCCTTTTTTTTTTTTGATCAGCTTACAGGCTAAAAAATGATCGTTCCTGTATGGCCAGCCTTAGGCTAGGCTTAGGCTGGCCATACAATATAAAAAAAAATTCTTCTACAGTTTTTCTTTATATTTACCAAATAAATATGAGGTCAAACCAAAACACTTTGAATTCGTATGCAATCAGGCAGAGCCTTGTACTACATAGTTGAAGGTAAATCTAAAGGAAATTCAATAATAAAATTATAATGTATGGCCAGCCTATGGCAAAATTGACACTTAGCCTGGCTCTAACCCTGTAGGCGGGTTTGAAATTGTGCACGTTCTGCTGACCACACATGATTTCACACCCGCATTTCAGTCCGACTTTAGCAACAATTTCAGAGACGTGTCCGTGGTTTCCTGCACAGATGTTTATTGAAATCGCCCCTGAAGTCACCAAAAATATTGCAGGATGTATCTTTGAGAATCGGTGCGATGCTGCAAAGTCGGTGTAGCGCCGATTCAGACTATGCTGTTGCCGGCAATAAGCAGTGATTTGACATGTTAAAACGGCCCGATGTAAACGTGGGTTAAGGGGTAGATTGACTAAAACACTGAGAATCTGGTGCAGATGTACATGGTAGCCAATCGGCTTCTAACTTCAGCTTGTTCAATTAAGCATTAACAAGAAAACCTGGAAGTTGATTGGTTTCTATGCAGAGCTGCACCAAATTTTGCGCACTCCAGTTTTCAGCTGCTATCACAGGAAGGAGTCTTTTAAGTGCTTTTGCGTCGGAGCATCAACAAAAATTCTAGAAATGTGCTTCCCTTAAAATCTTATGTTTGTGTTCACACTGGGGTGGTTTCCTTGCTGTGTAAAATAAAATCCTGCTTGCCCCATTTTTGAAGCATGTTTGAGTTTAAAAAAACAAAAAAAATGTACCTCCCCATAGAAAACAATGGAAAATGTTGTAAAACACACCTGTGGTGTGTTTATGTTGCGCTTTTTGAGTTGCACGTAATTTAGAAACTGCAACAAAAAATCACCTCAAAAATGCATATGCGCTTATCTCTTAAAGCGGAGTTCCACCCAGGAAAACAACATTTGCCCATCTAGCTTAAAAAAATTAAATTAAAAAAAACGTGGGAAAAAAAAAAATACTCACCCGAAATACCTGTTGCTATGCGGAAGTCCGTAATCTGCCTCTTCCACACCGTGGTGTCTTTTCTTCTGCTTCTTCTCCTTGTGAATGGGGCGCGCTGCCTTCTGGGAACTGTGTGTGTTCTCAGAGAGCAGCCGCCCATTCACAAGCCAGTGTGAGACTCGTGCAGGCGCAGTAGGAAATGGGCAGTGAAGCCGTACGGCTTCACTGCCTGTTTCCCATAGTGTGGATGGCGGCGCGGGACCTGGATCGAGCGTGGGACCGGCATCAGGGGGGCCATCAGCGCGGGCAAGTAGGACAAGGTAAGTGTCCTTATTTAAAGTCAGCAGCTACACTGTTAGTAGCTGCTGACTTTAAAAAAAAAAAAATTGCGGCTGTAACACCCCTTTAATTTTGCGGTGGATCAGTATGAATTTAGCCTTAATAAACCCCGACGTGTGCTTCCGGATACAATGCGTTTTTAATGCATGAAACATGCACATGATTTACTTAAATTGATCTTTAACATGCACAAGCATGCTACAATTCCCCTTTTTAATATATTAAAATATTTGGACAACAGCTACTGAGCCCCCAAATCATACAGGACTTTAAACAATTAGGTTACTAGAGTTAGGTTACTAGATTAGACACGTTGTACCTGTAATCATGCTACATTCTTTTGTGTCTTCTTTAGGAGCCAAAGCAGTGCACTGAACTCCGATGTGCTTTTCAGCAAGCTCTGGTGTACTGGCTTCATCCCTCCTTACCCTGGATACCTCTCTTCCCCAGAATAGGAGCAGATCGCAAAATGATTGGGAAAAACAGTCCTTGGTCTCAAGATGAAGCTCTGCAGCAGGTGTTAATGAGCGAATGGTACACCCAACAATTTCATGTTTATGAGTATTTCACCTTTATAGTGATAGTTGTGCTCACTAGTTTCTTCTTATATTTCTTCCATTAATTTTACAAATAAGGGCAGAAATGCAATGGAAGACAGGATTTTGTAAAAACTAGAGGTTTTTAAACCCAAAATGGGGGGAAAAATAAAGTGGTTTTATTTATTGTTACAATGGCAATTGATTTTTGAAAAACATACAATAAGTGTAAAACACCGGATTTATCTTGACAGTTTCTTTCTCTTCCTGCTTGTGTGCAAATACACTATGTACAGACTCTGGGCCAGATTCTCAGCTGAGATACAAAGGTGTATCTCCAGATACACCGTCGTATCTATGTATCTGGCCCTGGGTATCTATGCGACTGATTCTTAGAATCAGTTACGCATTGATTTTGCTTAGATCCGACTTGCGCCAGTCACTTACACCGTCGGATCTAAGTTGTAACGTTACGCTGGCCACTAGGTGGCGATCCCGTCGATTTCTGCGTCGAATATGCAAATGAGCGTGACACGCCAATTCCTGACCGTATTTGCACGCTGTCATCGTAGTTTACATAAGCGTAAGGTTACCCCTGCTATATGAGGGATAACCTTGCGTAGGTCCGGCGTACGCCATGTTAGGTATGGACGTCGGGACAGCGTCGTGTTTTTCCGTCGTTTGCGTAACTCGTCGCGAATAGGGCTGTACGTTCATTACGTTGCCGTCTAAATCAATGTATTTGTGGCGTATTATGGAGCATGCGCAGTGGGCTACGTTTACGGCCGGCGCATGCGTAGTTCGTTCGGCATGGGGGCATGATTAATTTAAATACAGCACGCCCCCCTCCTTTCCTATTTGAATTACGCGGCCTTATGCCGTCCTTTGAGAATACAACACTTGCCCGTAAATAGTGCGGAGGCGTAGCGTAAAGGGGATACGCTACGCTAACAAAGGGCAGATCTACGAGAATCTGGCCCTCTACCTACAGAGCATAGCCACATATCTTTGAGCAGAAATAGGCTGGGGCTATACATGGTGTGCTCTATACATGTGTTTAAGCTGCAACTGTCACATCCTGCAATGCAGAATTGCTAATTCGTGGCTTAATTGAATGTTTTAACCGTATCTAAAATTAAAAACTAAGAATTTAAAGGAGGAGTATAGCCAAAGCTATTTTGGCTATACTTCTCTTGTAATTCACATAAGTGCAGTTTGTTCTACAGCCCGCTGTTGGCTGACGTATCTCAGCAAATTATCTCAACCTGGTTTCACCCCGGAGCTTGAGCCCGGCGGCACCTGGCACAGCCTCTCAGCGATCCGTTGAGAGCCTGAGCCAGCCCCTTCCTCCCCCTCCACAGCCCATTGCTCCAGTGAATCTTGGAGTGACAGAGCAGACAGCTGATGACTGACAGTCCTGGTTCTCTGCTCAGAGCGGAGGGGGAGAACTAAGCAATAGCCTATGTTTGATTGCTCAGTTCTCATTACAGGGCTGGCAAGGTACAGATGCAGCATCAGATCGATGCTGAAACCACCTAGTAGTATATTGCAGCTTACTAGTGTGGCTGCAGTAGTTTTTCTTCAGGCTTTTTTTCCCTTTTCACATGGTTGCCATGTAAATAACACACTTTCTGTCCTTGGGAAGCTATGTCTACGTCTCCACTGCATCTGAAGGGAGCTATGGTTGTCACCCTAGACTGTTCTTCTGAATTTGGATCAAAAATGGGTCTTTCCCTACTTATCTCTATTACATGGGGATGAAAAATTGGTACTTTACAGAGGACATCTTGGAAAGCAGATAGCATTACTGGCAAGATTAACAAGTATTTTCTGTACTGAAATGTTCTTGGCCTGAAAAATAAAAAAATAATGTAGCTACTACATCATTAGACTGGTAAGCTGTAATATATTCCATTTTGTTCTGAACTTGGTCATTCTTTTAAAGGGGTTGTAAAGGCAGAAGTTTTTTTTTTATCTTCATGCATTCTCTACATTAAGATAAAAAGCCTTTTGTGTGCATCAGCCCCCCTAATACTCACTTACTGAGCCCATCTCTATCCAGTGATGTACGAGTGCCTCGGCCCTCTCGATTGGCTGAGACACAGCAGAGGCGCCCGCTGTTGGCAATCAGTCAGTTAGCCAATAGGGAGAGAGAGACTGGGCCGGACCATGGCTCCATGTCTGAAGGGAGCTGTGGCTCAGTTTGGATGCCCCCATAGCAAGCTGATTGCTGTGGGAGGGGCCCGGAGCACCCAAGAGGGACCTGAAAAGAGGAGGATCCAAACTGCTCTGTGCAAATCCACTGCAACAGAGTAGGTAAGTATAACATGTTTGTTATTTCAAAAAGAAAAAAAAAAAAGACTTTATTGCTTCAGTGTTGCAGCCAAGTAGGAGTCTTTGTCCGCTGCAGAATTGTGAGAAAATAGTGCTGGATATTAAACTAAAGGGTGTAGGGTGAGACTACTTTTCACTAAAGGTAAACTTTTTTTTTTTTTTTTTTTTTCTTGCCTCTGCAGGTCTCTTAGCTTCACATCTTTGTACAATTTGGTTAGGGCAAAGCTGTGCCCATACTTCTATGTGTGTACGTATCAGTTCACAGTACTGTTTAGGGCAGCCGGTATTGCGGGAAGTGATGTCATTACAGCGGTCATGTCTCCAACCACACGAGGCTTAAGAGAAGCAATGAAGAATGAAGGTAAATTAAGGTTGAACTCCAGGTAGTTTGCAAAACACACCAATGAATGCACTTTTGTACTCCATACATATTAAATGTATTTTTGTTTAATTTTAAGTAGTGCCCATTTCTGCATATGACTTGGTATCAGCCTCTTGCAGTCCCTTGTACACCAGAGCTCAGGGAGAGGAAGAAGCAGGATTGGGATTCAGACAAGTGTGCTGCAGTGAACTTGTGTTAATTAGGAGTGTGTTGATAGGATACTAACAATGTCTCTAATGAGCTATCCTATTAGATCAATCTTCTGGCTTTAGCATTTCTAATGCCGCGTACACACGGTCGTTTTTTGCGATGAAAAAAAAAAACAACGTTTTCTGTGAAGTAAAAAACGACGTTTTTGAAACGTCACTTTTCAAAGACAATTTTGCATACACACCATCGTTTTTTCACAAAAAGCAAGGTTACGTTCACCACTCTTTTCCATTGAAGCTCGCTTCATAACTAGCTTCTGGGCATGCGCGGGTTGAAAAACGTCGTTTTGAAAGACGTTTTTGCTACACACGGTGACTTTGTGAAACAAAAAACGACGTTTTGAAAAACGACACACAAAATTCAAGCATGTTGGAATTTTTTTGGTCGTTTTTTTTAAGACAAAAAACGACGTTTTGCCCACACACGATCAATTTAAATGACGTTTTAAAAACGTCGTGTTTTTTTTCATCGCAAAAAACGACCGTGTGTACGCGGCATTAAAGCTAGCCATACATTATATCATTTCCTTATTCACTTTCCTTTGGATTTACCTTCAACTATGTAGTGCAAGGACCTGCCCAATTGCATTCAAATTGAAATGTCTGACCTATATATTATATTTTGTTAAAAACAAAAGAGAAATTGTACAAGAAAACCATATAATGTATTGTCAGCCCAAGTCACTGTTGATTTACTAAAAAAAAAAAAAAATGGATGTGCACTTTGCAATAGGAATTTTCCCCAGAAAGTGGTTCTTCAGGTCCCACTTCCGTGAGATCGAACTGTGGCCCCCCTCCTCCTTCCCCTGCCACCAGGCCAATTAGAAAGTGCAGCATGCTTCACGCATGCGCAGTAGGGAACCAGCAGTGAAGCCAAAAGGTCTTCACTGCTTGGTTCCCTTACCAGAAATGGCCGTGGTAGTACCAGGGAGTCGATCCGAAGATTGGCTGGGGTGCCGATATCGTGGGCTCCCTGGACAGGCAAGTGCCCCAATACTAAAAGTAAACGGCTACAATATTTTTAGCTGCTGATTTCATTTTTTTTTCACCCAGGCTGGACCGCTTCTGCTGCCCCTCCCATCATCCAATCATGTGCAAGCGTAAATGTATTTATCATTTTTTTTTTACTTTCCTTGCACGTACTTGGGTATTTTGTGTAACGTTAAAGAGGAGGTCCAGCCTGGGTGAAAAAAACGAAGTCAGCAGCTACAAATACTGTAGCTGTTGACTTTTAGTATTGTGCATAGTGCAACTTCTCTTGCAAAGTTAGGAGCCTATTTGATTCAACCCCATGGACTCAAACAAATATGCACATGGGAGTTCTTTTCTGGTTTTGAAAATTTCCTGTTGGATCTGCAACTCCAGTAGTGATGAAGTTAGAGGATCAGGGAAAGGCCTAGAGAGCTGGCATTTTCAGAAGGCCCAGCAGCACTCACATTTTTCTTTTTTTTTTGTGTTAAGTTTGACATTATTGGTACCAGCTGTAGTTAATGAATGCTGCAAAAGATGGCGGCAGCTGACTCTTGGCTTTTTATTTTATCTTTTGTAATCTGTGAAATTTTGTTTTAGGAATTGAATTTTCTCTCCCACTGCTGGAGAATGACCCGAACAGAAAGCAGAAGAGTTCTGAAACATCTCAGCCTGATGACAAGGAAACTGGAAACACGAGTGAAGGAGAGGAGTAAGTGCTGGGACTCTTCTGTAATGTTGTATGTCCATATTCAATAAAAATAGGGATTTATATGTGCTGGAGATATTTCTATAGGGAAAGTGGGGCACTGCATGAAACCTCATGTCATGTTTGTTCAGATCATTCCTAGTCTCATTTGAAATTGGGTACTCATTGGTGGCTATCCCTATCACTTTACATGCTTAATGTAATGTCTGCCATGTGCTACTAAGGTGCTCTACAGTCAAATGTAAAACGAAATATATCACAATTTTTTTTATATATATGCACACACACACACACGTACCTGTTTATCTGCAGTCTTTTCTACAGCTGTTTGAAGTCCCAGAATTTATAAAGCTTGCCTGAGCTTTCATTACACAGGGTAGAGAACTGAAGACTCACTGCAGAGCTCAGTGAGAAGAGCTCTGAGAGCTGATTGCAGGGAAGGGACTCATCCCCTTCACACAGCACAGAGCTTAGGCTGTGTGCTGGAGCTTGCTCCCTGTTTCCCTTTTTCTCAGTGTCAGGAAAACATGTCGGAAGTGATTTATGCCGAGGAATGAAGCGGCAGACAGAAATGACATGTATTGCACTTAATTGAGACACTATAAAGGGGATATGCTTTGTTCATATTTCATATCTGAGGTTTACAGGCACTTTAATTTGAGACTTGCTAATATCTCCTGTTTTGTAATGTTGCATTACAGTGGTTTTCTAATTGTCATGAAGCAATACATTGATTTGGAATCTAGGCATGGTGCATTGTATTAGGAAATATGCATTTATTTTGGAATTACCTTTTTCCAGATTTTACTATGATTTTTATACCAATTATTATGTTCTGTATAATGTTTTCAGGATTCCTCTAGACAGTGATGATGAAGATGAAAGCTTTTTGTGGTTGGAAGAAATGGGAGTAGAAGACAGGATTAAAAAGCCAGATGCCATATCAATCAAACTGTATCCTTTCATGTTGTGTCCTGTTGTAGCTGCACAAAGAACTAAAGTGTTTTTTTATTTTTTTTAATAATATCTACGGAACCTCAGGCAAGCGGCTAAATGCACACACTGTAAGCCATACAAGAGTTGATCATAAAGTTTGGCTCCAGGTAGATATCAAAGACACAAATCAGTTCAGCTTTAAAAGCATTAAATTTATGTTTTTTAAATGCAAGCAGTGTAAGTATTTGAATCTGACTTGTCATCACTCTTGCAGTTTTTGTACAGAAGAGCTGTAGTGTGAGGAAGCAGCAGTGCAAGGAACCAGTCTGTTCATGTGCTGAGAAGGCGCATACTGATAGGAAGAGGGGGAAGCAAAATGTTAGAGGATAGGCCCAGGACCTCCTGAATTTAAAGAAAAGAGGTTGACTGGGGACACCTAGTGGCAGAAAAAAATACGGCAGGGGAAATTTCTGGATTGACGGTGAATACTTGTATCTGTCTTAGTCAGTACAATCCATTTCCTTTGAGTCCAGGAGGTCCTGGGCCTGCCGTAGCCCTTACTAAACAGTCAAAAAATAAATGAATAGGAGGCAAAGCTTGACTTTAGTGATACAGTATAAACATATAGTCATATTTTTAAAAATACAAGTTTATTAAATAGATTAGTTAAACAATAGCAGTAAGGGCAGATGTATATCAAACAAAGAGCAAAATAGAAAAATTATTTCTGATAGGGACTAAGGAGTAATGTGTCAACCTGATGACAGGGGGATTTGATTCACATTCCAGTCATACCCTTGTACAACTTGTTTTGCGGGGAGCTGCTTCTTCAGGAACATAGTTCAGAGGAGAGTTTATTCTATAAAGAAAATATATGCATGACATAAGAGATGTTCATACAACAAATCGTAAAAATAAATACAAATAATATCACGGTGCAGGTTATTCCCATGGACCGAAGACCAATGGATAGGGCACCCTGCTTCATTCAATAGAAGATGTGCAACATAAAAAAAATAAAATGTAACAAATATTTCTAGTGGTGTCAATGTCACAAATGTGACTGCTCCCAATGACCCCACAACATATATAGATATGTATGTAGGAAAAGAATTAAAGTGTGTGTGTGTGTGTGTGTGTGTGTATATATATAATATATATTTTTCCCTCATAATACACACCCAAAGTCATCCTCATATTAAACGAGTGTGGTATAGGGCTGGAAAAAAAGGAGCAGACATGATCCTCAACAGGCATTGAACTCATTGGTGGCTAACTTGAACAGATATTCCAACCCCCACCCCCTCACAAATTGCTTTCTTTTGGTGGATCTTCTTTTGCGCCATAAACAGAGTGTACATTTTGGGGAAACGCTATCTTTTTTTACTTTTTGATATAATAAAAATCCCCCAAATTTCACAGTTTAGGCCAATACGTATTATATCGATTTTTTTTTTTTATTTTTTTTTTTTTATTTTTTTTATTTTTTTTACCAAAAATGTGTAGAAGCGTATATATTGATTGCTTTGTGCAAAGTTATAGTGTCTACAAAATAGGAGATCGTTGTTTTTTTTATTTTTTTGTTATTGGAAATGGAGGCGATCTCCGTTTTTTATTTTTTATTTTTTTTTATATGTGTGTATATATATAATATATATATTTTTTTCGCTTTTGACACTATTTTGGGACCGTTGTCATTTATACAGGGATCGGTGCTATATAAATGCACGGATTACTGTTTAAACTACACTGACAGGGAAGGGGTTAAGTGTGTCCTAGGGAGTGATTTTAACTGTGGGGGGGGGGGGGGGTACCAGTGACACCACATTGATCACTGCTCCTGATGACAGATCACTGTCCTGTCACAAGGCAGAACAGGAAAATGCCTGGTTTACACAGGCAGCTCTGTGACACGATTGTGGGACACTGGTGAACATAGTCCGCGGGGATGGTCCCATGGAGCTCACGGCAGGGGAGCTTGCGCATGGTGGCAAATGTAAAGCAATGTACCTGTACATTGCTTTGCGCAGCCATGCCATTCTGCCATCATATATATTTACTGGCGGCGGGTAATTATATTGTATGTTCCAAACTTTGTTAATGACATAAATCCTTCTTGATCTAATATGGGCCTTTTCGTGTGTGTGTTTTGGCATATATTCTTATGTTCCTTGACCTGCATCAAACCACAGCCGTAAGGAAAAGAATGAAGTAAAACTGGACCATAGACCAGAATCTGTTGTGCTGGTGAAAGGCGCAAACACTTTCACATTACTCAACTTCCTGATCAACTGCAAGAGCATAGTAGCTGCTGCCGGCTCTCAAGCTGGACTCCCACCAACGCTGTTGTCGCCTGTCACTTTCCGGGGAGCCACTATGCAGACTCTAAAGGTACCATGAAGGGGAAGGAACTTTGTGACAGCAAGGAGAGCAGGCAGGCTGTGGTAATTCAGAAAGTTAGTGTTCCCAGAGGCAGCAACTTTCCCCTTCCAATGCAGAGCAGATGGTACAATGTAGCTGTTATGGCTCGCTTGCAAAGGTATTAAGTGAAGTGTCGGTGAAACCTTTCCAGGATTAATTTCCTCTTGCAAAGATCAGACCCCCCCCCCCCTCACATTACAATCTGCTTTTTTTCCAGGACTGATACTACACAAGTCTGTCCGATTCCTGCGCTACCTTGGTCCAACTTTGATACAACTTCAATGCCATAGAGTGTAAAAAGTCAATCAATTCCAAAGTTGCACTGAAAGTCGTGCGACTTTGGAGTTGAGCTAGTGTGAACTGAGCCTTTGGGGATCATTAAAGGTCATTAAAGAGGGAGAGGAGACTGAGGAAATTCTACCTTCTGCCTGCAGCAGGCTGATTTAATCTCGGCCAAAGCTGAGCTCCTAAAGTTTAGGGCTTGGAGAGCGAGGATAGAAAAGCTATAAATTCAATTTTTTCTTATGTAAGATACAGCACATCATGTTTACAATGTTGTGGCAAGGTTTAATCTTTTTGAACTGACATTTTTTAACTGTTTGTCTTGTTTCTGCATTCTTTAGGCCCGGAGTGTAAATGTGAAAACTCGGGTTCAGTCCGGCTACAAAGATCAGTTCAGTCTGGAGATTAGCGGCCCGATCATGCCACACGCTGCCCATTCACTAACGATTTTACTCAAAGCAGCACAGAAGGGGAGCTTCTCAACTTCACTGTATACACATGAGCCAACCACTGTGTTCAACACATCCATCCATGACCAGTACTGCAAGGTGAGTGCAGGGTAGAGGTACAGTCCCTATAACTAGTGTCAAAAGGTTTTATTTTATTTTTAGCATTGCATGCAATGGCTTATCAGATGTCTAATCTGTGCTGCTTGGATAATGAATAGAACATGGGTGTTTCTTTAACCACTTGCCGCCCGCCAGTGACAAATTGACGTCGGCAATGTGGTTGTTAGTTCCCGACTGGACGTCATATGACGTCGTCAGGACATTGAGACGCTCTCCATCGGCGGCTCTCCTGATGGGGGGGGTTGAGGGTTTTGCGCTGATTATTATGATTTATGGTGTGGGGTTGTTTTTTTAGGGGTTTGGCTTGGCCTCTTAGTTCCAGGGAAGGAAACACTTATTGCGTCGGCATACCAAGACATTTTGAAAAAAAATTAAGCTCCCAACCTTGTGGAAAAAGTTTGGGGATGACCCCCTTTCTGTGCACAAAGCAAGGTCCATAAAGACATGAATGAGCAAGTTTAGGGTGTCCTGACCAGAACCTCGATAGAACACCTTTTGGGATGTATTAGAGTGGAGATTGTGAGCCAGGCCTTCTCATCCACATCAGTGCCTGACCTCACAAATGTGCTTTTGGAAGAATGCTCAAACATTCCCATAAACGCACTCCTAATCCTTGTGGACAGCCTTCCTAGAAGAGTTAAAGCTGTTAAGCCCTCGTACACACAACCTGTTTTCCCGGCAGGAAAACTGCCAGGCGAGCATTTGGCCAGGAATCCCGGCCGTGTGTATGCTCCCTAGCAGTTTTCCCATCAGGAAAACACCCTGGAATCCCAAAGGGAAAAATGAGAACCCTGCTCTCTATTTTCTCGTCGGGATTCCAGGCACAGTGTTTCCTGCCAAGAAAACTGGTCGTCTGTATGCTTACCTGTCCGAAGGTAAACCTGCGCATGCTCGATAAGCCTTTGACGCATGTGCAGTAGCATACAAGGCATAGCGTAGGCTGTAGCAAGATGGCGGCGACGGCATTGAATGGGACGAGCGCTGGCTCGTCGTAGTCGATGACGTCACTGCGATCTTGCCATTCACAAGAACGGCGGTTCTTTTGAATGCCCGTCTGTATGCACGCCTTGGCAAGAAAAGCTTGCCAGGAAAACCAACGTTTTTTTCCAGATGGGATTCCCGGCCGTGTGTACAGGGCCTTATAGCTGAAAATGGCGGGGCCAACTTAATATTGAACCCTATGGACTTAGACTGGGATGACGTTAACGTTTTTCTAATACACACTTGTATTCATTGAACTATTATTGCACATATTGTTGGTATACTACTTATATGTGTGAGCTGCCACTGAGATCACTACACGGTGCAGGTTTTTTTTTTTTTGTATGTATCTAATTCTTTTTTTTTTTTTTTTATTCCACCCCCAGGAGAAGGACAATGCTGAGCTTGTAAACTGTGGACTTCACCCTCTTACCTTGGAACAGTTCAGTCAGTTATCAATCCTTGGAAAGACCTCATTACGCCAGCTGGAACTGAGCGACTATATGTACACCTGGAAATGCTGAACTTCCTCCTAGTCCTATGAGCTGATCACTGTGATGTCATCCAGGCAGTTCCATATACCATGTGCAATGACACAGGATCCCCACTGCCAGGAGCTGCCTGGGTGACTCTGGTTTGGAAGTTTCATGGTTTTATTTGTTTAATTGTTCTACTCCAATGCCATGAACAAAGACGGTTGTTCTGTTACTCACGTTATCAATTTTTAAAAACATTAAATTATATTTTAATCGGCTGTGAACCAATGCAGTTTATTATCAGTGTTTATAGGGGGGGGGGGGGGGAGAGAACCAGCCACACTCCAATTAGCCTTTCTTGCAGTATTTTTAAAAATTGGCGCATTGACTGCTTACAGTGATGTCTCAAACACAAAACCAGCCTTCCTTGACACATTTTACCACTCCTGGCTTTCTCACAGGGATAGCGGAACTGCAAGAACAGCTAATTGGAGTGCGGCTTTGTTTTTTCTCTCAATGAAAAGTGGACACAGACTGTGAAGGCTGGCACCTAGGTTGTCCATGTGCAGGAGAGGCCAGAGTGGAGCTATGGATCTGAGTTTCTATTCTGAGTGTTTGATGCAGTGTTTTATATAAGGAAACCTGAGAACCTTATTGGGCGTCTGTCCTATGAATTTCATGACATTTTCAGTGCTGAAAAATGAAGAACCAGACTTGCTGTGAAGTCACCACTTCTTGCTTGATATGTTTTTCCTATATTGAACTATCCACAAATAGGGCATTCATTCCAATGGGTAGGGTGTTTTGGGAGCGCTAAATACAGTGCTCCTAAGTGAAAAGTCACGAATGAATGAGGCTGTTTGTCAGCTGATAGTCTGCATGTGAAAAGTGAAGTCAGACTTAATTTTATAACACTTCTTTTGCATTCTTGTTCTGGGTTAGTGATCCAAAGTACTGATTCATTTGTATCCCGCTGTGACTGCCAGGCAATGGGCATGTACTTGGAGAAAGCCATTATTGTCAGCTTATATATTTCTTACAGCACAGATCTCCTTCCCTCAACTTCATCATGTTAATGCATTTAAATAAGATTGTGTATGATTGTGATTAATGTAAATAAACATGTAAATCCCTACCCATGTCTGCTTTGATTGAACGGGTGTGAAGGTGTAAGGGGGGGGTATATAGAATAAAGGTGGTCTGGCTTTTGATTTTCTAAAGGAGTTTAAGGTGAGTACAAAAATAAATTGACGTGCCTGTAAATTCCATATATTGGAGTTCAGTACAGGACACAGGCTGTGGATATTTATGGGTTATAGAATGCTACCTTTAGGTCAGGGGTGTCTAACGTCATTTGATTGTGGGCTGCATCAGCATTATGGTTCCCCTCAAAAGAGCGATTGTATCTGTAAGACTGAGGTTGATTAAGGTCCCTTTCACACTTGTACGACTTCAAAGTCCCGCGATTTCAATGAATGCCTATGTAACTGGCATCGAAATCGGACCAAAGTAGTGCAAGGACTACTTTGAAGTCGGCACAACTTTAAGTCGTGCCAGTATGAATGGTAGTCATTGAAAATAATGGAGATTGACTTGTCATACGATTTTGCAGTCCAAAATCGTAGGACAAGTCGTATAAGTGTGAAAGGGGACTAACTAAAGGTAAATATACTGTGCACTTTAAGTGCATCTTCTCTAGAGCAGAAAGGAAACCTTTTTTATTTACCCCCCCCCCCCCCCTTTGCATTCATTGCAGAGTGAAGCTTTACTTAATTTACTAAGCTCTGGAGCAAGTGCACAGTATAACTAGTAAATAGACCCCCATTTATCTACTTAGATACTTAAAGGTAATGCAGTGTACAGTTCACAAGAGCACTACATGCAGAGTTTAGAGGTGCACTGTGTGCAGAGTTTAGGTGTGCACTACATGCAGAGCTCAGGAGTGTGGTGTACACAGTCCCCCCCCCCCCCCCCCCCAAAAAAAAAGAAGCTTCCTTACATCTCATCTGCCTGGTTCTAGTACCACCCGGCAGCAGGGCCAGACTTATCATTGGGCTTGACTGGGCTCAAGTCCATGGGCCCCGCCCAATATGGGGCCCCTCTAAAAAAATAAAACAATTTTAGGGGTCTGGAGGGCCCCAGACAGAATTCTCCACTTTTTTTATTTATATATTTATAAAATATTATTATTAAAGGGCCCAGAGGTCTACCCCCCCTTTAAGAACTTTAATGTGTACCCCCCCGCTCAACTTTATTGGGCAACCCCCCCCCCTCGCTCCAGGGGGCCCCTTCAACACTCAAGCCCAGGGGCCCCCACCACCCTAAGTCCTGCCCTGCCCGGCAGTGTAAAAGGCTCTGTCTCTCACTTGCAGGAAGATCATTGGTCAGTACTGCTGTGCCCTGCCATGTGTGCAGGGATCTGCAGGAGCCTGAGGTTGGCAGAATGGAGTTCCAGCTGGAAGAAAAAAAACCTTGTGTGAGGGCCACATAAAATGGTCTGGTGGGCTGTGTTTGTTACCTCCAGCTTTTCATATTCCTGATGTGTGCCTGCTGCAGCATGTTACTTGTAGGAAAAAGTATCCTGTTCTCTTTGTATTGCTTCCCTTGTGTGAAATCCCTGGTGTCCTGCCAGTTTCTCTGCTTTCCTATTAAAAAAAATACTTGCGTCAGAACAGAGGATTCGTCACTTCCGGGTCCTGAATTGTCACCCCACACCAGGCTTTACCCCTATGAGCAGGATGTGGAATGCATGCTACTGCATTAGGAACCAGCCAGATCTGCACACTGATTTCCCTAGTGCCAGGCAAGCACTTACATGTGAGTGCAACCTATTACTTTGTTGTTGCTTTTACATTTTATTAAATATACTACACTGAGATTTTCTCTGAGATTTTCTCTCGTCTCCTGTGGAGTAAATTTTTATGCCCTACTTTCATCCGGAGGGTCCATTGGAGCGGAGTGGTGTTGACAGTGGGAATCAATTTGTTATTCTAAATGTGCAATCTGACCAACCTTAAGTGGTGGCAACTCACCACAGGTGTTTGACCTTTCCTTTTGAGCACCTGTGTTGGAAGAACTAGAAGCTTCATTTAAAAGCATTCATTTTTATTTTTTTTTGCGGTTGGGAACACTATCACTAATGGACTTTTTATCTTGCTATATGTTAAACAATGTTTTTTTTGCAGTGATGTATGTTCATGATATATACTGTATTTTCACTTGTATATGCTTAGCGCCACCTTTTTATTATAAGGGCACTTGTCTGTCCAGAGAGGCGTTCACCTGGGCCAATTCTTCAATCGGCCTCTGGTGCAGGCACCGGCATCTCAAGTAAGGGACACAAAATGAAGTTGCAACTGGTTTCCTACTGAGCATGTGTAAGTGCCTTGTGATTGGTCCCATAGTCTTCTGGGACCAGTGCTGTATCCTAGAAGGCTGATTGGGGGGAGCAAAACCAGGTACGGGTGTCCCTCCAAAAAGTGCTGAATGTGGCAGTGGAGGGCGCAAACAAGTGGAACTTCCCCTTTTGTGTGGAGCTCAGCTGTAAGGTGGAAGCCTGAAACTACCTTCGGTCAGAAGGACCTTGGCTGCAGAAACACTATCTTTGTGGAGAATCGGCAATGGCACTTTGCTTGATAGTGCCACCAACGCAAGAGTTTATAATAGATGTGATAGCCACAGTAAAGGGCAAGCAATATGCTTCTGGAATGAGATGGATAAGTGGATGTAAACCTGATTCAAGAAATATAACTGTAGTGTTTACGTATCTCTCTCTCTCAAGCCCCAAGTCTTTTTGCTGCTCCATTCTTCGGTTATCAGCAAAAGTTCTGACATAGAAGGGGGGGGGGGAGAGAAAAAAAAAAAAGCTAACGGAAATGCATCAAGGTGGATGCTATAAATAGATTAGCAGAGAGCTGCTCTATTCACAGCACATGCCTTCCTCTGCCTATGTGGAGGGGTGAGTGCGCCTTTCCTCCAATCAACTGTCAGTGTATGCCAAGACTCTTCACTGCTGAACATTAAGAAAAAAAAAATCTAACATGTGAACTAAGGAATAGCAAGCTAAAGACAGCAGATATACATGTAAAAACTTATGTAGGGAGATGTGTTTATCATGTGACTGTTCGCTTCACTGGGTATATGTGAGGGTTTACATTAATTTGGGCTGAAAATTCTGCTCAAGTCTTGACTGTAGGAAGGCTAGAATGCAATGTACTCTCGGGGTTGCACAGCCTGTTTACACCAGGTGAAATATTCATGGGTAGTGTATTATATTGTTGTGGCTTTTCTGTCTCAGGATGGTGGAAATGAGAGTCCAGACATACCTCACCTTCAAGACCTGGATTTTAATTGTCATGCCATTGTTAGTTAAAGGCCTGAAGAATCTTGGCAGGCCTTCAGATTTATTACTTCTGAAGGGATTCATTTAAACCAGGGTTTGACAAACCCCAGGCACCAGGTTACATTTGTGAGTAGAATTAGCGACCTGGTGTGGCACAGCTGGGGTATCCTTTCCTTCTGGAATCTGGCACCCTCTTGTGGTGGCTGTTGGTATGACAAGACAACCAGCAATGCTAATGGAGCTTCACCCGCCCGCCTATCTCCTTCCCTTGGAACCCCCAAACATATATATTTATTCTAACACCCTAGAGAATAAAATGGTGGTTATTGCAATACTTTGTCACACCGTATTTGCACAGTGGTCTTACAAACGCATTTTTTTGGGGGGTGGGTGGGGGGAACTTTAATTAAAAAAACAGTAAAGTTAGCCCAAATTTTTATTTTTATTTTGTGAAAGATAATGTTATGCTGAGTAAATTGATACCCAACATGTCACGCTTAAATTGCATCTGCTTGTGGAATGGCGACAAACTTTTACCCTTTAAAATCTCCATAGGCATCGTTTAAAAAAAATATTCTACAGGTTGCACGTTTTCAGTTCAGCTCTGAGTGTTGCTGGCCGGGCGGTTTGCAGATCTGAAGGAGGATTTTTGTTTATAGCTCTTAATACATCTTGGGCTACTACACAGAGTGGCTTCTTTCTCTTCTCGGGGGTCTGGCCAGTGGCAGCCCATCCATTAGGGGCACACAGGTGCTCCCCCCCCCCAGATCTACTTATAGGGGCACCAGACTATGGATTCCAATGGGGGGGGTATATATTTTTGAGCATTTGATTAGAACCAGAGGCGCTAATAGTCTTCAAAAGGGGCAGGCTTGGGGCACAGAGCACTGTGCCCTGATCCCACCCAGATGTGCCACGATAGTGAATGAATATTTGCTGTTTTCACACTAAATCCCCCTGCCAATCAGGTCGCGAGACCCGTTTCCCGATTGGACAAATCAGTCGAGCCTAGTGGGCACTAGGGCTGCGCATCTTCACCGGTCTCACGATTCGATGCGATTACGATTATCAAGTCCACGATTCGATTCCGCGATGCATCACGATGCATCAAGATTAATACCTAAGTGCCTATGGTTTTCAACTTTTCATCAAAAAATGTATTCAAGCAGTCAGAAATTGAAGAAATATATTTATTCGTATCTGCTATTTAAACAAATTATACCAAGTTCCCTGCATAATCATATAGCACCACCACCACCACCACCACCACCAGTAGCAGCAGCACCACCAGTAGCACCACCACCAGTAGCACCACCACCAGCAGCAGTAGCACCACCACGAGCACCAAAAAAAAAAAACATTTTATTATTTCATTTAGGAGGCTAGAGCAGCGGAAGGGGGTGTCTCATGAATGAAATGTTAATATATTAATGATGGTGATGATTGTTGGCATTATTCCGTGTTCCTAACATTAACTTAATGTTAGGAAAACAGAATATATAATGCCAATCATCAATCACCATCATCATTAATATATTTATTAACATTTCATTCACTCCGAGTCCACACAACAATGCATCAGAGAGATACCTACAGATTATATTATCTCAGTTTAGTACAGTCAGTGTACTTCTTCGTACTGTGTCATCTGTGCGACAGTCAGTGACCTACCTGATTTATGATGATGATGACTCCGAGTCGGTGGTACTGAGCTGAGCACTTGAGTTGAGCAGTGGCACTCAACCACTCGCTGGCTGCTGGTGGAGTGGGTGTCCTCCTCTCCTGCTGCCTTGAGGACGAGTCTGAGGACACAGGACAGATGACAACCAAGTTTACTAGTAAAACAATCCGTGCACTTTTACTAGTAGTAGTAGTGTGTGCGTGTGCGTGTGTGTGTGTGTGTGTGTGTGTGTGTGTGTCAGACAGTTACCTACCTGATGATAAGACAAGTCGGTGGCACTGGTGGTGGTGAGATGATCACAACTGTGGCACTGTCTGGTACTCACTGCTGGAGTGGGTGTCCTCCTCTCCTGCTGCTGCTTGTGATGAGGATTGAGGACCGAGTCTGAGGAGTGAGGACAGGACAGATACAATGTTTTTTAGTACAGTTAGACTCATTTTACTTTTTCTTAGTGACTGATGTGTGTGTCTGTGTGACACTGACCTACCTACACAACGACAATGGCACACACACTGGTCTGGTTTTGCTGAGTGAGCAGTGGCACTGACAGTCTGGCACTCACTCGCTGCTTGTGCGGGTCTCCTCCGAGTCCTTTCCTGCTGCAGTGCTGCTGCCTGTGTGTGATGACTTGTGGTCTGTGCGGTGCGGCGGCTGCAGCCTAGTGGATCTCTCTCCGAGTCCTGGTCAGGTAATGGTCACGTCTCCACTGTGCCAGTCACTAAGCTGAGCTCTGGGGGGACCGGGACTCCAACACGAGTCGGAAGGTAGGTGTGTCACATCGCTCCGCTGTCCTCTCCTGTCTCCGCACGAGTGCGAGTGCGACACATGGGGTTTTGACGTCGGCGGGAGGTGGGAGAAAACTTTGGCTTGCTTTGGCTCAACTCGGAGGCAGGAACTGGCGCGGCGGCACGGCGCAAGGATGACGTCATCCTCAGTAATCGATTATTTAAAGCAGCAGCATCGTTACCGCATCACGGACAGTCGAATCGCGATGCACCGATTCGACGATCATATTCAACACCCCTAGTGGGCACCTAGGAGGAGACAACGCGCATGTCGGCAGCTGCCGTGTTGGACATTAGAGCCACTGCCTGCCACCTACAGGGACTAAGTGCCAGACCAAACAGCAGATGGTTTTGGGGGCATTAAACAAAGTCTGAAAGGCAGACACTGCCTTTGGGGGCAAGAAGGATGGAATAGGACACACCATCACCACCTTGTTGTGGGTATAGTTCCCTACATGAAAGGGCTGCCAATGCTGACACCCTTCTAGCTTAGGAAGGCTAGTGTGGCAGCAAGACTAATGGAATTTCCCTGATGGGCTCAAAATGGTTGCTTCTGTAGCACTGAGAGCACCAGATTTAAGTTTCAAGGACACATAGGTGGCCCAATATTAGGGGGGGGGGGGAGTAGCCCCCTGCATAAAGGTTCAGACCAGCGAATGGGAGGCTTAAAGGCTTCTGTAAGAATACCGACAGAGCTGAAATCTGACCTTTGATTGTACTCAAATCCAAATCAAGCTTTCCACAGCCGACTAGAATACAGAATGCTCCCAATCATGCATTTCCAAGAAAATCATTTTCTGGCTTCACACACATAGCAAACCAAGTCTTCCAGACCCAATAGATCTTCATAGTGACCGCTTTTCTAGCTTTCACTAGGGTAGACACCACCGGTCCCAAGATGCCACGATCCTTCGACAGCCACGCCCTCAAATTTAGAGACTGCAAATTGGGTGGAATATAGAACCTTGACACAGCTTGGGTGGCATGAAAGCATCCATAGCCTGTCTATTGCCAATCTCATGAGCTCTGGGGGTCAGGCTGGCGATACCAGGATCACTGGAACCCCATCTCAGAATTTTGTCATTGCAAATACTGGTTTTATATAAAGAAAAATAAATCCCACACACATACCTCCTGTATGGGAGGGGCTATATAGGGACAGATGTCAGTCCACAATTGTCCATTCACCTAGAGATGGCATATAACCCAGTAATGAATAGCCTACCTCTGTCCCGTGATGTACAATAAAAGAGGACTATTTGTGTTTGTCTGTGCATGTGAAATTGTGGGCGTCCGCAATTGTTTACTAGGGATGAGCTTCGAGTTCGAGTAGAACTCATGTTCGACTCGAACATTGCCTGTTTGCCGAACAGCAAACTATTTGGGGTGTTCGCAGCAAGTTCGTTTGAACTTTAGAACCCTGTTAAAATCTATGGGACTCGAACGTTTGAAATCTAAAGTGCTAATTTTAAAGGCTAATATGCAAGTTATTGTAATAAAAAGTGTTTGGGGACCTGGATCCTGCCCCAGGGGACATGTATCAATACAAAACAATAAAAGTGAAATATTCCTTTAAATTTCGTACCAGGGGGGTGTACGGTGTACAGTATGCCTGTAAAATAGCGCTTGTTTCCCATGCTTAGAACTATCCCTGCACAAAGTGTAACTAATTTCTGAAGGGAAAAAAGTAATTTAAAATTACTCGCGGCTATAATGAAATGTCGGCTCCCGGCAATACAGAGAAAAGTCATTCATAAATAAAAAAAATGGGGTGGAGTTCCCATTAAAATCCATACCAGACCTGAAGGGTCTGGAATGGATATTTGGGGGGAACCCCCACATTTTTTTTTTATTTGACACAGGGTTCCTCTTAATATCAATACCAGACCCGAAGGGCCTGGTAATTGAATTTGGGGGGATCCCCACGCATTCTTTTTTTTATGAATGATTTTTCTCTGTATTGTTGGTCAATATATTCATTATAGCCACGAGTGATTTTTAAATGACTTTTTTCCTTCAGAAATTACATTTTGTGCAGGGACAGTTCTAAGCACAGGAAACAAGCGCTACTTTACAGGCATACTATACACCCCCCTAGGTACGAAATTTAAAGGAATATTTCAATTTTACTGTTTCACTTTAAGCATTATTAAAATCACTGCTCCTGAAAAAACGTCAGTTTTTTAAAACTTTTTTTGCATTGATACATGTCCCCTGGGGCAGGACTCAGGTCCCCCAAACACTCCCCTGGGCAGGACCCGGGTCCCCAAACACTTTTTAGGATAATATCTTGCATATTAGCCTTTAAAATTAGTACTTTAGATTTCAAACGTTCGAGTCCCATAGACTTTGAGGCCGCGTACAGACGAGGAGACATGTCCGACGGACCGTTTCCAGCGGACATGTCTCCTCGGATATTTGGTCTGATGGCGTGTTCACACCATCGGACCAAAATCCCCCTGGACGAATAACGCAGTGACGTGGCGGTGACGTTGACGCCGCCACGTCACCAATCCTGGAAGTAAAATACTTCCACGCATGCGTCGAATCGGTGGACCGGTTTCAGCGGACATGTTCGATCGTGTGTACGCGGCCTAACAGGGTTCTAAAGTTCACACAAACTTTTGGTCTGTTCACAGGTTCTGGTGCGAACCAAACCCAGGGGTGTTCGGCTCATCCCTAGTAACAGCAATTTCTGGTAAGTATAAGAAATATATATTTCCTGGCCAGTCCTCCTGTCAGCACATCATGGGTTAATCCCCTCCTCCGGTCTACCAGTACCACCTTCTCCTAGCTAATAAGTAGGGGGCCCCTCCTCCCCAGTCCTTGTTCCTTTTTTTTGGTCGGACGATCAGACCACCTAAGACTCTTCCAGACAAACAAAGAAAATTTCAAGGGACAAGGAAGAAGAGAACCCCCCTGCCGAACCATCCCCACCCAGGTTCAGCCTCTCCTCGGGTTGGAAGGTCCAGAAGTAATAAAGGTATGCCCCTTTATGACACTGGACGCTCAGTGCATGAGCTGCGGGCGTTCTAGCTTGTAGGAAGCTTACTGTTTTAAACAGGGGCTGTGGTGTGGCTCCTGTCCGTCTGTTAGGACATGCTGTGGCTCCCTCTCCTCACTCAGGTGTGTATGTAAAAAAAAAAAAAAAAAAACTTTTTAGGTACACGCTTGTTCTTACTGCGTTGGTATCAATTGCTTCACCGCCTGATATGTGTATCTTTTTTAGCACATCATGAGCTCACCACAGCCCCAGAATGCACCAAGGTCACCGGACAGGTAGGAGGGGTCAACGGGGGCCATAATGTAAAAGAGTGCAATACCAAGAGCTAAAGGTAGTGTTTCTTGGTTGTCTTTTTAGGAGCAGAAGCCCTAAGATAAGACATGAACGGAGAAAAAATGTCCCGCCACCGCTCAAAATCTCCGCAAGCGTCTGGCTCTCGGGCAATGCATAAGTCCCATTCTAGTCCAGCACGCAAATCGACTCACTCTGCGACTGTAGCAGAGCCAAATGTATCAAGACCCCGCCCAGACGATGGTCTTTGTTGGGCATGTTCGGCACCATCCGAACCTGGCAAACTTCTATGCACTGGCTGCATTAAGGACGTGGCTACAGACAGGGAAGCAGAGGCCAGAAGAATTAGAGACTATATTCAAGAAGCAGTGGCAGAGGGTATTCAGTCAGCCTCAGCCACCAAATCACCTAGGTCTAGATCCAATCAGCCAGTGTGCGACGTATCACCTGCCCGGGAGGCGCAGTTAATAGACTCATCGGACTCTGAAGAGCCCTCAGAATATTTATTTGATTTTCACTATATTGAATAATTTGTCACAGCCGTAAGGGAGGCCATTGATTGGGATCAGGATGTTCAGCCACCTGAAAAAATTAAAAGATTTTTTCCTAGCCGGAAGAGACAAGGGGTTACCTTCCCCCTCTTGCCAGAGATCCGGGAATGGTTCGAGGAAGAATGGGAAAAGCCGGAGAAGCGGGCAAACATACAAAATCGTTTCTCAAGGTTGTACCCTTTTAAAACCCCAGAAGCAGACCTTTGGGACTCTCCGCTGGGCATAGATGCGGCCTTACAACGTCTGGCTCGACAGGTCGCGTTGCCATTGCAAGATTCTACAACCTTCAAAGACCCAATGGATAGACGTGCAGACACAGACCTGAAAAAGGTGTACTCAGCTGCGGGTGCAGCGTGCCGTCCAGCCATTGCCCTAACCTCAGTCTCCAGAGCACTCAAGGTTTGGACCACGAGAACCCAAGCAGCCTTAAAGGCAGATACAGGGTCAGAGTCAGTCATACAAAAAATGGAAGAATTCGACCTTGCCGCCGATTTCATAGCTGTCACGTACCTGGTTATGGAGCCCAATGTGCAGGGAACGGCCTCTCGTAATCCTCTGACTCAGGAACCCCTGGTAGAGCAGACAGGGGATACAAAGTCTGGAGGGACACAAGTGCCTGGTGGGAAGCTGGAGATGGACCGGAAGATGAAGTAAACAGGTGTTGACGAGGTCCTAGCAGAAATCCAGCAAACACAGGAACGGTGTTGTATCACTTGTGAATAGGAGCCAAGGGATTGTCAGACACTGGATCAGGCACCAATCAGGAGACAGAGACAGGTACGAGGGTTAAATCAGGTTCAGACCGGGTCGGTGAATCAGGTAAGCAGACAGCAAGACGGGTTCAAGCAGAGTCGGTAGTCGGATCAGGCCGGGGTCAGAGGCAGGCTGCAGGCAGAGAAGGGTCAACGGAAGCCGGGTCAGGTATTCGGTAATCAGGCAGACAGGTAACAGGTTCAGATTCAGTCAGGAATTGCTGCAGACTGGTCAGCAAGATACAGTGGGATCGGATGGTTTAAATAGCGGTTCTTGGCGCCGAAATGACGTCAGCGCGCGCGCGCGCTCCCGCCGTGCACGCTCGCGCCGCGTACACCGTGCGCGCGCACCCGCGCGCTCCCGCGCATGCGCTGAAACAGACTTCTCCTGGCGCTGTCAGTATTGGTAAGATTCCTGTTTCTCTTATCATGACATTGCCCCCCCCCCTACGGGCAGCCTCCGGATGCCCAACTGGGCCAACCTACTTGGGTGTGCCCTTTTATAGGCCCGGACCAGTCTCTGGGCGTGAATGTTGGCCTCTGGTTCCCAGGAGTTTTCTTCTGGACCGTAGCCTCTCCATTTCACCAGGTATTGAACCTGGTTACGTCTCTTCCGACAATCCAGGATGGATTCCACCTCGAACTCCTCCTCGCCGTCGATAAGTACTGGTGTGGGCGGACCAACATTCCGGTTGGGAAAAGGATCCGGGACTGTGGGTTTGAGCAGTGCCACATGAAAGACTGGATGAATCCTGAAAGAAGCAGGTAATTTCAATTCGTAAGCCACTTCATTAATTCTTCTGAGTACCTGGAAGGGACCAACAAACTTAGGACCAAGTTTCTTGGTTGGGCAAGCTAGTTTTAAGTTCAAAGTGGATAAACAAAATTTGGTCCCCTGGTACCAGATTAAGTTGTCCTCTCCTCTTTCTGTCAAAGACCTCCTTATTATACTCCTGGGTTCTTGCCATTGTTTCCTGGAGTATCTTGTTATTGGTGGAAAAAAAATCCAAGGTTTCCTGAACAGCTGGTACTGAGCATTCCGGAATATGGTTGGATAAGAACAGAGGATGAAAGCCGTAGTTGGCAAAGAATGGGGACTGTTGGGTGGCTGAATGAATTGAGTTATTGTAGGCAAACTCTGCAAGGGGCAACAGAGAAGCCCAATCATCTTGTGAAAAACTGGAGAAACATCGCAGATATTGCTCGAGCGTCTGGTTGGTGCGCTCGGTCTGGCCGTTGGTCTGTGGGTGGTATGCAGATGAAAAGGAAAGTTCAATCTTCAGCGCCCCACATAACGCCTTCCAGAACCTCGAGGTGAATTGCACCCCACGGTCAGATACAATATTAGCAGGTATACCATGGAGCCTTACTACTTCTTTAATAAAAAATGTTGCTGTTTCGGCAGCCGAAGGTGTTCCTATCATCGGTAGGAAGTGCGCCATTTTTGAAAGTCTGTCCACCACTACAAAGATGGTAGTATAGTTTTCAGATGGGGGTAACTCAACAATGAAATCAATTGAAATCATTCTCCAAGGTTTCTCTGGAACAGGCAGTGGTTTAAGTAACCCCCACGCTTTGGTTCTGCTACCCTTGTGTTGGATACAGGTGGCACAGGATTCCACATAGCTTTTGCAATCTTGTAATAATTGAGGCCACCAGAAGGTACGCTGGATGAGTTTGGCTGTCTTGTGGATTCCGAAATGTCCGGCTAGTTCGGGGTCATGGCAAGACTTGAGAATTGTCAATCGTAGTTGTTGAGGCACAAAGATCTTGTTTTTGTTCCATAGCATGCCGTCTCTTAACTGCAGAGTAAGGTCTGGAGATGAGGAAATTGATGAAGAGGCCTGCTTAATTTGAGACAAGATCTCCCTGTAACATGAGAAAATTGCCAGGGGCGAGGATGGTGTCCGGGGAGGAAGGAGCTTCAGGCCCATGGAACATCCGGGATAGCGCGTCGGGTTTAGTGTTTTTTGATCCGGGTCTGTAGGTTATATGGAAGGAAAACCGAGTAAAGAACAATGCCCACCTGGCCTGCCGTGGCCTCAGTCTCTTAGCAACCTTTAAATATTCCAATTTCTTGTGATCTGTATAGATCAGGATGGGGTGAGCTGCACCCTCCAGGAGATAACGCCATTCCTCAAGGGCTGCCTTGATTGCTAAAAGTTCCCTGTCCCCAACGTCATAGTTTCTTTCAGCTTCGGAGAGTTTGCGGGAGAAGAACGCAACTGGATGCAGAAGGGATTTGGGTCCTTGTCTCTGGGAAAGCACTGCTCCGACCGCCACCTCGGAGGCGTCCACTTCCAGGATAAAAGGTAGAACTGGATCAGGATGTTTTAGGATGGATGCTGAAATGAAAAGGTTTTTCAGAGTAGAAAAAGCCGCTTGAGCCTCTGGGGACCACTGGAACCGAATACCCTGTTTGGTCAGACCTGTGATGGGAGCAATTATGGAAGAGAAATTTTTGATAAATTTTCGATAAAAATTTGCAAATCCCACGAAACGCTGGACTGATTTCTTATCGATGGGAGCGGGCCAATCTGTAATGGCGGTGACCTTCTGAGGGTCCATCTTGACACCGTCGATTGAAATGATGAGACCTAGGAACTGAATGCTCTCTCTTTCAAACTCACATTTCTCCGCTTTAGCATACAGACTGTGTTGACGGAGCCGAGCTAGGACCTTTTTGACATGACTTTGATGATCTGACAGGGAGGAAGAGAAGATCAGGATGTCATCTAGGTAAACAATAACGAATAAATCAAGATAGTCTCTGAAAATGTAATTTACAAAATGTTGGAACGTGGCTGGGGCATTGCAAAGGCCGAAGGGCATCACCAGGTATTCGAAATGCCCAAAACGAGTACGAAATGCGGTTTTCCACTCATCGCCATCCTTTATGCGGACGAGGTTGTAAGCCCCACGGAGGTCAAGTTTAGTAAAAATTGTGGCTGCTCCGAGTCTCTGAAATAGTTCAGGAACGAGAGGAAGAGGATACCTGTTTTTAATCGTGATTTTATTTAAGTCCCTGTAGTCTACGCAGGGGCGTAGAGAGTGATCCTTCTTTTCCACGAAGAATATACCAGCCCCCGCAGGGGATGTGGAAGGGCGGATGAACCCCTTCTCGAGATTCTCATCAATATAAGATTTGAGAGTGACCAACTCTAGCCCAGTCAAAGGAAATATTCTTCCAAACGGAATTTCTGCTCCAGGTAAAAGTTCAATAGGGCAGTCGTAGGACCGGTGTGGAGGCAACGTCTCTGCTCCTTTTTTGCTGAATACATCTAAGAAATTATGATAGGTTTCTGGGATTAATTGACGGTTCTCCTCTTCGGATTCTAGACACATCAAAGAAGGAGGGGAACTGGCCGGCTTCTGAAGGCAGTGTTGTTGACAGTAAGATGAAGAAAAGTGGATTGTCCCAGATTCCCAGTCAATCTGAGGATTATGGGCTTTCAGCCAAGGCATACCCAGAATGACCGGAAACATTGGAGATTCAATAATGTCCAGACAGAGTAGTTCCCGGTGGTCTTTAGAGATGAGCGTGTATAGGGGAATTGTCTCTTGGGTAACTGGGCCGGATTTGATAGCCGATCCGTCGGCTAAATGGACGGTAAGTTTCTGGTGTCGTGGTCGTAGAGGAACTCCATATCGGAAGGCAAAGGAGGCGTCCATAAAACCGCTGCAAGCACCAGAGTCAATAATTGCGGGGACTTGGAGGTTCCTTCCTGGAAGCTGTAGGGAGATTGAAACAGCCAGGTGAGTATTATCATTACGTAAGACAGAGAAGAGAACCGGTGAGGGGACTGAACACTTACGGAACTTGACAGGGCAGGTGTTTACATAGTGCCCGGATCCTCCACAGTACATGCAAAGGTTATTGGATCGACGCCTTTGACGCTCCTCCGGGGTCAGAGATGGCCGAAGTAGGCCTATCTGCATTGGTTCCGGATGATCGATGGGATTTGGTCTGGGACCTGAAGGAGGCAGATGTGGTGGGCCAGGTACTCGTGGCATCATCCATATGGGACGTGTGGGGCCGGATGTGCGTTCAGCACGGCGTTCCCTCAACCGTCTGTCGATCTGAACGGAGAGGAGGATGAGGGCTTCAAGTGTTGCGGGAATGCCTACTCGGGCTAATTCGTCTTTTAAAGATTCTGAAAGTCCCATACGAAATTGGTGACGCAGGGCAGCATCATTCCAGTTGGTATCGGAACTCCACTGCCTGAATTCAGCTACATATTCCTCCACTGCTCTGCGTCCCTGCTGTAAGGCACATAATGCTGCTTCAGCGGTAGCTGCTAGTTGGGAATCCTCATAGATAAGGTCCATGGCTTGGAAGAAAGTGCTGAGTAGGTTAAGACTTTCCTCCTTGCGTTCTAGAAGACGATGCGCCCAGGTCTGAGGTTCGCCAGACAATAACGAGATAACGAAACCTACTTTTGTGGCCTCAAGTGAAAAGGTCCTGGGTTGTAAGGCAAAGAAAAGTTCACAGGCGTTGCGGAAAGCTCTATATTTGCTGCGATCTCCAGAAAATCTCTCCGGGATGGGGACTCTAGGTTCCGGTGGTAGCATTACTACAGAAGGGGCAGCTGCGGTTCCAGATGCTGCAGGTGCTGTTGTGGACAGAGTTTGGACACGTCCCTCCAGGCGGGTATATCCTTCTTGTAAAGTCCGTAAGGCCGCGGTGAGGCCATCTAAATGGCGGCATAAGTCCTCCATGGGAGACGCCCCCTGCGTGGGCTCGGACATGGCTGACCAGTACTGTCACGTACCTGGTTATGGAGCCCAATGTGCAGGGAACGGCCTCTCGTAATCCTCTGACTCAGGAACCCCTGGTAGAGCAGACAGGGGATACAAAGTCTGGAGGGACACAAGTGCCTGGTGGGAAGCTGGAAGATGAAGTAAACAGGTGTTGAAGATGAAGTAAACAGGTGTTGACGAGGTCCTAGCAGAAATCCAGCAAACACAGGAACGGTGTTGTATCACTTGTGAATAGGAGCCAAGGGATTGTCAGACACTGGATCAGGCACCAATCAGGAGACAGAGACAGGTACGAGGGTTAAATCAGGTTCAGACCGGGTCGGTGAATCAGGTAAGCAGACAGCAAGACGGGTTCAAGCAGAGTCGGTAGTCGGATCAGGCCGGGGTCAGAGGCAGGCTGCAGGCAGAGAAGGGTCAACGGAAGCCGGGTCAGGTATTCGGTAATCAGGCAGACAGGTAACAGGTTCAGATTCAGTCAGGAATTGCTGCAGACTGGTCAGCAAGATACAGTGGGATCGGATGGTTTAAATAGCGGTTCTTGGCGCCAAAATGACGTCAGCGCGCGCGCGCGCTCCCGCCGCGCGCGCCGCGTGCGCTCCCGCCGCGCGCGCCGCCGCGTGCACGCTCGCGCCGCGTACACCGTGCGCGCGCACCCGCGCGCCCCCGCGCATGCGCTGAAACAGACTTCTCCTGGCGCTGTCAGTATTGGTAAGATTCCTGTTTCTCTTATCATGACAATAGCAGAAGCCTCTATGGACCTGACAAAGTTACTCGCAAAAATCATGGCTTTTGCAGTGACAGCAAAGAGGGCCCTCTGATTGCGACATTGGGGAGCAGATAGCACCTCAAAATTGAGTCTCTGTAACATTCCGTTTAACGGCAAGGTGCTGTTCGGAAAGACCCTAGAAGAAGCTATTAGTCGAGCTACTGGGGGAAAGTCGGGTCTAATACCACAAAGACCCAGGAAGACACAGCAGGCCACCCGGCCAGCCCAGCTAGACTACAAGAGGGCGTATGACGCCAAGTCATACAGGCCAGGACGGGAATATACAAGACCGTACTGGAAAAATCCACAAAATTCTTTCTTGCGGAAAGTAAAGTCTAGAGCGGCACAGACCGTGAAAAAAACAGACAAGTCTTTTTGACGGGTTAACCGCCCATTCCCCCCAGGTGGGCGGCAGGTTAATGTCCTTCTGGGGAGTATGGGCGGAAGAAGTCAAGGACCAGTGGGTCCGCAAGACGGTCAAATACGGTTACAGAATATCTTTTCAGAAGAAACCACCCAATACGGTGGTCCACACAGAATGGCCGACAGACCGGAGGAAACGGAACTGCTTACAAGAATATTTAGACGACTTACAGCAAAAGAATGCAATTTCACCGGTACCCCCTATCCCAAAGAGGAAAAGGGGTATACTCGCCAATCTTTTTAGTTCCCAAAGCATCGGGGGATCTCAGACCAGTTCTGGACCTGAGGTTTCTAAACCACTTCATAGAACCCAAGACGTTCAAGATGGAATCTGTATTTACAATCATCTCTGTGTTGCAACCAGGAGACTGGCTGATATCAGTCGATCTAACGGATGCATATTTGCACGTCCCAATCAACGACAGCCACCAAAGATACCTAAGATTCTTGGTAGGGAAAGATCACTTCCAATTCAGGTGTCTGCCGTTCGGCATCAGCACAGCTCCGCGAGTGTTTTCCAAGATCCTGCTAGCCGTGATTGCCATCATTCGCCTGAAAGGCATAAAAATATTTCACTACCTAGACGACATTCTGGTAGTGGCACGCTCGAGCGGAGAACTGGCATCCCAACGCGAGACGGTTCTAGAGATCCTATCAAGATTTGGCTGGATCATCAACAGACAAAAGAGCCAATTGATTCCCTCACAACAGATGGAATATCTGGGACTGATTTTCAATACAAACAGAGGCCTTGTCCTCCTACCCGAACGGAAGAAGGCAGAATTGGTAGCCTGCATCAGCACCATGATGAAGTCAACGTTGCTAACGGCAAGAGATTGTATGACCCTACTCGGGATGTTTACTGCAGCAAGCCCAACCATTCCTTGGGCAGGGTTCCACACAAGAGCCTTCCAGGCAACCTTCCTGAACCAATGGGACAGTACCTCTCTCCATCAGACGATTCGCATACCAAGCCGAATTCAACAGAACCTGGCGTGGTGGAAGTCATCAGAGAACCTGTCGCGGGGCATGCCCCTCAGCCCCGGGGACTGGGTTCTGATAACTTCGGATGCCAGTCTCCGGGGCTGGGGTGCTCACTGCCTCGGCAGGCAGGTGCAGGGAGTTTGGAGCAAGACAGAATCCCGACACTCCAACCTCTTGGAGCTGCAGGCCGCATACCTGGCCTTGCGGGCCTTCGAGAAGCTAGTACAGGGAGCTCGAGTCAAACTAATGTTAGACAACAAGACGGCGGTGGCATATATAGCCCGACAGGGCGGAACCAAGAGCTTGGCACTTCTGCAGGTAGCAACCAAAATATTTGTGTGGGCCGAAGCACATCTGGAAGCCCTAACAGCAGCCTACATTCCGGGCAGCCAGAATTCAATCGCGGATCATCTAAGTCGGGAGTTCCCCAACAAGAACGAATGGGCCTTGAACAAGAAGTTCCTAGCCCCCCCGATACGTCTGCCGCTAAAGAGGGATCTCCTGTGGCAGCGCCAATGGATACACCCCAACCCGAAAAGGTTGCAACTGACGGCCTGGCTGCTGAATCAACCAGACTCCAGGCACAAGGCATTTCAAAGGATGTAATCTCAACACTGCTAAAGGCTAGAAAGGCCTCAACTAACGCCACCTACAACAGGATTTGGGCAAAGTTTACAACTTTTGCGTTACAGAAAGGTTTTGCTTCGGTGAATCCAAATGTGGCACAAGTACTGGACGTTTTGCAATCTGCTCTAAACAAAGGCTTAGCCTATAGTACATTGAAGGTACAAATTTCAGCCTTGTCGTGTTTTACAGGATACAAGTGGGCTGACGAACCTCTGGTAAAACAATTCCTAAAAGCGACCATGAAGATTAATCCTCCAAGAAAGTCTCTATTTCCGGCCTGGGACTTAGGCACAGTACTAAGAGCACTGCTTCTACATCCTTTTGTACCGGCAGAATCCTGTCCATTCTGGTTTCCAACACTTAAACTGGTCTTTCTCACCGCCGTAACATCGGCGAGAAGGGTATCCGAGCTGGCAGCCCTGTCCAGTAAGGAACCGTACTGCATCATCCTTCCAGACAAGGTAATTCTGAGGCCTTCACCAATAACAACGCCCAAGGTAATTTCAAGATTTCACCTTAACTGGGAGGCAGTGCTACCTAGCTTTACATCACCTCCTAGGCAGGAAGAAGAACTGGACCTCAGACCTCTTGACATGGTAAACCTTTTCTCAATTTACCTGCATCGTTCTCAACAAGTGCGCAAAACGGATTCCCTTTTCATCTTACCCTCTGGGCCTAAAAAAGGACAAGCAGCCTCAACAAGAATAATCTCGACCTGGATCACCAAAGTAATAAAACTCACGTACGAGAAACAGGGGCTGACGCCTCCTCAGGCAACTAGAGCTCACTCTACCAGAGGGGTGGCAGCCTCCTGGGCAGCATTTGCCAAAGTACCAGTTGAGGAAATATGCAGGACGGCCAGCTGGAGTTCCTGCAAGACCTTTGCAAGACATTACAATCTAGACGTGACGTCATCTAAGGCGTCTAGTTTCGGAAATGCCGTGGTATCAGCTCCTTTTCAGGCAAAATAAATAAAGATTCACTTAAGCAGCATTTATAGTTGTCGTCCGAGTCTTATATACATTTTCCCGCCCTAGGGTGCTAAATTAAATCCCATGATGTGCTGACGGGAGGACTGGCCAGGAAAATGGAAAATTGTTATTCTTACCTACGGTAATTTTCCTTTCCTGGCCTGTCCTCACGTCAGCACAGCCTTTCCCTCCCTATAGTCTGTCGTCCGCCAAATTAGTGGAACAAGGACTGGGGAGGAGGGGCCCCCTACTTATTAGCTAGGAGAAGGTGGTACTGGTAGACCGGAGGAGGGGATTAACCCATGATGTGCTGACGTGAGGACAGGCCAGGAACGGAAAATTACCGCAGGTAAGAATAACAATTTTCCATTTTTTTGAGCCTTTTTAGCTATTTTTTTTTTTTTTAGGGTGGACCTCCACTTTAACTAGATTTGTTTAGTTAAATTCCTTGCATACATTTTCGGGATTAGATTAGTTTTCGAATCTGAAAACATTGGACTGCATTCTAAAAAAAATTCTACCACATTCGAAAAATAAAATCTAACGAATTAAAAAAAAATATCAAATTCAAAATAATTCTACTGCATTCTAAAAAATTGACCAAATTTGAAAAAGTAAAATATATAAATATTTTTTTCAGCAGAGACTCTAGAGCAGGGTTGTCAAACTTAATTTCATCATGGGCATTATGATTGCCTTTAAAAGGGCCGGTTGTATCTCTAAGATTAGATGTCCAGCGCAACCCCTCCCCTTACATTAGATATCAAGAGCCACCCCACCATCAGAAGTTAAGTCTCCCACTCTCCCTTGCATCATCCCCCTTTCCTTATTCTGCTGCTGGGAAGAAGCTGGATGCATTGCTTAAAAGCAGAAAGTAAGGGTCTGGAGGAGGACCAGAGGAGGGCTGGTAGTGCGAGGACCACATGAAATGGCTTGGAGGGCCGGCCCTCTAGAGCACAGGTGGCAAACACAAGGCTCGCGGGCCGAATGCGGCCCTCCAGGCCATTTCATGTGGCCCTTGCTCCTCTCCAGTCCTCCAGACTCTCCAGACCCTTACTTTCTGCTTTCAAGCAATGCCTCCAACTTCTTCCCAGCAGGAGCATAAGGAAAGGGGGGTGCACTGTGATATAAGGGAGAGTGGGGGGACGGGGACTCTGATGGTGGGGTGACTCTTGACATCTAATATATGGGGAGGGGATGCGCTGGATATCTAATCTTACAGATACAACCGGCCCTTTTGAGGTCAATCATAATGCTGATGCGGCCCGCGATGAAATTAAGTTTGACACCCCTGCTCTAGAGAATACAATTACAGTCGTTTAAACGTTTTATCTTGCACGGTATTTAAGCAACAATTTTTCAAACATGTTTAACCATTTAGTAACCGCCCTATAGACGAAATCCATCCATAAGGTGGTTCCTTAACTCTTCATGGACGTCCTCCCGTAGAGTCAGGTCTGCACGCCCGAGTGGGCGCGCACACGCGATCACCGGTGCCCGCCGGCATTAATGATTGCGGTAAGGAGCCAATGGAGGCGGCTCCTTACCACGTGATCGCGCGGTCCAATGACGGCGTGATCACAAATGTAAACAAACCTGGGCAGTGTGGGTCATCTGCAGGTCATCTCTCTCCTCACACCCTCTCCTCCCCAGCAGTGCCACCTGTGCTACACCAGTGCCCATCAGTGCCAATCAGTGCCGTCTGCGCCGCACCAGTGTCATCTGAGCCACACCAGTGCCACCTGTGCCCATCAGTGCCAATCAGTGCTCATCTGTTAGGGTCTCAAGAAATGAGAGAAGCTGTCAGTACTTCAGGTGTGATCAAATTGTTCAATTTTCAGAAAATGGTACCATAGCTCTATAACTTTCACCAGACTAAATAATATCCAAAACATTTTTTTACCAAAAATATGTAGCAGTATACATTTTAGGCCAAATTTATGAGGAAAAATTACTTTTTTTTTACAAAATGTTATGATAGAAATGAAGAAAAAAATATTTTTTTTACAAAATTTTCATTCTTTTTCGCTATTAATGAAATAGCGAAAAAAATAAAAACCGCAGAGGTGATCAAATACCACCAAAAGAAAGCTCTATTTGTGGGGAAAAAAAGGACAACAATTTCATTTAGCTACAGTGTTGTATGACCGAGTTATTGTCATTCAAAATGTGAGAGCACCGAAAGCTGAAAATTGGTCTGGTTATTAAGGGGGTTTAAGTGCCCAGTGGCTAAAAAAAAAAAAAAGTTTCCTGCTTAACCCCTTCCATACAGGGCATTTTCACCCCCTTCCTGCCCAGACCAATTTTTAGTTTTCAGCGCTGTTGCACTTTGAATGACAATTGCGCGGTCAGGCAATACTGTACCCAAATTAAATCATTATGTTTTTTTCCCCACACAAATAGAGCTTTCGTTTGGTGGTATTTGATCATCTCTGCGGTTTTTATTTTTTGCGCTATAAACAAAAGAAGAGCGACAATTTTAAAAAAAACACAATCTTTTTTCCTTTTTATTTAATACATCTCACAATATTTTTTTTAAAAAAAACTTTTTTTCCCTCAGTTTAGACCGATACGTATTTTACGTATTTTTGGTAAAAAAAAAACGAAATAATCGTATATTGATTGGTTTGCGCAAAAGTTATAGCGTCTACAAAATAGGTGATAGATTTATGGCATTTTTATTTAATTTTTTTTTACTAGTAATGGCGGGGATCTGCGTTTTTTTTTTTGTGACCGTGACGTTGCGGCGGACATATCGGACACTTTTGACACGTTTTTGGGACCGTTCACATTTACACAGCGATTATTGCTATAAAACTGCACTAATTACTGTGTAAATTTGACTGGCAGGGAAGGGGTTAACACTAGGGGGCGCTGAAGGGGTTAAAATGTGTCCTAAAAGTATGTTCTAACTGTAGGGGAGGGGGACTCACAGGGGAGGAGATCGATGTGTGTTCCTCTGTACTGGGAACACACATCAGTCTCCTCACCGCTGACAGGAGGTGGATCTGTGCGTTTACACACACAGATCCACACTCCTGCCGTGATTTCCGGAAATCGCGGGTGCCCCGGCGGCAATCACGGCCGTCGGGCACGCGGCGCGGGATCGCGGGTGGTGCCGCGGGCGCGCGCGGCGCCCGCGCCCTAGAACGCCGTGAAGACAGGACGTTGTGCAACGTCCTGTCTCATCGGCAAGGGGATCACCATGACGTGATTCCCCTATAGGCCGGTATGGAAGTGGTTAAAAAAACCCCACTAAAGTTAGCACAATCTTTTTGCATAATATGAAAGAAAAAGTTATGCCGAGTAAATAGATACTTAACATGTCACGCTTCAAAATTGCGCATGCTCGTGGAATTGCGCCAAACTTCCGTACTTAAATCCCCATAGGCGACGCTTTTTTTTTACTGGTTACATGTTTTGAGTTACAGATAACAGAGGAGGTCTAGTGCTGGAATTATTGCTCTCGCTCTAACGTTCGCGGTGATACCTCACATGTCACCGCTTTCATTAGTGGGCGGGACTTACGTATGTGTTCGCTTCTGCAAGCACACAGGGACAGTGGCGCTTTAAATTTTTTATTTATTTTTTTATATATGGGCAGCAGACTTGAAGTCATCAACTGGGCAGCAGACTGGAAGTTTATATTTTTTTCTTCTTTTTTCTTTTTCTTAAAGGGCCAGAGGTCCCCAGGGCCCCGGATGGCAAACCCCCTTTTTTTTAAATATTTTTTTTCATTTTTTTCTCTTTATTTAAAGGGCCCAGAGGTCCCCAGGGCCACGGATAGCTACCCCATATATTTATATATATATATATATACTGTATGTATATAATATATATATAATTTAATTTATTTATTTATTTATTTGTAAGGGGCCCAGACGTCCCCAGGGAAACCCCCCCCCCAATTTGTGGCACCACCCCACTTTTCAATTCACAGCAGCCCCCCCGCTTTTCAATTCACGGCAGCCCCCTGCTTCTCAATTTGAGGGCGGCACCTCCAGAGGGCTCATGCCTGAAGCTGTGTAAGGGGCCCCATAATTCCTGATGGTGGCCCTGCGGAGATCATTAAACCAATGCCATACATTACAGTGATGGTAATGCTTGTTCTTTTATTTTTTACCTGCTCTGTGCAATGCTGAGAAAAGAAAAAAACAAGCTGCCTCATGCACATTGGATGTTATAATAACGTTATAAAAATGCAGTAGCTTTGCAGTTGAGTTTTTCAATGTTTTTACAGCGTTGGTGTTTTTTTTTTTTTTTTTACTGAGCCAGGGAGGAGCAAGAGAACTTTGCTCTTGTGCACATTGCTGGATCGGGATCAGGTTTAGGTATGTTTTTAGGGGGCTGAGGGGGAGCTGCATATAGAATTTTTTTTTAGAAATGCAGTTTACAAGCACTTAAATTGAACCCGTATAAGAGAGCTGAAGTTGTCATGGCTAAAGAAAACCAAAAAAAAAAAACACACTCGTAGGAAGCATTTCCACTGATCAAAGGTTTGCAAGGTGCACTTTGAAGAAGCGCTCTGTCTCCCCAAATTTTTTTAAAGTTAGCAGCTACAAATGCTATAGCTGCTAACTTTTAATATAAAGA